>CM049932.1:5445000-5592500 GCA_027405835.1 Asclepias syriaca
CAGACAACTTTTTGAGTTCTGAGCTTTGGTGATCAGATTTTTAATGTTTTAGCATTTAGTTATTTTCTTTATAGATTCAGGGTATTTTGAGTCTGCTTAGGACGCGTCAACTTCAACTACCCATGTAGCGAGTCCCACTCCGATGACTCCCAGATCTACACGACCTTAGGGCATCAGGCTTTAAATTCCCCGAAGGAGTGGTGCTCGAGTAGCGAAGGCCGCTGGCAAACTACCCTTATTTGATTAACTTTCTTTTGTTTCTTTTCACTTTTAGCTCAGAGTCTCATCTAGTCATTCTAACTGCTAATATATCCACAATTGGTCTAATTTTATCTAGTTAAGTCTCGAACAGGCAATTGGCTGAGGTCTCTAATCCAGACAAGGTTGTGCGCAGTTATCAGGAATTCCCTATTCCTAATCAATTAGTTCAGCAGTAGTCATCAATTATCTCCTACTAACCATAACATACTACCTACATATCATAGACGTAAGCAATTGTTTAACCAAGCATACTGCATTTAGAAGTTTGAAAGACGGAAAAATTTTGAAAAATTTTGGAAGGGTTTGAAAATACGAGGAAAACAAGCAAAAGCATGCGAAAAATTTTGCAAACTGCTACAGTGCACCGTGCACTGCTACCCCACACTTAAGTCTGGCACTGTCCTCAGTGTTCATGCATATCTAATTACCCCACACTTATTTGAAAACAAGGAGAAACAAAAACAAAACAGAAATTTCTTACCCCACACTTATTTGACTGACTAATGGTAAGAAAGAAAATAAGGCAGCAAAACAAGAAGGATAGCAAAACAGAACACAAAACAAATAAAATAAAAGGAATATGAGGATTAGAAAAACTCCCTTCATGTCGCGAGCAGAAGGGTCTTCTTTGATCTGTCAATTGGCTCTTCACCTTAGCCATGTGCTATTGCTGAGGTGTTCTTGACTCTGCAAGCTCTAGATGTTGGAACGGATGACGTCAGCTTCGATCCTTCATCGTCGAGCTCTAGGTAGTGGCCTATTCATTTGAGGAATGACTCAGCCCCAAGGACTGTTTCCTCGAATCATTCGCAAAGTTCCTCGTAATCGTAGCAACGTGTCCAGAAGGAACGTGTCTAGGAATGAGACTTCCTGAAGTTTTGGCAAAGCTGTGGTGGTAGGGGGCTCCAGTTGTGTAGATCTGGGCCCAAGTATTTGAGACTTCCTCGGGGAAGTTTCTCACAGTTGATTGGTATGCAGGGAATGCAAGCTCCTCCATTGCTATGCTCCCGACACAACACCAAATTCCTCTATATCCTTCGACCCTTCGTTACATCGTGGTAGATCACTTGCTTGCACTGGTCTGGCTTTAATTGTTGCCAGTATCTCATCTGTTGATTCTGTGAATAGGGGTTTTGCTGTGGTGGTATCTTCTGAAAGATTCCAGCTTCCGAATTATTCCTCAGCTAAATCCCGTATGATTCCTCTAGTTGGGATTGTATGCATTTCCCATTGGAGCAGCATTCTGCATTAACCTACTCCTACCTCTTTTGGAATGGTCAGTCATTCCCATAGCAATCCCTGCTAAAGTGTGGTACTTAGCAGACTTCATAGATTTGATACACAGGCTGAACATATCTTCCTAAAACATTGGCACTCTGAATCTGAAAAACAACTAGCATCTGCACATGACTTTAACATCATTAGTAGGTAATGCCTGTGGTTCATGCCATTTTGAAAAGTGTTCCACAACTACTATGATGCAATTATGTTCAAAGGAAGAAAGAGAAAAGGATTCGAAATACCCCTGACATCAACAGTTGCAACATTCTGTGTACGTCGCTAGGGTAGATGATCTCTGGAAGATGTGTTACCTGTTATTTGGCAAGCATCGCAGGACTGTATCAGAGATACAAAAGTCCTTGAATATGGTGGGTCAACAAGATCCTGCTTTCAACACTTTCCGGACAGTGTTGATAGCCATCAATTGGTTTCCCGTAGATGCTTTAGGGTAATGCTCCAAAATCTTGTGTCCTTCATCTTCTGAGACACATCTTCTGATCAACTGATCTGCAAAAATTTGAAATAGAAGAGAAACTGCCCAGTAGTAATATTTCAAATCAGCAAAGAATTTCTTCTTTTGCTGATAAGTCATATCACTTGGAACTTATTCAGTGACTAGATAATTTGAAATAAACCACAGATGAGAATTATTATACATAGCAAACAATGCAAATAAGTTTTCATCCAAAAATTTATCAGTATTACACTAGCCTCTAACTCGGGGTTTTCTAATCTAGACCAATGGTTTGCTTTCTAGATTTTCAACCCTTTTTCTTACCCCTTCTTTCTATATCAAACTCAGGTAACAATAAAACCTAACTTAATCAATTATGGTTCAGTATCAGTTTTATTGAACACAGACATCTCAGAGTGATCAGTGTAACCTATTGTTTTTAGACAAGACTAGATAAGATTAGGATTTATCATACATGAACTTTCTTATCATGTTTCTGTCTAAAACAATTCTTACTACATCACATATTCATTCAAAAAGCATATTTCAATCAGGTGATGTCATAATGGGTGCAATAATTCCTTTTGGTTTTAAAAATTCTCATGCAATCATCAGCAAAACAAAAGGAACATCCTTTTTCCAATAGAACATTCAAAGGTCTGGCTATTAAGGAAAAACTATTTCATAACTCATCCTAATAAGGCCGGCACGACTCTAAGAAAATTTTAAAATAGAGTTTCTTCCCGATAAAAATCTAAGCCAACATTTTACAACTTAGAAGAAAATATATTTTATCCTCATTTCCATTTTTATTTCTTCGAAGAAAAACACGAAAAAGAGCAACTAAGAGAACAACTAAAAAAAATAAACAAGAGATAGGGAAAGGGAACAACTCACCGTTGAGCAAGAAAGATACATTCTTTTTGGGATTTTAAATTTTTAACATTTTTTTTTCTTTTTATGTTTAATTTAGAAAGCAGGTAAATTTCCTTAATATGGTTTTAGAATAATTTTCTAAAATTTGATTATCCTAAGTGTCTTAATTTCAGATATTATCTAAAATTAATTAGTTATGATAACCCTATATTTCGGAAAGTGATTGTCTAACTAGTGTAAGATAAGTGTAAGTCTAAGGTCTAGGTTACTACCGTTACCTATCATAAGTCTCTAGAATTGTGGCCTTTAATCCTAAATTCATTATGATATTTTCCCCGGCAACGGCGCCAAAAATCTGATGCGATTCCGGTTGACGTGCTAAATAGGTGTTATTTTACCCTATGTTGATTATGAATAATTAAGGATTGTGATTGACTAATTGTCACATTTAGTCTCTATGGTGTCACTTAATCAGCCAGAACCTAAGGCAGAGTACCTATCGTGTAGCTAGTCTGTTGGAAAGTATCTACGATTTTATTAAGTTAATTATCGTACTCCCAGGGAAGTGGCAACGGCTTAGTAGTAACTAGCCTTTTATCCTAACTCCTATCTTATGGTCCAGTTATGCAATCTTCATCAAATACTTTGATGAGAGGGTGATTCATTCTCCACTAGGTTTAAGTCTAATTAATCCTAGAAGTGTTTTATAGATGAGTCCTGATTCTATGTTAAACTGTTCCTATACGTTGATGGACCTATATTCGAGTATTTTAGACATGTCTTGGCCTGGATTGCAACTATGTTCTGTGTCTAAAGGTTACCACATCTGAGTCTCTATGCTACCGCCCCATTGCCAAGGTAAATGGCCCTACTCACGGCTCGGACTAAAGTCAGCAATGAACGCCCTATGTCACTTTGGGGATCATACCGCTCGTCTCATAACCGCCGGCATAAAACTCTACTCACCTACCTACCTAGACTACTTTCCAACCAGGGTGTTCCGCAGATTATTTTATCTAGTATGGCAGACACCAATACTAATTGATGTCTGTTAAACTAAACAGGTTATGAATAGACCGTGGTTAGGAATTGTCTATAACCTTAAATTCAGTTTAAAACAACGGCAATAGACATGCAGACATAATGGATATTTAAGCAGGTGGCCATTTCTAGAAAAACATAATATCTTCAACATATATCACAAATATTCATAAAAACATAATCTGGTATTCAAATCAGTATTTGGACAAACACAGTAACAACATATAAAGAGAGGGACAGGGGGGACTGATGCCATAAAGAAATCACCCTTTACGTAGTCACGCCGTTGGAGCGTACTGCTATATATGCCTTACTGCTTGACCCGACTCTGCTCCTCGGAACCTTCGGAGGACGCTTCCTCAGCCTAGTAACTCGGCTTTACTTAACAACCCGGCTTAAGCCCAGCCCTGTGGACTAACTCTTCGAACGCCTCGAGCCCTCTTAGGATCTCCTAACGAAATCTCGGGTATTCTATGAATACAAAAAACGAACCTATCTATGTAATCCTAAGATCTGAGACTATTTCTCAGAAACTAAAACAAAACACTAACAAGAAAGAAAACTGAGATCCGAGTCTTTGAGTGAGTTGTGTACTAGAGAAGTGTACACTGGAAACCACTTAATGACTCAGATCGAGTGGAGAGGAATGAATTCAACTGCTGGAGGCCTGGGGTATTTATAGCAGCTTCCCGGGGTGATTTTTCATCAAAAATTCGATGTGGGACTGGTTCTAGGGGTTCGGGACACCGTCCCGGATTGGGACACCCGTCCTGATTTGTTGACCAGGTCGGGACGCCCGTCCCGAGTCCTGGACGCCCGTCCCGACGGGTTGACTGGGTCGGGACGCCCGTCCCGGGTTCGGGACGCCCGTCCTGACCCGTTGACTAAGTCAATATTTCCAAAAATTGCATTTTTGCCCCAAAATTTGCTGTTTTCGTCTACTTTTCACCTGACACTTCCAAAATCATAAAAACCGTGAAATTGAGTAAATAACAAACAATTCAGATCAATTTGACCTTAATTTCACCCGAAATCATACATAAAAACATGCTAAAAAAGTGATACGATTTTCGCGTATCATCGATTGGATCATGTTCGGAGCGATGTTCTTCGCCTGAAACCTTTCCCTTCAATTGAGCAGGCATATGCTCATGTTCGAAGGGAAGATCTCCGACAATTTGTGATGATATCGGGAGTAGAAGCAGTGGCTAGTGGTGCTGTTATGGCCATCAAAGGTGTGAAATCTGGCCAATCACAAAAGTCTGGATCCTTCTCACGATCCAAAGGTCATTCTGATAGGAATAAGTGCACTCACTGTGGGAGTACAAAACATACTCGGGAAACTTGTTTCAAATTACATGGCTACCCAGACTAGTGGCACGAATTACAAGCCCGAAAAAAACCAGATGTCCCAGGTCGAGCAGCGGTGGCCACGGCTGAATCTCAACTCTCTCTTATTCCAGTGGCTGAACCTTCTACCTCAACCCCACATCAAGGTAATTGTGATCAAGTTTTTTGCAACTCTACTACTCGGAATGATGGGGCCTGGATTATCGACTCCGGAGCAACGGATCATATGACATTTGATCCAAATGACTTTTCCAACACAACTCAACCACGGAGGACTTGCATTGCCAATGCCAATGGGGCCACTTACCCAGTCACAGGGGCTGGAACCGTACCCCTCTCTCCCTCTCTCTCTCTAGCTCACACACTTCTTGTTCCATCTCTCTCCAACAAGTTGATGTCTGTGAGTCAAGTTACAGAAGAGCTTAATTGTGTTGTGCTGATATACTCTACTTTTTGTCTTCTTCAGGATATTCTCAGCAAGGAGATTATTGGGCGTGGTACTAGGAGGGGGGGCTATACTACCTTGATGACTTCAGCCCAGGCAGAGCAAATTACATGCACCATCAAACCAGTAGCCATGAACGGCAGATTTGGCTATGGCATAGGCGCTTGGGGCACCCATCATTTAGCTATCTCCGGCATCTACTCCCATCTTTATTTTCTCGTTTGCAGAATGTGGACTTTAAATGTGATACATGTATCAAGGCTAAAAGCCAACGAGTTTCTTATTCAGTTAGCTTGAATAAAACTAATACTCCATTTGCATTGATACACTCCGATGTGTGGGGACCATCCCCGATACCTACTTCCTCTGGTCACCGTTGGTTTGTAATTTTTGTCAATGATTGTACTCGAATGACATGGCTCTATCAGCCAAAAACCAAAGACGAAGTCTTCCCCGTTTTTCAAGCATTTCATGCCATGGTTCAGACTCAATTCTCCTCCAAGATAAAAATTCTTCGTTCTGATAATAGTGGTGTGTTCATCAACAAAAGATTTCAGTCCTATTTCCAACAACATGGCCTCCTCCATGAGACCTCATGCTCTCAAACACCACAACAAAATGGTGTCGCCGAGAGGAAAAATCGGCATATTTTGGAAACATCCCGTGCCCTACTCCTTGGTGCAATGGTGCCGAGTTACCATTGGGGGGATGCTGTGTCCACTGCCGTGTACTTAATCAACAGTATGCCATCTAAAATTTTACACTTTAAAACCCCATTACAGATCCTCTCTACTCATATATCCCTTCCCTCAATATTGATGCTTCCTCCTAGGATTTTCGAGTGTGTTGCTTTTATCCACCTCCACAAGAATCAACGTACCAAATTGGACCCCTGTGCTGCTCGGTGCTTATTTTTGGGATATGGTTTGCACAAAAAAGGCTTCCGGTGCTATGACCCCACAACCAACCAAACCTATATCACCATGGATGTTACATTTCTTGAGTCTGAGAATTTCTATCCTTCACCAGTACCCAATTCTTTCCTTTAGGGGGAGACTCAAGTAGAAGAGACGAATTGGTTGATGGCCCCCGTGGGTGAGCATGGAACTGGAAATAGAGAGGTTGAACCGCATGAGGTACCACCAGAGATTGAACATGCTGAATTGAGGAATGAAGAGGCCGAAACTGAAGAAGCAGGAAATACAGAGTATCCTCAAACCCCTCACTCCTCAGTACCCGAAGACCCTTCTCCTCATGAGAATGTTCCTGAGGTAAGTACTCTTGCTGCACCTTTACATGCTAATATTTTGGATTCCTCTACTGGTTATGTGTTGCCTTTTAGACACAATCGTGGGAAACCACCAAACAGATACAGCCCAAATGAAGAAGGAAGGAAGTCCAAGTACCCAATTGCAAATTATGTATCTACTCAAGGTCTGTCCAAGCCACTCAAGACTTTCACTCAAACACTATCCTCCTACCATATTCCCAGTAGTGTTGAAGAGGCGTTATCTGATCCAAAGTGGGTGCAAGCAATGCAAGAAGAACTAGAAGCCTTAAAGAAAAATAATACCTGGAAGTTGGTCCCATTACCGGAGGGAAAAAAATTAGTGGGATGCAAATGGGTGTTCTCGATAAAATACAAGGTTGATGGATCAATAGACCGATACAAGGCGAGACTTGTAGCGAAGGGTTTTACCCAAACATATGGCATAGACTACTCAGAAACCTTCTCACCAGTAGCTAAACTGAATACCATTAGAGTCTTACTATCTCTTGCAGCAAATTTGGACTGGCCACTACATCAACTCGACGTGAAGAATGCTTTCCTTCACGGTAACCTTGATGAGGAGGTATACATGGATATTCCACCAGGATATACAGGATCGGTTGGGAACAAAATTGTTTGTAAATTGGAGAGGGCATTGTATGGACTAAAGCAGTCACCACGAGCATGGTTTGGCCGACTTAGTTCAGCTATGAGGAAGTATGGCTATCGCCGAAGTAACTCTGACCATACTCTCTTCCTGAAACACCGACAAAGCAAAGTGACAGCGTTAATAGTCTATGTGGACGATATGATAATTACAGGGGATGACGCTGATGAGATCTCGAGGCTACAAGAACAATTGTCTACTGAATTTGAAATGAAGAACTTGGGAGGGCTTAAGTATTTTCTGGGAATAGAGGTGGCGAGGTCAAGAAAAGGCATATTCCTCTCTCAAAGAAAATACGTGCTAGACTTATTGACGGAAGTGGGATTACTAGAGTGTAAACCTGTGGATACGCCGATTTTGCAGAACCATAGGCTTGGAGAATATTTGGACCAGGTGCCAGCCGATAAGGGGAGGTATCAAAGACTAGTGGGGAAGCTAATTTACTTATCTCACACTCGTCCAGACATTGCTTACGCCGTAAGTGTGGTAAGCCAATTTATGCAAAATCCGAGTGAAGACCATATGGGTGCCGTAATTCGAATTCTCCGCTATCTAAAGTCATCACCAGGAAAAGGACTAATGTTCACCAAGAATGCTCATCTGAATATTGAAGGGTACACGGATGCGGACTGGGCTGGGAATATCTTGGATAGAAAGTCTACTTCAGGCTACTTTAAATTTGTGGGAGGAAACTTAGTTACATGGAGAAGTAAAAAACAGAAGGTGGTAGCTTTATCCAGCGCTGAAGCTGAGTTCCGAGGCATGGCAAAAGGATTATGTGAGCTTCTTTGGCTCAGAGGTTTGCTAACAGAGGTTGGTTTTCCTCCTGACTCTACAATGAATTTATTCTGTGATAACAAAGCTGCCATCGACATATCTCACAACCCAATTCAACACGACCGCACCAAGCATGTGGAGATAGACCGACATTTCATCAAACAGAACCTGGAAGAGAAGATCATTCAGTTCCCTTTCGTTAAATCTGAAGATCAGTTAGCTAACATTCTTACTAAGGCAGTTTCCAGCAGAAACTTCAATGACTCACTTGACAAGTTAGGTGTTAGAGATATCTACGCACCAACTTGAGGGGGAGTGTTGGCGTGAGTCTCTCAATTAGCCAGCTATGGAAATCTCAATTAGCCAGCTATGGAAATCTTAGATTTAGGAATCCCTTCATTCAAGGGTCAGACATGATTGTAGCCGTAAATATTGTACAGACATAGAATAGCTTCCTAAAATAGTTTCTTGTATCTCTATATCTTGTGCTTAGTTTTTTATGGGATGAATATGAAAGAAAGTTATATTTGACAACATATACATACACGTTTATATTAATAGCATAAATTTAACTCATGAGTATAAAGATAAAATTTAACTTCTCTCTCGTGATAAATTTTGAAATTGATATGTTAAAAAAATAAATTTAATCTTATTTTTATCAGCTTAAATTTCTAAAGCATGCGATAATTTATTTATTTTTAATATAGTATCCAAATATGAGATCGAAGTACATGACAATTTATTTCTTTTTAATATGATCCACATGTAAAAAAAATTATATATATAATTTAACTCAATTTAATAATTTATGTTGAAGATGTGGTTATATATATATATATATATATATATATATAGGAACTTACGGAGAACATCATCTACGATGAACTTCTTGGGATAAAGCCACTGTTGAATGGTAGGAATAGCATTAGGAGTCCAACCTAAGGAATCACAAACGTAATAATCAGTAGCCATACTTGGGACAGCAAGACTCATGAGGATGAACAAAGAAATGAACTTGCAGCTGGTTGATGAACTCGCCATAATAATTTTGGCTAAGGGGGATACTGAAACTGAGTGTGAAATTAGGGTTGGGAGAAATTAATTAAAGAGATTAATGATTTGGGGTGCTCTTAGGGCGGAGAAGTAGAACCCTTAAATAGATGGAGAAGAAGAAGAAAAGGAGATTGCATGTGGAGGATTTCATTGTACGAGATGATTATTATTTGCCCCATGTGAGATGTGACCTAGGGGCATGCAAATAAAATTAATTCACGTGTTTTTCTTAATTCATAAATTAATTAGAAGTTATATGGAAGGCGGCTTTAATCAATCTAATTAAAATAATTAGTCCTAAATCTTGCACATAAATACATTAGTGTAAAGCACCTTTCGTGCTTGTAATATATATATAATTATCTTTACTTGCTTATAATTAATTAAAAATTTATAAGTTTGAATTATAATAAAAAGCATTCAAAATATTCAAATAAAGTAAATGATTATTAGGGTTCAACTAAACTATTATATTCCACTTTTTAAAAAGAAAAAAGAAAAGAATTTAAATTAAAATACTTAGTAACATGGTGATACATTTATATAAAATTTTTACTCGGAGCACACAATGAAACTATAGATACTCAAGTAAAATTCAATCAACAAAATAATTTGATTTATGTACAACATTGTTGTGGTAAATATGGTAATGCTTGAGGAATCATTACCGCAATATATAGAGAGAAAGATCATAAGTGTCTATACTATAAAATCGATTTTCAACCGATTGAAAAGGATATATGCAGTAGAATCGTAATTATGGAATACCAATATAATAGATTTGTGCATGTTTTAAAAGGATCATAACCGTCATGTTCTAATAGATTTGTTGCAACAGAGAGCGATACACAATGCTTAATTATTATTATTATATGAAATGAAATCTATCCTTAAATTTTAGAGATAAGAAGTGAAGAAATAAACAAAGTCCACACACCCTTACTAGGTGGTAAGGGAACAATTTCTCCAAATGCGTTTTATCAAGATGATTTTTGTTATGATTAGATATTTTTACCAATAACGTTAATGATAGATATTATTAGTATACAAAAACGTAAGCAAGTTTAATTTCAGAGGAAAGGGCGGCGAGCGGTGACTAAGTCACTGTGATCAGACAAAGCCGCCATTGACACGAACAATCTGCCCGTTCACCCATTCCCCGCCATCACCGGCCAAGAATCCCACCAACGCGGCAACATCCTCCGGCTCTCCCAGTCTTTCCAAAGGGATCTCGTTTTTAAACCTCTGTAACGTCTCCTCCGTCTTCCCCGCAAAGAACAATTCGGTCGCTATGGGACCCGGTGCCACACAATTTGCAGTTATCCTCATCCCTTTGAGTTCCTTCGCCAGTATCTTCACCATTGCCTCCACGGCCGCTTTTGACGCCGTGTACGCCGCGTACCCGGGCTTCAGCGCCGCCACTAGTGACGTCGTCAGGCATATGATTCTTCCTCCCCCTCCTCTCTTAACTCTGTTCGCCGCCTCCTTGCAGCACAGAAATGCGCCTCGCGTGTTGACGCTGAAGATTTCGTCGAAATCTTCGATTCCGGTGCTGGAAACGGTTGGGTACTTTGGATCCGAGATCCCGACGGAATTCACCACGATGTGTACCGGCGAATTGAACGTTGACTCCGCGGCGTCGAAGAGGGACTTCACTTGCTCCGGATCGGAGATATTGGCTTTTACAGCGATAGATCTGGGCGCCGCGGTGTGATTGTGAGCGCTGTTGATCTCGGAGGCGACGAGATCCGCTTGCGATGAATTGGAGGTGTAATTGATGACAACCTTAGCACCAAGAGAAGCCAAATGAACGGCGATCGCTCTGCCGATTCCACGGGAAGCCCCTGTTACAATAGCTACCCGATCTTGCAGCGGAAGGTCTTGTGTTGGAATTTTAGAACCCAATCTTGCCTCTGCCATGATTTCTTCTCGATACACTCAGAGTGAGAACCCAATAGTTGTGAGCATTTAAATAAGGATCTCGACGAACTGTTGGAGAAGATAGGAGGTCATTCATGGCGTCACTGCTTATATGAATATATATATATATATATATGTTCTGGGTATAGACGTCACTGCTGAGTTACATTAACTGTTTTTAAATTTGATAGAAGATGGGGACCTCCTTATGACTAATGGATGGATGGATTCAGAAATTGAGCACATAACCTGTTTGAGAATATGCCGCCATGAAATTTATTTATCATGAACAGAGTAGAGATGTCTCATCTCATCTCATGCATTTAGAAAATAGTTCTGCCCATTAATTTGATACTAAAATGGTTGATTGTATTCTGTACTTTTGGAAGATTTGTTGTTGATTAATAATGGATCGAATAAATTTCTTGAAACGAGCTTGAGCTATGGCCAAAACCTTTTCTATGAATCAGAAATTTCCACCATGGCCTTTAAAAGTCTGAAATGTCCAAATGTTATGCCACTTTAGATTTTTTTTTTTTTTTTTTTTTTTAATTTATTGGTATTTGATAATTATTTTGTTGGAATTAAATTAGACGAGTCCAATCAAACACCTATTGGAGGAAAATCTTCCTATACTTCGAAATGGACTGGAAGCCCACCAAGCTATAAATTGGGCCTAATAAGTAGTCAATATTTTTCCCTTAGGAAAGAGAAAATGACAAGTTCCAATATTAGAACACTTTTATTTGTGGTTTGGATAAAGATTAGATATCGCTATTGAATAATTGATTGTTTAGTAGAACCATCTTTTGATGCTTTTATTGGTTATGGATCAACTTACATCAAACACAAATTTTTTGTTTGATTTTCTTAATGTGGAAAATAGGGCACAAAAATTCGTGTTTATATGGAAGATCCTTCGTTGCTTTTCTATAAATCATAAATTGAGTGGTGTGCATTTTTCTTTTGAAAACATTGAGAGATTTTTTAAGAATTTTTTTTGTATAACTTATCCTTTTACCTCTTTATCTTTATTTGATTTTTTTTTGTATTTTAATTTATATTTAATTAAAAAGATATTTTACCATTAAGTCTTGAATTGAAATTTTATGAATGAAAAATGTGTTATTAAAAATGTTTTTAAAAAAAAATTTAATTCGAATGAATTTATATTAATTTATTTTAAATTGACTATGAAGTATGAACATATTTAAGACATAAAATAACACATTCTTTTATTTATTTTTATTTTTTCTGTTTTTATTTTTATTTTATTTTTTTTGTCATTTCATTCAATTCTAATTTATAAATAAATAAATAAAATTATTTATTAATTTAATTAATTCAATTGGTCATTCTTTTTCGTTAACCAGAATAAACTTTTTTTTTTCCCTAGTTTATTCAATACTTAGGAGTTTATAATTTCTTTACACTTAAATTATTTTCGATTGTTGTAAAGAATTAGTCATCACACATTAGTGAAATCACATCACAATTGCAACACACATTTGAAGAATGAAAGAAATAAAGAAAACAAAACTCACTCTCCAAACTTCACAAAGAAAAATAAAAAAGAAACAATCACTCAATCATGAAAACACCATTCATATTAAGAAGAATCTAAACTTTCAAGTGGGCAAGATTTGCACTAGACTTTTTTTTTTATGTAAAAGAAGAATAAATGAATATAATTTGTCCCTATCAAACAATAGTTAATGAATATAACTGGTAAATTTACTTTAGTAAACACAATTGACCATAAAACAATTTAAATCAACCATTCAAAGCAACAATTCAATTGTGTAGTTTAAAAAACAAAATTCTTTACATGTGCTATCAAAAAGTGACAAATATTGTCTGTCAGACCCCATACATTGATCAACCCCACAAATCAGCCTCATGCATAGATTCAATATACGTTTACCTTCCTCTTTACCTTCCCCTTCCCCTTCTCTTTCCCTTCTCCAAGAATACCTATTTCTTTGTCCATCACCACCTAACCAGGCGTCACCAAATTCTTCATATGATGTTGTTGCTCTGCTTTGTCTTGTCATTCTGCTTGTTCCTTGCCCCTACAAATCAGTTGGATTTCTTCTAGATCTGGGTATTCTTGTTCATCATTAGGAATGATTGTGACTCTATTTCTTCATATCTCATTTAACAAATCATCAACACTTTGTATTAAATCTTCAGTTCCAATCTCACTAGCTTCAGCTTCAGTGCCACCTACTACATCAAATTCAATGTCATACGCTGCAAGAGATTCATTTTCATGTTCAACTGCATCTTCTTGATTTGTTTCTTGTGCACCTCTAACAGTAGATCTTGTCTTTTTTACAAGAAATTAGTTAGATTTAAAAGATGGGGTATGTATACAAAATACTACTATAAAAAACTGCAATTACAAAATACCTTCTTTCGATGCCCAGCTTCTTGATTCAATCTTCTCTTTCGAGTTAGAGCCTCTGGTGGTATTTGGTTAGGATTTTGGACATTTGCTTCACTTTGTTTCTGTGGACATCATTTTATGTTATCTCCAACAATCTTGCACTTGGTGCAATGAATAACAACTCTTCTTCTTATCATCTTCCTTCCATCTTTTGTCTCATAAACCTGTCATTTCCTCTCTTTTTTTTTTTTTGGCCTACCTGCCTACTTGTAAGCCCTAGGTGGATCTAAAATCACACCTTCACATCTTTGGCCACAAAGATTTTTCATTGATTGGAAACAAAATATTGTCATACAATTTACAAAATGTATCTGTGGAGTAGTATTCATCAACTAAATCATGAAGATTTATATTTTTCTTGTGTAATGCTGTTATGTCATGGACACTTGGGATACTAGTCAAGGTTCACAACGCACAACTGTAGGTATTTTTCTTCAAATCAACAACAAATTTTTCTTCATTAGGTCCTTTACTTGATAGGAGTCAAGTCCTGATAAGCGAAAATTGTATCACCTTTTTAGCATGTTTTTATATATGGTTTAGGGTGAAATTGAGAGTAAATTGATCTTAAATGTTTATTATTTACTTAATTTCACAGGTTTTATGATTTTGGAAGTGTCAAGTGAAAAGTAGACGAAAATAGCAAATTTTGGGGTAAAAACGCAATTTTTTGAAATGTTGACTTGGTCAAAGGGTCAGGACGGGCGTCCCGACCCAGTCAAAGCACCGGGACGGGCGTCCCGACTTGGTCAACAGAACAGGACGGGCGTCCCGAACCCTCAGATCAAGTCGCACATCGAATTTTTGATGAAAATTCACCCCGGGAAGCTGCTATAAATACCCCAGGCCTCCAGCAGTTGAAATCATTCCTCTCCACTCGATCTGAGTCATTAAGTGGTTTCCAGTGTACACTTCTCTAGTACACAACTCACTCAGAGACTCAGATCTCAGTTTTCTTTCTTGTTAGTGTTTTATTTTAGTTTCTGAGAAATAGTCTCAGATCTTAGGCTTACATAGATAGGTTCGTTTCTAGTATTCATAGAATACCTGGGATTTCGTTAGGAGATCCTAAGAGGGCTCTAGGCGTTCGAAGAGTCAGTCCACAGGGCTGGGCTTAAGTTGGGTATTAAGGTAAAGCCCAGTTACTAGGCTGAGGAAGCGTCCTCCTAAGGTTCTGGCGAGCAGAGTCGGGTCAAGCAATACGGCATATACAGCGGTACGCTCCATCGGCGAGACTTCGTAAAGGGTGATTTCTTTATGGCATCGGTCCCCCTGTCCCTCTCTTACATGTTGTTATTGTGTTTGTCCAAATAACAGTTTGAATACCAGATTATGATTATTATGAATATTTGTGATATATGTTGAAGTTATAAAGTTTTTCTAGAAATGGCCACCTGCTTAAATATCCATTATGTCTGCATGTCTATTGCCGTTCTTTTAAACTGAAATTAGGGTTATAGATAATTCCTAACCACGGTCTATTCATAACCTGTTTAGTTTAACAGGCATCAATTAGTATTGGTGTCTGCCATACTAGATAAAATAATATGCGGAACACCTTGTTGGTTGAAAGTAGTCTAGGTAGGCTGAGTAGAGTTTTATGCCGGCGGTTATGAGACGAGCGGTATGATCCCAAAGTGACATAGGGCATTCATTGCTGACTTTAGTCCGAGCCGTGAGTAGGGTCGTTACCCTTAACGATGGGGCGGTAGCGTAGAAACTCAGATGTGGTAACATTTAGATACAGAACATAGTTGCAATCCAGGCCAAGACATGTCTAAAATACTCGAATATAGGTCAATCAACGTATAGTAACAGTATAACATAAAATCAGGATCTCGTCTATAAAACACTTTCAGGTTTAGTTAGACTTAAACCTAGTGGAGAATGAATCACCCTCTCATCAAAGTTATTGATGAAGATTGCATAACTGGATTATAAGATAAGAGTTAGGAATAAAGGCTAGTTACTACTAAGTCGTTACCACTTCCCTGGGAGTACGATATTTATTTAATAAAATCGTAGATACTTTCCAACATACTAGCTACACGATAGGTACTCTGCCTTAGGTTCTGGCTGATTAAGTGACACCATAGAGACTAAATGTGGCAATTAGTCAATCACAGTCCTTAATTATTCATAATCAATATAGGGTAAAATAACACCTATTTAGCACATCGGTCGGAAACGCATCAGATTTTTGGCGTCGTTGCCTGGGAAATATCATAATGAATTTAGGATTCCTGATCAAAATTCTAGAGGCTTATGATAGGTAACGGTAGTAACCTAGACCTTAACCCAACACTTCTCTTATACTAGTTAGAGAATCAGTTTCCGAAATATAGGATTATCATAACTATTTAATTTTAGATGTTATCTGGAATTAAGACACTTAGGATAATCAAATTTTAGAAAATCATTCTAAAGCCATATGGAGGGAATTTAATTGCTTTCGAAATATTAAAAGAAAAAAAAATTTAAATTTAAAAATCCGAAAAAAATTGTACTTTTCTTGTTTAATGGTAAGTTGTTCTCTTTTCCCTATCTTTTGTGTTATCTCCTTTCTATAATTGAATAGTTGTTTTGTTTTGTTCTCTTTTTGTTTTCGAATTTTTAATTTTTCACTTTTCCTGTAACCCCACTAACCAGTTTGCTCAGGCATTCTTCTCTGTAGTTGCATGACTCGATCTTCAGAAGCTAACCTCGAAACACCAGTTGAGAATCCTGAACGAATCATTCGCACAGCTAATAGGCGAAGAACAGAGATGGCTGGTGAAAGACCTACCCTTGAATCCTACATCCAGCCACAGACTATCCCAGTCTCATCCGCCATCCGAATCCCTGGGAACCCTCGCTATGATCTTAAACCGAATGTGATCCAACTGATTATAAATCGGGTTCAGTTTGGAGGAACTGCAGCCGAGAATCCATTGGAACACCTATCTGATTTCTCTTCTCTCTGCGAAGGCCTCAAGGGAGATCATACTGCAGAAGTAACTAAACTCAACCTTTTTCCCTACTCACTGAGGGACAGAGCTAAGAGATGGTTGGCCCAGCTACCTACTAACTCCATCACCTCTTGGGACGAGTTAAGCAAAGCCTTCCTAGAAGAGTACTACTCTGCAGCAAGAGTCCTAGAATATCGAAGGGCTCTGTCTAGTTTCACTCAAGCTGCTGATGAGACAGTGATCGAAGCTTGGGACAGATTCAAGGAGCTACTCAGGCTCTGCCCCCAACATGGACTTACCGAGGCATTGCTGATTCAGCAATTTTATTTTACGGGTATGTCAGACATGGGTAAGCAAATTCTTGATGGACTCAATCCCAGAGCGGTTTCAATGGAATGAGTGATGTAGATGCTAGAAACGCTCTAGAGAGACTCTACAGGAACAGCAAGAATTGGCGCACAAGTGGCCGAGCTAAGAAGCAACCAGTAAATGCGGTCGTTGCTTCCACTGATGATCAATTTGAGGCACTGAAGGCCAGCATTACTAATCAGCTGAATGCTTTCCAACAAGGGAAAAGCATTCAGTCAGTATACCAAATCTGCGAATTTTGCCAAGGACCACATTTCAGTGGGGATTGTTATGGTAATGGGATATTAACTATTCCAGAGGATATGGAACAAGTGGACGCAGTGAACTCTGCTCCTATAGGAAATACCTACAATCCCACTTGGAAGAACCATCCGAGATTTAACTGGAGAAACAATTCCGGGACTACTAACTTCCAGAAAAGAGTACCTCAGCAACTGCCATATCCGCAGAACCAGCAAGTCGCTCTGCCTGCACCAAGGAACTACATCGTTCCAACTGACCCCATACAAGAATTCAGAGACATGCTGAAGATCATTTCCGACTCCAACAAGGAAATGATAGAGTCCAAGAGAAAGATTCAGGAAGCTCACGCAAAAAGAATCCAGTAGAACGAGAACAGACAGAAGCAGACCGAGCAAACAATCAGAAACACACAAGCTGCTATACAAACTTTAGAGAGGCAAATGGGTCAGCTATCCACCCATTTCTCTCACAGGTCCCAGGGAACGCTACCAAGCAACACTGAGACCAACCCTCAAACTGAATGAACCAGAAGAAGGCTCCAAGGACCCAACGCCGACGGATGTCGAAATCGAAGTAGCAAGGAAAGGGAAGACGGAGTTTATTCCTGAGTACCGACCAAAAGTACCTTACCCTGCCAGACTTATGCACAATAAAGATAAGGAGCAATTTGAGAAATTCCTTAAGAATTTTAGTCAGATTCATGTTAATTTACCTTTACTTGATGTTATTTCTGAAATGCCAAAGTATGCTAAGTTTTTAAAAGAAGTTGTTAGTAATAAAAGAAAATTTGACATGGACAAGGTGGTTCTTAATGAAGAATGTTCGGCGGTTCTGTTGAATAAACTACCGTCTAAACAGAAAGATCCTGGTTGTTTTACCTTGCCATGTACAATTGGAAATATTACTAACATGCATGCATTAGCAGACTTAGGAGCTAGTATTAATCTTATGCCATCTAGTTTATTTGATAAATTAGGATTGCATGATTTGAAAACGACTAGGATGTGCATACAACTTGCAGATAGGACAGTCAAAATCCCCAAGGGAATAATTGAAGATCTCTTAGTAAAGGTCGGAAAATTTGTGTTTCCTGTGGACTTTGTTGTTATGGATATGAATGGGGAAGGAGGAGTGCCCCTGATCCTAGGTCGACCATTTCTAGCGACCTCAAAAGCATTAATAGACGTCAGTAATGGTCAAATGAAGTTAAGGGTAGGAAATGATGACATCACTTTTGATCTAAATGAGACCCTTAGGTATCCCATGCATTTAGATGATACTTGTTTTTGTGTGGATGCCATGGAACACTTGATTGCAATTAACGTGACAGACCTATGCTCAAACTATCAAGTCCTGAGTGAGGACTCCCTAGAATTAGAGGAGCCTGAACTTAGCCCTTCTGAAAATGAAATTACTTCTGATAGTTTCACTGAGATAGGTGAGATGAAGAAAGAACGAACCTCGTTTGAAGATCCATCAGACTTGGAGCTGAAGGAACTGCCCACTCATCTGTGCTACGAATTCCTAGATGACAACAAGAAACTTCCCATCATTCTTGCAGCCGATCTGACTGCAGAACAAAGGAAGCTGACTGTGGACATGTGCAGAAAGTATAGAAGAGCCTTTGCCTACAAAATTGCAGACATTCCAGGTATTAATCCAAGCTTTTGTTCGCATAAGATTCTTCTAGAAAATGAGTATAAGCCATGTGTGCAACCTCAAAGGAGGTTGAATCCTAATGTGTGTGATGTTGTTAAGAAAGAAGTCATTAAACTGTTAGATGCAGGACTTATCTACCTTATCTCAGATAGTGAGTGGGTAAGCCCGGTGCAGGTAGTACCTAAGAAAGGCGGTATAACAGTTGTTAGGAATGAGCATAATGAACTAATCCCTACGAGAACTGTAACTGGTCATCGTGTATGCATAGACTATAGAAAACTAAATACGGCCACACGAAAAGACCACTTCCCCCTTCCTTTTATTGACCAAATGTTAGAAAGATTAGCTGGACATATGTTTTATTGCTTTCTTGATGGGTTTTCTGGTTATTTTCAAATTCCTATTTCCCCTGAGGATCATCATAAAACTACTTTCACATGTCCTTTTGGAACATTTGCATATAGAAGGATGCCTTTTGGTTTGTGTAATGCACCTGCTACATTTCAACGTTGTATGACTGCTATCTTTGAGGACATGTTAGGAAAATCTATGGAAGTATTTATGGATGACTTTTCTGTTTTTGGTAATTCATTTGAGGTTTGTCTAAAGAACTTGGAGTTAATGTTGAAACGTTGTATAAAATCTAACCTGGTTTTAAATTGGGAAAAATGCCACTTCATGGTAAAAGAGGGAATCGTCTTAGGACATAAGATCTCACACCTAGGTATGGAAGTAGACAAGGCAAAAATTGAAGTTATTTCGAGACTACCTCCTCCCAAAAATGTGAGAGCCATTAGAAGTTTTTTGGGACACGCTGGCTTTTATCGTAGGTTTATAAAAGATTTTTCATTAATAGTCAGGACGTTGACCAATTTACTCGGAAAAGATGTTCCATTTGTCTTTGATGAGAAATGTCTAAAAGCTTTTAATAGACTTAAGGAACTCTTAACCACTGCACCTATCATGACATCACCCGACTGGAGTTTACCTTTTAAGCTTATGTGTGATGCTAGTGACTATGCAGTAGGAGTAGTTTTAAGGCAAAGACATGATAAGAAATTTTGAGTAATATATTATGCTAGTAAAACCTTAACTGATGCTCAGGAAAATTACACTACGACAGAAAAGGAATTATTAGCAGTAGTATATGCATTTGATAAGTTTCGATCTTATCTAGTCCTGTCTAAAACTATTGTTTATACTGATCATTCTACATTAAAATACCTGTTCAATAAAACCGACGCAAAACCAAGATTATTTAGATGGGTTTTATTGCTCCAAGAATTCGACATAGAAATTCGGGATAAGAAAGGGGCAGAAAACTTAGCCGCAGACCACTTGTCTAGGTTAGAAAATCCGACCCTAGAAGCCATTGATGAGATAATCATATCTGATAAATTTTCGGATGAGAATTTATGTGCGTTGTTTGCTATCTTCTCACCCCCTTGGTTTGCAGATATAGCAAATTACTTGGCAGCCCGGACTCTCCCTATTGATATCACTGCTCAACAAAGAAAAAAGTTCTTTGCTGACCTGAAATATTACTATTGGGAAGATCCTTTTCTATTTCGAATATGTGCAGATCAAATGATCAGAAGGTGTGTATCTCAAGAAGAAGGTTTCCAAATTCTGGAACATTGTCACTGCGGACCAACAGGCGGTCACTTAGCTGCAGCTAATACCGCCCGAAAAGTATTAGAAGCAGGCTTTTACTGGCCTACCATATTCAAAGACGCCGCAGCATTTACAGGATCGTGCGATGCCTGTCAGAAAGCGGGAACCATATCTTCTCGAGACAGTCTACCCCAACAGGTAATCCAAAGTGTAGAAATATTCGACATATGGGGTATAGACTTCATGGGTCTGTTTCCTCCTTTTGGTATGAAATACATCATAGTAGCTGTAGAATATTTTTCAAAATGGCCTGAGGCACAGGCCCTACCTACTAATGATTCTAGAGCCGTATGCAGATTCCTTAAGCAGATTTTCGCCAGATTTGGATGTCCGAAAGCCCTAATCAGTGATCGAGGTACGCACTTCTGCAACTCTCAATTGCAGAAGGTGCTTCATCATTACGGAGTTCAGCATCGCGTTTCCACAGCCTACCACCCCCAAACCAATGGGCAGGCTGAGGTAACCAATAGGGGAATAAAGAGAATCTTAGAAAAGACTGTGGGTATTAACCGTAAGGATTGGGCCAATAAACTGGAGGATGCATTATGGGCCTTCCGTACAGCATACAAGACCACTACGGGATTCTCACCTTATCGACTTGTCTATGGAAAAGCATGCCACCTTCCAGTTGAACTCGAACACAGAGCTTACTGGGTAGTACAAAAATGCAATCTCAATGAAAACTTAACTAAGGAACACCGGATTCTACAACTGAACGAATTGGATGAGTGGAGGCTCAAAGCCTATGAAAATTCACATCAGTTTAAGATGACAAGTAAACTCCGGCATGACAGACGACTCAGAGCCCAGAAAAATTTTGAACCAGGAGACAAGGTATTATTGTACAACTCACACTTAAAATATTTCCCAGGAAAGCTGCGTAGCTGTTGGTCAGGACCATTCACAATCACGAAAGTATCACCTTTCGGAGCATGTGACATAATGGATTCTGATGGCATTATTTAAAAAGTAAACGGACAACACCTGAAGATTTACAGAGAGCCGTTTGACTCGTCCGAGCAGACTGTGTACTTCACGGAATAAGGGAGTATCTCTTTCATTTTATTTCATGTTTTGTTATTTCTTTCAGTACTCTATGTTTTTTTTTCTTACCCGTAGTTAGTTGAATAAGTGTGGGGTAAGAGTTCTTTGTGCTTTGTTGTTTTATTTCTTGTTTTCAAATAAGTGTGGGGTAGTTAGTTATGCATGACCACTGAGGACAGTGTCCGACTTAAGTGTGGGGTAGCAGTGCACAGTGCACTGTAGCAGTGCAAAATGTTTTGCATGCTTTTGCTTGTTTTCCCCATATTTTCACACCCTTCCAAATTTTTTTTCAAAATTTTTCTGTCTTTCAGACTTCTAAATGCAGCATGCTTGGTTAAACAATTGCTTATGTCTATGATATGTAGGTAGTATGTTATGGTTAGTAGGAGATAATTGATGACTATTGCTGAACTAATTGATTAGGAATAGGGAATTCCTGATAACTGAGCACAACCTTGTCTGGATTAGAGACCTCAGCCAATTGCCTGTTCGAGACTTAACTAGATAAAATTAGACCAGTTGTGGATATATTGGCAGTTAGAATGACTAGATGAGACTCTGAGCTAAAAGTGAAAAGAAACAAAAGAAAGTTAATCAAATAAGGGTAGTTTTCCAGCGGCCTTCGCTACTTGAGCACCACTCCTTCGGGGAATTTAAAGCCTGATGCCCTAAGGTCGTGTAGATCTGGGAGTCATCGGAGTGGGACTCGCTACATGGGTAGTTGAAGTTGACGTGTTCTAAGCAGACTCAAAATACCCTGAATCTATAAAGAAAATAACTAAATGCTAAAACATAAAAAAATCTAATCACCGAAGCTCAGAACTCAAAGAGTTGTCTGTTGTTAATATGTCTAGCGATGGGTCGAAGTGTTATCTGGTAGTAGTTAAGACAAGAGTACATTGTGTTGACTATCTGGTCTAGACTAGTACACACACTACACATCAGGAAGACCCTGTGACTAAGAAAAAAGTTCAACCTAGTTGTTGATTTGTTTTCTGCCTGATCATAACAAGCTACTAAAAACATCTGAGACCTTGTCATAGCAACCTAACCAGTCAGACCTGTGTTAAGAATTGTCTGAAGAATTTTTGGAATAAAAACATGACTAGGAATTTAAGTGACTGCACTACGGTTTAGAATCACTAACTTCAGGTAGACTTTGCTTGAGGACAAGCAAAGAGCTAAGTGTGGGGTTATATGATACGCGAAAATCTTATCACCTTTTTAGCATGTTTTTATATATGATTTAGGGTGAAATTGAGAGTAAATTGATCTTAAATGTTTATTATTTACTTAATTTCACAGTTTTTATGATTTTGGAAGTGTCAGGTGAAAAGTAGACGAAAACAGCAAATTTTGGGGCAAAAATGCAATTTTTGGAAATGTTGACTTAGTCAAAGGGTCAGGACGGGCGTCCCGAACCCGGGACGGGCGTCCCGACCCAGTCAAAGCACCGGGACGGGCGTCCAGGACTCGGGACGGGCGTCCCAACTTGGTCAACAGACCAGGACGGGCTTCCCGAACTCCCAGATCAAGTCCCACATCGAATTTTTGATGAAAATTCACCCCGGGAAGCTGCTATAAATACCTCAGGCCTCCAGTAGTTGAAATCATTCCTCTCCACTCGATCTGAGTCATTAAGTGGTTTCCAGTGTACACTTCTCTAGTACACAACTCACTCAGAGACTCGGATCTCAGTTTTCTTTCTGGGTAGTGTTTTGTTTTAGTTTCTGAGAAATAGTCTCAGATCTTAGGCTTACATAGATAGGTTCGTTTCTAGTATTCATAGAATACCCGGGATTTCGTTAGGAGATCCTAAGAGGGCTCTAGGCGTTCGAAGAGTCAGTCCACAGGGCTGGGCTTAAGTTGGGTATTAAGGTAAAGCCCAGTTACTAGGCTGAGGAAGCGTCCTCCGAAGGTTCTGGCGAGCAGAGTCGGGTCAAGCAATACGGCATATACAGCAGTACGCTCCATCGGCGAGACTTCGTAAAGGGTGATTTCTTTATGGCATCGGTCCCCCTGTCCCTCTCTTATATGTTGTTATTGTGTTTGTCCAAATAACAGTTTGAATACCAGATTATGATTATTATGAATATTTGTGATATATGTTGAAGTTATAATGTTTTTCTAGAAATGGCCACCTGCTTAAATATCCATTATGTCTGCATGTCTATTGCCGTTCTTTTAAACTGAAATTAGGGTTATAGATAATTCCTAACCACGGTCTATTCATAACCTGTTTAGTTTAACAAGCATCAATTAGTATTGGTGTCTGCCATACTAGATAAAATAATCTGCGGAACACCCTGTTGGTTGAAAGTAGTCTAGGTAGGCTGAGTAGAGTTTTATGCCGGCGGTTATGAGACGAGCTGTATGATCCCCAAAGTGACATAGGGCGTTCATTGCTGACTTTAGTCCGAGCCGTGAGTAGGGCAGTTACCCTTAACGATGGGGCGGTAGCGTAGAAACTCAGATGTGGTAACCTTTAGACACAGAACATAGTTGCAATCCAGGCCAAGACATGTCTAAAATACTCGAATATAGGTCAATCAACGTATAGTAACAGTATAACATAAAATCAGGATCTCGTCTATAAAACACTTTCAGGTTTGGTTAGACTTAAACCTAGTGGAGAATGAATCACCCTCTCATCAAAGTTATTGATGAAGATTGCATAACTGGATTATAAGATAAGAGTTAGGAATAAAGGCTAGTTACTACTAAGCCGTTACCACTTCCCTGGGAGTACGATATTTATTTAATAAAATCGTAGATACTTTCTAACAGACTAGCTACACGATAGGTACTCTGCCTTAGGTTCTGGCTGATTAAGTGACACCATAGAGACTAAATGTGACAATTAGTCAATCACAGTCCTTAATTATTCATAATCAACATAGGGTAAAATAACACATATTTAGCACATCGGTCGGAAATGCATCAAGTCCATTCCACAATGGCTTCCATTTCCTAGAAAGCAAAACGTGTTCCTCTATCTTTTCTCCAATTTTTTGTGTACATGTACTACTAGGTTGTCTCATCATCCAACACCTTCTAACTTTGTCCTTTTTCATAACTAACTCTCTAATACCTCTAGAATGGAAATAATAGGCTTATCTCTAACTTCTAGAATAAATTCATTGAATGACTCACATAAGTTATTGCATAGCATATCTGACGTGATATAAGTGGGGAAAAATGCTTTGACCCAATGTTCAGGTCTAGGGTTGTTGACAACCCACTTCCATACTTTGTTGTCATATTCTTGCAAGTCATTCATAGTATTCTCGTACATCTGTTTGTTACTGCTTCTAGCAATGATTGATTGTTTGGTAAAACCTTCTATTGCTTTTATTGGCCGTGGATCAACTTATCCTCCTTCATCAAACACAAGTTTTGGGTTTGATTTTCCTAATGTGGAAAATAGTGCAGAAATTCCTGTTTATATTGGAAGATCCTTCTTTCCTTCTTTTGAAATCATTGAGAAATGTTTTATAAAAAAAAGATTGTGCAACTTATCCTTTATTTTTAGTAAAATGGCTATCTTTTTTACCTTTTTATCTTTATTTGGTTTTACTTTTTTATGTTTCGGTTTTAATTTAAGCAAAAATATATTTTATCATTAAGTCTAGAATTGAAATTTTATAAATGAAAAATATGTTATAAAAACAGTTTTTCAAAAAAAAAATTAATTTGACTGAATTTATTATAAATTGACTATGAAGTATGAACATATTTAAGACAAATAAAATAACACATTATTTTATTTTATTTTATTTTTCTGATTTTTATCATTTCATTTTATACTAATTTTAAAATAAATAAATAAATAAAATTAATTTGTTGGTTTAATTAATTCAATTAGTCATTCTTTTTCCTTAATGATTAGCATGTGATTGGATTTTTATTTTTTTTTTTTTTTGTAATTTATCTCTTTTCCCCCTAGTTTATTTAATACTTAGGAGTTTATAATTTCTTCACACTTAAAAATAATTTTGATTGTTGTAAAGAATTAAACATCACACACCAATGAAATCACAGAGATCACATTACAATTGTTACACACATTTGAAGAAGGAAAGAAATAAAGAAAACAAAATCCAATCTCTCTAGTCATTTCTCTTTTTAAGAGAGTAGATTCTCTACCTTCTCTCTACTTGAGAGTTTTTTCTTCCTAATTCTTTTAGGGTTTCTTCTTGTTCGATTAGTGAATAGCTACTTCATTCTGTATTCTTTTTATCTACTTATCCTTTCTTATCTACTTATCCTTTCTTATCTTTGATTTTAATGTTCCTAATCTACTTCAAACAACGAATGCTGATTGCGACCCCCCCCCCCCCCCTCAACCGACAATCGACTTGGAATTTCTAGACCTTAATATTGAAGATGATGGTCCTCCGAAATTTAATACTCTCACTCTGTTTGGTAAAATCATTGCAGATAAATTCATCTAATTCAAGTCGATTAAATATGTCCTACTTAATGCATAGAATCTTGGGTCAAATCTACAAATGACCCATGTTGAGCAGAATCTAGTAGCTTGTCACTTTATGAAGGAATTAGATAGAGACCAAATCTGAACTTTTTGCTCGTGGACGGTTAAGGGGCATATTTTATCTCTGAAAAATGGGACCCAAACCTCACCTTTGCTGAAATCCCTTTCCACATAATCCCTATCTGGGTCCAAGCTCACAATGTTCCCCCAAATCGAATAACCCGGGAGAATGCAGTGAAGTTTGGTAACTTTCTTGGAACATTCCATCTACACAACCAGAAATTTGATTCCCTAACTTTTCAGAAATTCCTCAGATTTTTAATTACTCTTGATTCAAGAAAATCCCTAAAAGCATGATCTATATTAAGAGAGAAGAGAGCTCAAATATTTGGGTGTCATTCAAATATGAACGATTGTCTGATTTTTGTTTTGATGTGGCTGTCTTGGTCACTCAGCTTCAGCTTGTAATAGCACTCACCCGCAGAATGATGGAGAGAATTAGAACTTTAGTCCATGGCTCAGGTCGCAAGCAACTCAACTCTCACCACCCAATCACAACTCATCAAAAAATGACCAAGAGAATGCTAACATGAAAAAACTCATAATTAGTTCTACGATTAGATCAATCATGGAAATTCAACCGGTAGTGGTGTTGTCGGAACCAGAAGAGGATGAAGGTCAGCATGGTTTCCCAGAAGAACAAAACCTTGTCAAAACAAGGACACCCATGGCAGATATCTCAAATTTGGTGCTCCCGCTCGAAGAAAGTAATCCCGCTTTTGAGACTTTATCTCCTAATAGGCCTAGAAGTGGGTCATTTCAAAGTCTCTCTGAGAAATTCATTAAGCCCAAACTGAAGCTACCTCTCCAACTCACAGATGGTTTATCTCATAATTTAATATGGAGAGGCCAAAATCTAATTTGAAGAGGGTTGGACCTAAAGTTACTAACCAAGTTAGACAAATAAAGATCCAGAAGGCCTCTAACCAAAGTGATGGGTCAGATATCTCGAAGGATGGCTTGAGGATGACTCTGTTGGACGACAATATGCTCATAGAAATGGATGATTAGCTAAGTCAAACTGAAAACACTGTGATATGTGAAGCGCATGCAGGCTGCTGTGTGGAGGAAGCTAAAGTCACAGTAACAAGAAGGATGTTCTTGCATGTTAAGAGGGAAGCGAGGAAGATCAGGAGAGATGATTCGGCTTCACAAGTACTTTGGCTTAATTCTCTTACTTCAACTCATTTGTATTCCATGGATGGGGTGGCGGGCCTTACATTGCCCCCACCTCCTCAATGATTATTTTTACTTGGAATTATCGTGGTTTCGATCAAGCTATGACAATTCTGACACATCGGGAGTTTGTACTCTCCCACCGACCTACTGTTATTTTTTTATATGAGATTAAGTCTTGCAAATGTGATCATATTGTTTCTATTTATAATTCTCTGAGTTTTACTAAGTTTCATTTTGTGCCATCAGTTGGTAAGTCGAGTGGCTTATTACTGATGTGGAAAGAATGTGTTAATTTTCAAGTTAATCTTGCAACCTGCAATATTATAAATGGTATGGTTTCAAATAATGGTAGTGATACCTCGTGGCAACTATAACTAATTTAAAGTCCTCCAGTCCTTAGTCTCAATCCCATATTTTGGGATAGTTTGAATGATATTGGGTTGGCTTTTAAGGGTCTGTGGGTAGTAATTGGGGACTTTAATGTTATGCTAGATCAGAGAAATAAAAAGGGTGATTCTCTAATAGCTTCAACCAACAATTCGGGGTTCAGGAATATGATCAAGGTTAACAACCGAATGGATCTGAGATTTATGGGATCCTCCTTTACTTGGAGCAACAGGCGAGTGGGTAGTACTAATATCAAGGAGAGATTGGATAGGGCTTTTGCAAATGGTGAGCGAAAAAGACTTCATCCAAATGCAACAATCACACATCTACCTGCTCTTAATTCGGACCATAAGCCAATCTTACTCAAATAGATTAAGACTAGTCCAAATAGAAACCACACTTTTCGTTTTGAATCTATGTGGCTTAGAGATTCAACTCTACAGGCAGTGATTGAGACAGCATGAAAAAAAGGGCATCCTTTCCCTAATCTCCCACACTTTATGACTAAACTCAAGTATACAAAGGTAGCAATCAAGGAGTGGAACCTGAAAGTATTCGGGAATGTTCTCACCAAGATCAAAGAGCTCAAGAAACTTGTAGAAGCTCATCAGAATAGTATTCATTGCTTATTACTCCCAATTATTTTCTAATTGCAATTCTTCCTATCCGAGAGATTTATGTAGGTTGATTGGAAATACTATGAATGATCGAACTAATGAGATACTTACTGCCCAACCAACTGCCACTAAGATCTACAAAACCATTTTCCAGATGCAAGGGAACAAAAGCCCCGGGCCAAACGGTATGTCTCCTATTTTCTACAAAAAATTCTGGAACATTGTTGGGAAAGATCTGATTCTAGCAGTTCAATAGTTTATTGAGGATGGTAAATTATCCAAGGCTACAAATCACACTTTCTTGCTTTTATACCAAAAAACAAGCAACTGATAGAGTTGAGATGTTTAGATCAATCTCACTATGCAATGTGGCCTATAAAGTTGTCACTAAGGTTTTGGCCTCAAGAGTTAGAAATGGGTTATCTAGTATAATTCATCCATCACATGCTGCTTTTATCCCAAATAGATCAAGCACTAACAATTGCATAATAAACCATGAAGTAATGTTTTTCATGAAGTCTAGGAAAGAATGGGTTTATGGCAACTAAGGTGGATTTGGCAAAGGCCTACGATCGTGTGGAATGGACGGTACTGCTCCAAATCCTACATTTACATGGCTTCAATGAGAAATTATGTAATCTGATCAAGGAATGCATATCTAGTCTTCATTTTTTGGTATTGATCAATAGTTCTCCAACGGGTTTCTTCTAATCATCTCGTGGCATAAGGCAGGGGGATTCAATTTCCCCAGACTTGTTCACCATACTTTCGAATCTCTTATCTCGAATTTTATCTCAAGCTGAATCAGATGGCAGATTAAGCGGTAGAAAGATTGCTAGAACTTGCCTCGAATCTCGCACCTTATGTATGCGGATGACCTGGTTGTTTATTACAAGGCCAAAGTGGAGAAAGCAAAGGAGGTTGTTAAATACTTAACAACTTATTGTGAGTGGACAGGGAGATTTGCCAAATCCTCTCTATGGTTCACTTTAGCTCTAATATGACTAGAGCAGCATAAAGGGAGATTTGCCAAATCCTGTCTATGAATGAGTGTTCACATAATAGTACCTACCTAGGTAATACTTTTTATCAAATTTGGAGGAAAAGAGCAGTATTTTGTAGTATCATGGAAAAGCTTGCAAGTAAATTGGCAGGTTGGAGGCAAAAAAATACTTTCTCTCACAGACGAACTGTCTTAATCAAATTAGTGGCCTTAGTTATCCCCTCTTTCACAATGCAATCTTTCCTTCTTCCCAAGATGGACAGCCATATAAGAAAGTTTTGGTGGAGTTTCAATGAGTAAAGAAGGGAATTTTATCTCAGGGCATGGGACCTGATTTGCACTCCCAAACTAGCGGGTGGTAAGAGATTTCGACATATGAAAGATGTGAACACTGCTTATATCACAAAACTGGACTGGTATGTTTGTACAAGACCTGAAAAGACTTGGGTTCAACTAATACGATCCAAATATATGAGAGGAAGAAGAGTTTTAGACTTCTAGCAAACTGTTAAAGTCTCATCCTGGATTTGGGCTGGAATCTGTAGGTGCTATGAAGCCCTACACAAAGGTATCTGTATCAAGGTGGGCAGAAATCCAGTGGCTAATATGTAGGATAATCGTTGGCTACCTCACCTTCCAAACTTTATGCTACCAACGAAGTTCGATGTGAATCATCAAGTGTTCAGGATTAGAGATTTAATGTCTAAAGCTGGTTTGAGCTGGAATTCTGTTACTGTTTCGAATAACTTCCCGAATAATATTCGGGATGTGATTCTTAATACTCCCATCTCTAGGGAGCAAGATTCCTTCGTTTGGGCTCCCTCTAAGTCAGAGAGATTCTTTGTGAAGAGATGTTACAGAGAAAATAACAAGAAAAAGTTTCATTTAGCTTCTCATATTGACTGAAGGTTATGGAAATATTTATGGCATTCTAGTCTCCATGAGAGACACAAGGTTCTGGTATGGAAATTGTTGGTTAACATTTTACCTACAAAGGATAGGATAAAGTCTATGACTGTTGAGAAACCAAATCAGATTGGGAGGGCCTAAACCTAATTGGAGCGAGCGGGCGGTTGGCTTTGTGTTTACTTTTAATGTTTATTGGAAGGTTGGAGCAAGGAAGAGGGGAAACAATAGGAAAATTTCAAGTCAAGATGAATGGAAACCACCAACTTTGAATGATGTCAAGATTAATTTTGATGCTGCATTTTTTTATTTCAGGGCACAAGCATGGATAGTAATGCGTAACCATGATGAAAGGATTGTAGGTGCTTGGACCAGATGTTTCGCAGCTCCAAATGCATACTGTGCAGAATTGAAGGCTACTGTATATGCTTTTGAACTAGGAGAATCCATGGGCTTAAACAAATGTATTTTTGAAGGAGATGCTTTGCAGGCAATACTAGCTGTTAAAGGTTATTCAGATTATGAAGATTGGCATGCAGAAGAGTAAATCCGTTGTTGCAGACGATTTTTGAAGGGCCACCCTTTATGGGTTTTTTATTTTGTTAATAGGCGTTGTCATGCTTTTGCTCAAAATTTGACTCATTGGACCAAATTGTCTAGTTTTGATGGAATAATTAATTTAGATACTCTTCCACTAGGTATTTTTTTTGATGGGGAAGAGTCTAATGTAATTGTTGATGAAGATGAATATAATGACTTACTATCCATTTACCCAAAAAAACTAACAAACCCCAATATCTCTAAACTTCACAAAGATTTTTTTTTAAAAAAAAAAATAATAAACAATCGCTCAATCATGAAAACACCATTCATACTCTAAACAAAAATTAACGATTCATTGGCATAATTACAATATACATTTGAAGAAACGAAGGAAATAAAGAAAAGAAAATCAATAAAGACAACAAATCCATCCGAACCTATTCAATATTTATAGAATATACCATTTTTTTTAGAAAACATAAGAAATATAATTTTATAGTATATACTTACACTACTAGAAAAATCAATTTTAACGACGGATATTTGCGACGGCCTCATAGCCGTCGCAAATTGCAACCAAATTTGCGACCGCCTACTAAGCCGTCGCAAATTGCAACCGAATTTGCGACCAACTACTCAACCGTCGCAAATTGCAACCGAATTTGCGACCCAATACTCAGCCGTCGCAAATTGCAACCAAAATTTGTGACCGACTACTCAGCCGTCGCAAATTGCAACTGAATTTGCGACCGACTACTCAGCCGTCGCAAATTGCAACCATAATTTGTGACCGACTACTCAGCCGTCGCAAATTGCAACCAGAATTTGTGACCGACTACTCAGCCGTCGCAAATTGCAACCGAATTTGCGACCGACTACTAAGCCGTCGCAACTTGCAACCGAATTTGCGACTGCCTACTAAGTCGTCGCAAATTGCATCAGAATTTGCGACCGCTTACTAAGCCGTCGCAAATTACAACAGAATTTGCGACCGCCTACTAAGCCGTCGCAAATTACAACAAAAGTATTGGATTTGAATCGTTTAAACAAATATATATTTGGCAATGTATTGATTATTTTACCATTTTCTATGAATGAAGGAACCAATACAAATTTAATGCATCAAATATATATATATATATATATATCACGTGGTTTCCCCTTCAGACTCTTAGTTTTTTATACTTTTACATGGAAACAATTCAAGTGATAAACATATATATATATATATATATATATATATATATATATATATATATATTTGATTCGTCAAAAAATGGTCTGATTCCACGTGTGTGTGATCCGATGTCGTTTTGATGCTCTCTCTCTGTCAAATACCCGTTTCTTGATTGAATCTGTGTCGCAGAAGATTCGCCGTCTTGCAATGCTGGGCCTACAAAACAGTGAAGTTTAACCGGAGGGTGGGAGGTCTCCGGTAAAACCCTCCGATGCTTAAGTCAGTGACGTGACTGTATGAGAAGTCAGTGGTGTGACTGTGAGATGGGTAGTTTAGAGAGAGATTAGTGGGATAATCTGGCCTTACCCTTGTTACCTGTACGGGGGTGGTATTTATAGGGATTTAACCGCCCTTGTCAAGTAGCTTGGGTGATTTGTTAGTGAAATCTGATGGTTATCGGATTTTGTGGGAAGATATGAGATCCCCCCTTTTTAGTAGGTTGTTAGGGGAATTTTTGACCGTGATTGAGTCAAATGTTGACCATCAGAAATGTTGTTGATGAAGGAGTCTGATCAAAGTACTGAAGTGTAGTGACTTCGGCACGAGGCAAGGCGGAGTGACCATGTAGCTCGGGGTCCCGTTTGGTGTATGGCGAAGTGGGAGTCGCCACGTCATGCCGGCTGGACTGACATGTGTGTCTGGTGGGTCCCGTTCGCTTAGTGTGCTTGCCTAGTCAGCGTGAGGGTATTTTCATACCTCTCAATGGCCCCTCGTCGAAGTGGAAGAATGATCCTTCTTTCTCTTTGACGGTACTAGAAATCCCTTGTTCTCCGGGTAGCTTGTTCTGTCATTAGTAGTTTCTGAACAGGTGTGAGCCGGGGGCATGTAACCTGAGGAGGCGTAACCCGGGAGGGTGTAGCCTGAGGGGGTGCAGCCCGCAGTGAAAGTGACCCGAGAGGGTGTGAGCAACCCGGAATGGGTGTGAGTAACCCGAGTGGGTGCGTCTTGGCAAAGAAGTCCGACCTGGCGAAGTGGTGTAACACCTGAAGAGGTGTGACCCGGCGAAGTGGTGTAACACCCGACAGTGAGGTGTAACCTGACGAAGTGGTCGGACCCGGCAAGGTGGTGTAACACCTGAAGAGGTGTAACCTGGCGAAGTGGCGTAACACCCAGCAAAGAGGTGTGGCTTGCCGAAGTGTTTTCACTTGGATCGAGATTGGACCCGTTGGCGAGGTGGTCGGAGCATCTGGCGACGATTGACTTCCTTGGCGCGGGGTTAGATTCCCATGATGGCGGTTCGGTTATCGAGAGGTCAGCTAGCCATTTCGTGTGTCCAGAGGAGGCGCCTTTTGCGTTTCCCCACGCATGTGCAATGATGGCGCCGCACGTGAGCTGTCAGAGAAGTGACTCCTGGTGTGACCTCAACCCGGTTGGAATCGGGTCGGGCGAGGCGTGTAGGGGAAACTTAACGGTTTTTGAATTTTCCTCCCCTCTTATAAATAGTTATCTTGTCTCCCTTGCGAGCCTTTTACCATTTCTTCTTCTTCTTTGTGACATTCTGCCGTTTTCTCTCAAAAACTCTCTGTATTTCCATTCTTCCGTTCTCTTTCACCCATTCTTTGTTCTTCTCCCCAGAAACTTTCTCGGTTTCCTCAGTTTGTTCCCGGCAAAAACACACTTTCTGCAACTTCCCCAAGTTCCTTCTATTCTCCACAGTTCCGCAGGTAAGAGAAGGCACTGTCCTTCGGTTTTTTGCTTATGTTCCTTTTTTCCTTTTGATTCTTTGTTTGGGGGTGTCTCTGAGGGTTTTAGTGTGTTTGAGGAAAGGGCTTTTTCTGGGGAAAAGGGGTGGTTATGGCCATTTTTGGAGTGATTTTAGGCTGGGTTTTCGGGTAGGAGTTTTCTGGAATGATGAACTGGATGTCGGCGAAGTGAGCGGGATTTGAGTTCTTGAAATGATGATCGAAGTAAAAGGACTTTAGTTTCTGATAGGACTTTTGTTTTGTGTTTGTAGATATGTGACTCAGAAAGTCCCGAGGTCCCAGTAGTTGCGGTGGAGTCTAGCTCTTCGAGCTCCACTTCGCAGACCAGCTCTGAGAGATCCAGCCCTGCAAACCATGAGAGTGCCGAGGTGTCTGATGCCGGCCCGAGTGTTCTTGAGGCCATCCCTTTAGCACATAGGGTGTCTAGGCACATGGGAGGCGGAGTAACTGTCGCAGGCTTCTCATCTGAAGACCTTCGTGACTCCGGTGTCCTCGAGGACGAGGATGCGGACTCCGCTCATTCCGAAGATCTCCCGAAAACCAAAAACAGGTTGGAGGGGGACTTCGCCCTTAGGAAGAATACCCTTAGCGTAGATCTCCCTCTTTTATCCAGTGAGGTCGACCGGAGTAGATTTAGGTTAATCTATCTCCAGGAGTGCGGGCGTATGTCCAACTCTTATATTCACATTCCCTATGAACACTTCGTTTCTGGCCTTAGTTTGCCTTTAGACCCCGCATTTTGCGATTTCTTGAACCTAGTTAGATGTCAACCTGCCCACGTCCATCCAAACAGAGTTAGGTACTTCGTCGCCTTTATAGTGTTGTGTAGGAGAGTCGGTGTAGAGGTCTCTGAAAACTTGCTGAGGAAATTTTTTACCGTCCTCCGCATGAACAACCTGACGTTGTCACTTCGACCGCGTCCTAGTGTAGTCACCCTCTTTGAACCCCCTCCCAATAAGTTAGGTCAGTGGAGGGAGAAGTGGGTTTGTGTGGAGTCCAGAACGGGCTTCGCATTTTACCCGAAGTGTAAGGCACTTCGCCCTTGGCTTTCCCTTAAAAGGAACACCAAGTTCTCCGATTCGGATAGGAGGTTTTTAGATTTTGTCCGGAGTGAGCTGGGAGATGATCCCAAGACTCAGTCCAAAGTTTTCCTGACCAGTGAACTTATCGCTGACAAGAGTCGCCATGCCTGTGGGATAGGCGGGCTGGCAGCGGACAGTCGGCGGAGAGAGCTAGGGCTTGAGGACCTGAGGGAGTACCCGATGTGGAGGTTGCACCCGGGAAGGGGTTTTTCTTCTGAGTGCTCGGTGTATCAAGATCCCCGTAGTGCGGGCTGCCCTGTTGCAAAGGGTAGAATAGTTGTCGGAGTAGTTTTACTTTATTATTTTCTTTTTATCTCTCTTTTGCTAACCTCGACTTTGTCGTGTTGTGGCAGATATGAGGATAAACTTTTCTTCACTCCGCAAGGGATCAACCCAGGGTTCAGATAATCGGAGTGCTGTGAATCCTCCGTGGGCTGTTGATCGTTCCACCGTCACTCCGCCGGCGGCAGGTGGCTCCAACACTACTCGTTCTCCGGCCGTGCGCTCTCCTCCTCCCTCCTGGTCCAAGGGGAAGGAGCCAGCCCGCCCCCCCAGCGAAGCGCGGTCGTGAAGGTAGGGAAGAGGGGAGATCCAAGGCTTCGCAGTAGAGATTGGCGGAGTCTTCGGACTTGAGGGCTGTGGCTCCGGCTACTGCAGAGCGGTTGGCTTCCCAAGGAGCTGTAGAGTCTGGCCCCTCCATTCCTCCGTCCTGGTCTTAGCTCCAGGAGGGGTTCCCGGTGCCGGAGTCAAGAGAGGGGCATGAGCACTTAGCCCGTGAGATCATCAGCGCTTCGCCTCCCCTGATGAACTTGCCTCTGCAGAATTGCCGGACTGGGAGGTTCTATGGGGGGGGCGGTTATGCACCGGGCTACGGACCACGGGCTGCTCCGAGGTTTGGAGGAAGCTTCCATCAGTCTGGAGAATGCGTTCGGGCAAATCGGGGCCGGGTTGTCTCAGGTACCTCGCTAAGCCGATGTGTTTATACTTGCGTATTTTTTTTTTGTTGTTCTTGACTCATCCCCTTGTTGTTTGTCTCTCTAGTTTCCGCCTACGTTGCTTACCTCTTCAGACATGCTTCCGATGTTTCGGATTTGAAGGCCGATATGGCGGACTTGGAGAAGAAGCATGTGGAGTTGGAGAACCAGCTCTCCGCCAAAGACGCAGCATTGGCTGCCATGGAAGGCGAACTCCGTTCAGCCGAAGAGACCGTGGCGATGGCGGTCGCGGAGAAGGACAAAGAGTCCTCACGCCTGCAGTCCCTTCAGTAGATTCATGATGAGCTGAAGGCCAAACTCCGCGACCTCGACCAAAAGCTGAAGGAAGAGAGCTTGAAGCGGCGAGCTGCGGAGTCGAAGGTGGAGTTCTTGGAGTTAGAGGCCCACACTTCGCGAGTGGTAGAGGAGTTCCGCAACTCAGAGGGATGTCAACGGGAAGTGTTTGAGCTGGAAAACGGATGTTACAATAGAGGATGCGCTCATGCACTTCGCTGTCTTCATCACCTTGCCCCAGATAAGGTGTTGCTGTGCAGGATTTTCGAGGGCACTTATACTGATCCCGAATTCAGAAACGGATGTGACTTCGTCTCGTTCAATGCCGACGAACTGGAGGAGATCGCTGAAGAGGATGAAAAGGAGGGAAGGCATTGGAGTCCGCCCGCACCAGTGTATCCAAATCTGGATGAGTTGTGTCTCCAACTTCGGAATGCTACTGAGGGAGGTGAGGTTGCTGGGGCTGACATCTCTCCGATCTCCGTTGCTGCTCCGGTCAATGCTGTTGTTGAGCCGGTGGTGGTCCTCGAGGAGGAAGAGCCCGAAGTGGGGGACCGGGCCATTGTTGTTGTAGACGTTTATCCCGAGGTGGCTCCCCCTTCGGCCGACGTTGATCCTCCTTCGGCTGAAGTTGCTCCCCCTTCGGCCGAAGTTGCCCCGGATGTATAAATATTTTTGTTTTTTGTAATATATTTGTAATTTAATGAACTCTACTGTTTTTTATAAACTTTTCTTCGAACTTTTATTCATTGCACTTCGTCTAATAAGTTAAAAACTTGAACTTTGTAACAAGTAACGAGGACTTCGAAGGAGTTTAATTATGACCATAATCCAAAACTTTAATAACTTCGAAGGACCTTTAACCTGTAATCATGGATGACTTCGAAGAATCTCTATGAGCAGGTTTATGACTTCGAAGTGATGTTACCCTTGAACTTTTAATAAGTGTGACTACTCCATCAGATTATAATCAGAATCCAAAACCTTGAATATTCTGAATGACTTCGAAGGCTCTTATTCGTCGCATATGCCGGAATGACTTCTAAGGATCCTTTCATGAGTAACTGTAGTGACTTTGAGGACTTTATTGGAAGCGAGAAATAGTTTGGGGACCTCGCCGGGCACTCAGCTCGCAGCTGGTGGCGGCGGGGTGCTTATTGAACGTAGCCTTGGCTCCGCCCGAACTGTTTTAGACGAAGTATTTCTTCAGATGGTTGGCATGCCATGGTTTGGGGAGTATCATTCCTTCTTGATCCATGAGGCGGAATGTGCCTCGGCGGACTTCGTCTTTGATCAGATAAGGGCCTTCCCAGTTCGGAGTGAGTTTGTTTGCTGTGATATGTCTTGTTGTTCCCTCGATCTTTCGGAGTACCCAGTCTCCAACTCCGAGTGGCCTATTGACCAAATTTTTGTCGTGGGTGTGTTTGGTTGCCAACTTGAACTTGTCTGCTCTTAGTCGGGCGGTTATTCGCTTTTCTTCTAATAAGTCCAGGTCTAGTCGGCGTTGGCGTTTATTGCTTTCTTCGTCACATGTAGAAATCCTATATGATGGAACTGCGAGTTCGGCTGGTGAGACTGCTTCTGAACCGTAAACCAGGGCGTAGGCTGTTTCTCCTGTGGGCCCCCTAGCCGAAATCCTCACTGCCCATAATGCGGCTGGGAGTTCGTCGACCCATTTGTTGGACTTTCCTTCCAGATTTTTTCTCAGCGCGGTGAGAATTAATTTGTTGGCGGCTTCAGCTTGTCCGTTTCCTTGCGGGTGTGCAACGGATGACTTCCAGTGTTTGATCCCTAGGCAGTTGCACTACGCCGTGAACTTAGTGGCGAACTGAGTACCGTGGTCGGAGATGATGGCTCGCGGCACTCCGTATCGGCAAAGTACGAAGTCGTGGAGGAAATTGAGCACGTTTTCCTCCGTGGGAGCGGCCAGTGGTTTGGCTTCTATCCATTTGGAGAAGTAGTCGACAGCCACGATCAAGTATTCGTGATGTCCGCGTGCTTTGGGGAATTCGCCCATGAGGTCAATTCCCCACATATCGAAGGGCCAAGCGGCCAGCACAGGGGTCTGCGAAACCGATGGAAGACGGGGTACGCTGCTAAACTTTTGGCACGTATCACAGTGCTTTACGTAGTTCGCTGCATCCCTCCGTAATGTGGTCCAATAATATCCCTGATTTATCACCTTTTCCGCCAAGGGCCTCGATCCGGGGTGTCCACCGCAGATACCCTCATGTAACTCCTCCAGGATTATCTGAGTGAGGTCGGGCGGTACACAACGGAGAAGCGGCTTGGAGAAGGAACGTCGGTACAGGATATCGTTGAGCACAGTGTATCGGGCCGCACGCTGGCGAATCTGTCTGGCTTTGGCCTTGTCTGCTGGTAGGATGTCTGAAGTTATAAAGTTCTTCAGCTCGTCTATCCATGTGGTGGAGTCGGGCGCTCATCTATCCTCGCCAGATGCTATCTTCGCTAGTTTATCCGCCACTTCGTTGTTGCTGCGGTCAATCTTGTTGAGGCCGAAGTACCGAAACTGAGCGGCTAACTGAGGCACTCTTTTCGCATAGGCTTTGAGGTTATCGGAGTTGACAGCAAATTCGTTATTGACCTACCCGACTACGACTTGGGAGTCGCTGAATACTTTTAGTGATTTGATTCCCGAGTCGAGGGCCCATTGCATCCCTATGATTAAGGCTTCGTACTTCGCCCTGTTGTTGGATAAGGGATAGTTGAGTCGGACGCATCGGACCTCATTGTGTTTGCCGGAGCGGGATGTAATGGTGGCCCCTACTCCTATTCCGCTGGCGTTTACTACTCCGTCCACCATCATTGTCCACACTTCGTCAGCGGGGAGTGTGGGGGGTGCTTCCTCGTCGGTGGTGGCCTCGGAGAATGATAACTCGGCCAAGAAGTCTGAGAGGGCTTGCGCCTTGATCACTGCACGGGGCGCGAATGTGAGGTCCAGGCCGCATACTTCGATGGACCACCGGAGCATCCTTCCCGATTGGTCTAGCTTGTGAAAGATTTGTTTCAGGGGATGGTTGGTGTACACTACCACGGAGTGGGACTCGAAGTACGCCCGGAGTTTTCGTGTAGTGATGACCAAAGCGTAAGCCAATTTCTCAATGTACGTGTAGCGTACTTCGGCATCCCTGAGCACTCGGCTGACGAAGTATAGAGGAAGTTGCTGGCCGTTGGTCTCCCTGATCAAGGCCGACGCGATGGCTTGTTGTGCGGCCGATATATACAAGTACAGGACTTCGCCCGGAGTGGGGGCGTTCAGCAATGGTGGGTCTGCCAGGTAGTTCATCAAATTTTCCCAAGCCTTTGTGCATTCTTCATCCCATCAAAAAGTCTTCCCGGCGGTTTTCAAGGCTTTGAAGAATGGCAGACATCTTTCAGCGGACTTCGACACGAACCTCCCCAGGGCGGCAATGCAGCCGTTAAGGCGTTGTATATCCTTGACACACCGGGGTTCGGCCAGGTTCCGTATTGCCTCTATTTTTCGGGGGTTAGCTTCGATCTCTCGTTCGGACGTCATGAAGCCGAGGAATTTCCCTGATTTCACTCCAAACGTGCACTTTGCCGGGTTGAGCTTGAGTCCATACTCGGAAAGGGTGGTGAACGTCTCGCTCAGGACATCTAGGTGAGAATGGCCTTGTTTGGTCTTAACGACCATGTCATCCACATAGGTCTCGACATTTCGGCCTATGTGACTTCGCAGGATCTTGTTCATCATCCTTTGGTAGGTGGCTCCCGCATTCTTCAGTCCGAACGGCATCATGTTGTAACAGTAGATGCTTCAGCCGCTCGGAAAGATGTGTGGATTTGGTCCTCTAGTTTCATCCGGATTTGGTGATAGCCAGAAAATGCGTCCATGAAGCTGAGGAACTCGTAACCCGAGGTGGAGTCCACAAGGGCATCTATGCAAGGTAGCGGATAACAGTCTTTCGGGCAAGCCTTGTTCAAATCTGTGTAGTCCACACACATTCTCCACTTCCCGCTGGCTTTCTTAACCATCACCACGTTAGCGAGCCACGTAGGGTACTTTACTTCGCGGATAAAATTCGAGTCCAGGAGTTTTCGGACTTCGGATTGTATTCCCTTCTCTTTTTTGTCTCCGAATTGTCTTGGCTTCTGCCTTACGGGTCGGAACGTGGGGTCAATGTTGAGCTTGTGTTCGGCGATGTCGGGAGAGATCCCTGGCATGTCTTGTGTGCTCCAGGCGAAGTTGTCGAGGTGGGTGGAGAGGAAGTATGTTATCTCCGCCTTCATCGACTGTGGCATCTCGCTCCCAATCTGGACCTTTTGGTCGGGATAGTCAGGGTGTATGGCGACTTCGTTGAACTCATTTTCCTCGGGAGCATCCGTATCTGGCACGGGTGTCGACTGGTCGGGGGCAACGGCTTCCGCATGCTCTCTGGTTGTTAGAACTGACCCGACTGTTGCTGGTGGTGGCTCGAGTTCGGAGGTCTGTCGGGATTTCACCAAGTATGCGAGTAGGCTTCTGGGGCTGCTTTTAATGTAGCCCACTCCGCCGCGGGTGGCGAATCGGACTTGCTGGTGTGAAGTGGATATGACGAGTTCGAAGGCGGCATGTGCCGGAGTTCCAAGAATGGCGTTGTAAGGGGAGTCGATGTCTACTACATAGAACTTAATCTCCCCTTCGCGGGTGCAGACGTCGGAGCCAAGTGTGACTTTAACCTTGACAGTTCCTTTGACGTTAATTTTATGAGTAGTGAAACCTTCGAGAACTGTATTGCTGGGTTTCAGGTGGCTGTCATTCATCCCCATTTCTTTAAAACACTTGTGATAGAGGATGTTTTTGGTGGCTCCGATGTCAATTAGTACTCTCCTGACTCGGCATCTGTCGATCCCTTGTCTCGCCCTGCCTACTTCGATGACGATGGGGGAAACGCGGGCCTCTTCGTTCAACTCGGGGTCTTGGTCGGAGAAGGTGATCGGCTCATGTGGGAAAGCGTCGAAGTTTAACTCCGGGGAAGGCTTGCTCAAATTATAAATTTTCCTTTTTATCTTTCTGATGGATTCGTACCGAGGAGTTATGACTTCGATCACTCGGTCGGGCCTTCCCCTGGACGGTTTGTCCGGCTCGCGGTCCTTCTGTTGCCCTTCTCGTGCTAGTTTTTCGATCAGCTTTTTGAATTGGTAACAGTCTTCGGTGGAGTGTCCATAGTCCTGGTGGAAGCCGCAGAACTTCGTCTTGTCCCAGGCAGATCTGCCGGAGGTTCTTGATGACGAGGGCTCCCTTCCCCCGAGCTTTTCCCTGACAGCGGCGATGAGGTGCTCCTTGGACTTCGCTGGGGCGGCAGCTTCGGTTTTCCGCGTCCTGTGTTTGCCCTGACGACCTTGGGGGGATGATTCTCTATGTTTTTCTTTCCTCCGATAGCGCGAATCCGTAGAGTTTCTTTCAGCGAGAGCAACCTTCCGGGCAACATTGAACACTTCACCGATGGTGTCTGGGTTGCGGAGTTGTAGCTCCGTGTATAGTGATTTAGACCGGAAGACGCTCTCGAAGCAGATGATGGCAGTGTCTTGGGAGATGCCGTTGATTTGGTCGTGCACGTTTTTGAAGTGTTCTAGGTATTCGAGCAGAGTCTCATCATCCCCTTGATTGATGTTGGCGAGGTCGCTACTGGTCTTGGGGATTATTCCTGCTGTACTAAATTTGTCCACAAAGTCCTTTTCGAGCATCTTCCAGGATTCTATTGAGCCTGGCTTCAGGGTGGAATACCAACTCATGGATCATTCACCTAGGGTGCTGGGGAAGGCTTCGCACAGTATCACCTCGTCAGTTGTTACGAGGTCCATGGACGATCTGTATCTGGTAATGTGTTCCTCGGGCTTGCTTTGACCGGTATACTGGGAAAATGTGGGGAGCTTTAGTTGTGGGTCCGCCATAGTGAGGTGGATCCACTCCGCAAAGGGTCCAGCATAGGGTACTTTGCTCTTCTTCGGTTCGTCCTTGCGGGTCGGCTCCGGGCTTCGTTCCCGTCGGTCCTGCTTCAGCCTGTGGTCGTTACGGCGTTTCTTTTCTTTACTCGGATGGTCTGACGGCTGACTCTCCCCTATTTTGCTCACAGCGCGAAGTAGCTTGGTAGTCGGGCCCCTAGTCCGCCAACTAGCGTCGTTCCGAGACCGTTGGAGTCGGCGTTCAGCGGATCTCGGTCGTCATCGGAGGAGTGAGAAGGCGAGAGGCTTCGACGCCGATACGCAGCGCGGAGTTGTCTCCATTGCTTTGAGAGGTCACGCTCCGCTCAGATTCGATCAAGCTCCTTTCGTAAGTCCACGACTTCCTCGGCCAGTCCGTTATCGTCCATAGCCCTTTTGCCGTTGAGGTGTTCGCATAGATCCGGTGACTTGCGAGGTGAGCCGCGGGGGTGGTATATATAGGGATTTAACCGCCCTTGTCAAGTAGCTTGGGTGATTTGTTAGTGAACTCTGATGGTTACCGGATTTTGTGGGAAGATATGAGATCCCCCCTTTTTAGTACGTTGTTAGGGGAATTTTTGACCGTGATTGAGTCAAATGTTGACCATCAGAAATGTGGTTAATCAAGGAGTCTGATCAAAGAACTGAAGTGTAGTGACTTCGGCACGAGGCAAGGCGGAGTGACCATGCAGCTCGGGGTCCCGTTTGGTGTATGGCGAAGTGGGAGTCGCCACGTCATGCCGGCTGGACTGACATGTGTGTCTGGTGGGTCCCATTCGCTTAGTGTGCTGGCCTAGTCAGCGTGAGGGTATTTTCATACCTCTCAATATATATATTAGATAGAGTACTGCAAAAAGCATATTTATTAAGTCTTGAAGAAATAAAAACTACTGGAAAGATAAAAAGGCTCTTGAGTTCCAACAAAACTGTTTATTACAAAGTCCTAATACATACAAACTTTACATAGAAATTAAACCCTAAAATCAAGACTTGTTTCCACCTCCTCAACACTTCCATTCCTGCCAAAAAATAAATCAAAAAAGAAATAAAATTTCAACACATACAAACAAACATACATATATATATATATATATATATATATATATATATATATTCTTGAATGTAAAAAAAAATTATAAAAAAACATACCTGTTTCTCTCAAAGGTAAAAAGGAGCAAGAGCCACCTCAATGTTATGCATTGTATACTGTAGAAGCTTACTAACATTATCGAGATCCTGATCAGAAACATTGGCTAAAGGATTAGAATCCACAAGAATTTGCAAAGAAATTGTGAGAAGAGTTCCATTTTGAAGATCAACATCACAAATAGCAGCAGCAGCAGGATGATCCAAGGGAGGTCCACTGGGAATAATGGTGAAACCAGAAGGAAGAAGTTGAATAATCTCAGGATCTCCACCGCCGAATAACACTTTCGCCGCCGTCACGTCCTATGGTGCATAAACTATGAATGAAGTTGTTGGTTCACAACTGCTTTCTTGAAAGATGAACACACCTCCATGATTTGTTCTTGGACCCTTTTCCAATATAAACAAACAATTAGATTTTCCATGCCCTAATTTGAACAAACTCACTAAAAAAAACAAGATGAAATTTAGGGTTCATATATATCTTACTGTAACTTGTAAGATAGATACACAATTGCCATCTTCCGATCCACTTCCCATATAAAGAATTTCTTTCACATAACCATTAAAGTTTATAATGTCCCACTAAAACAAAAAAAAAATTTTTTTTACTCGTTATAATATCACAAGAAATTATACTGTGTGTTTATCAAGAAAACTAAAATATGGATATAATAGTATTGGATAAAAGCATCAAGTCGTACCTCGGATCGATTCTTGTAATTACGCAAATACTCGAATACGATTTTAGGCAAAGTTTGAAGCCAAGAACAAAAAGAAGCACTTATTGTAAGACCAGTTGGTACACCAATATTTCTGAGATTTTTCCTTCTCATAATCCTTACATCAGCAATGCCATTTCCAGAAATTGGTGTCCAAAGATCTCCACCAGAAGCAGAGACACCACCAGAGAAACCCAACACCATTCTTTCAGCAAGGATTCGGAAATTCTGGTGTGCTTCAGGATGTAGAGCTACATCTATAGCGCAAAAAAAAGTATATATATAGATGGTATGAATATTTGTAAATAATTTTGAAAATAATAAATAAAAGAGATAAATATTTCACCCATGTAATTGAGGGATTCACAATATTGGTAATCTGATTTTCCCATTGCACATCCAAGACGTTCGCATTGTAGATCATCCATGTTGTTGTCGTCGTCCGGCAAAACCCACTGCTGCTCATTTGGTTGTTGTTCATCGTGACAAGAAACATAAATTTGTTTCACTGCTGAATTATCATTATTATTGAAAAGTAGTGGATTGGAGAAATTGGAAATCATATTATCAAATTGGTGATGCATCCTTGAATTTTCTGATTGAAACCAACCATACTGATGAAGAAGATCTTGTGGAAGATATTTATTAGGGTTTGTATTGTTTGTACCATTTATATTTATTCTACATTGAGCTGCTGCTGCTGCTACTGCTGCTTGTTCCTTTAGTGACGCTAGTTGTGCTTGTAGATTCACTACCTGTAGACGTTACACGAAATCACGAGTTTGATTATATATATATATATATATATATATATATATTTATTTATTGGGGAGTTGGAATTAATGAAGGAAGTATATATATATATATATACATGTTGTTGGAGGGAAATGATTTGTGAGACACAGCCATAAATGGGATCTTGAAGTCTGGCTTGAGCTTCATAAGAGATGGTAACAGCAGCTTCACAACGATCAGTGATGGGAACATGAGCAAGGAGTTTGGAGACATTACTGGCTCCAAAAACTTTATGAACGGCTGCAAAATGGCTTGCTCCTTGTTTAAAGCAGAAGTAAGGTGCAAATACACAACCTATAACACATTTTCTTCTCAGAAATTTACACGCACCACAAGGTGAACCAGATCCTGTCATCTTCTTCTTAAATTTTAATTCTATATATTCTTCCTTAATTTCTAGCTAGAAGAATGAATGGATGGATGAATTCAGGGTTAGAACTAAAAAGAAAAAAAAAACAGACCAGAGTTTTAGGGTTTATGACCCCACTTCCATCCTCAATTATAAATTCCAACAATATTTTTTTAAAAAAAGATATTAACTCAAAATACTTCTGAAAGTTTTTTGTTTTCATCTTGTTGTTGTAAGAGAATATTCAAGATATAAAAATTAGAGAATATTTTTTTTAACATATATACAATTATAATCTTTACTTTATAAAATTTTAATCGAGAAATAATTTTAAATATAGTAGAATTATATTCAGTGATTGATTAAAATTATTTTTTTAAATTCACGTAATGATAATGCCGGAGATTAATCATGGCTTCTTTTCATGATAATGCATTATTCTCTACAATGTGTTTGCAGGACCCATTACCACTAGATTAATTTAAACATCTAATATCTAAGATACATAAATGTTTTTCCACTAATATTGACAGCAATAAATTTAAATTTAGTGAGGTTGGCCTATACTAGTATAAAATAATAGAAAAATAATACTCATTATGAGTAATTAATAATATAATTTTGAAACTCAGTTAATAGAGTTTAGTGTTGAATCTTTGTTATATTGATGGGAGTATTTGATGCAATATATAAATACTAATAGAATATATATTCTTTCTTTTTATTTATCTTCTTCTTTTTCACATTTTTCTTGCATTCACCATAGCTTTATATAAAGAGCATAAAATTGTACAAGATATCGTAAAAAGAATAAGAGGGGGAGAAAATTACATATTTCTATTCAATGTAGCTATTGAATAGAATTAACTTTCATAAATAAGGATCGAAATTCCCTATCAAATCTTAGGATAAGTTATAAGTATGGGCATATATCCAATTATACATATTATATATATCATAACAAAGATCATATTACTGAGGTTTAACACATTTATAAATTACAGGACAAGTAGTACATCCAGAATCAAAAGTGCATTCAAGGCCACAAAAGGCACAATTATATATATAGGTTTTGACAGACGTGACCCAAATTAAGAAAGGGAAAAGAGGATTAATTATACTATATTTATATTAACTTTTATATATATATATATATTGAACGGAAAAGATACTCGCCAAGGGCAAATACGCCCATGCGGCAAATAAATCTACACACCGCCACGTGTATTGCGGGTTGACTCAGAGTTAAACCCATCATCACAAAAAGTGGAACAAATTACCCACTAAACCCCAACGTGGATCTCCACTCTCCCGCTAACAAGAACCGTCTTACCATAACGGTAACCACAAAACAGCCCACGAGCTGTATCTACACGATCCATTCACCGCCACTTCCCCCGGGTATTATAAATGGAGGGGATCAGACGAGGGTGGAGGTAAGCCAGATATTCTTAAACAATTACCAATTTGATACTAAACTGACTTGATCGTCGGAGAGTTCACGGGGATCCACGTCTCCCCCGAACTTTCTCTATTTTGCAGGTCACTTCAATTCTGGGATTCTCCAAGATTTCTGGAATTACATTTTACCTTTTTTACCCCCAAAATATATTTACCAAATTTGTGACGATTCAGTTTGGTTCCGTTACAGGGAACGAAAGTTTTTCCTTACTTTGACCTTTCCCCAAAAGTTACAATGTCCCGACAATCGGGAAATCACGAGAATCACCCCAATGCGACGCTCCCGACGTCGCTCCATGAAATCCCTCGGGTCACCCACTCCTCAGCACCCGTTGATCCCCACCGTCGCTCCGCCTTGGACCGCCTGGGACCCAACGGGTCACCTCGCCGGACAACCGACCTCCGCGACCACCTAAGCGAGAGGCGAGCCACTGATGATGGGCGAGCAAAAGAAATAGAGGAGCTGCAAAGAAGGGTTGAGAGGCTTCAAAAGGAGCGAGACCTCGCGGAACAGTGGAAACAACTCCACGCGGAGTATGCTAGAGAGGGCCTAACCCCTCCGATGCCCCCGAATGGAGGACGAGTATACTCAGAGGCTCCGCCCCCGAGATCCCGCACCCTGGTCAGCAAACAGACCACAGCAAGAACCGAAAGGCACGACAGACAGGCGAGCCAAAAACCCCACCATGAGGTTAGCGAAGTAGGAGAGAGCCATCATACCTCCAAACCCACTTCAAAGATCGCCGAGAAAAAGCGAGGTGTCGAGCGAAGTCCAGAAAAGGCCAAGAGCTCGGCAAAAATTCTAAAGAGATCAATCAGACTGGGCCCGTTCACGAAGTGGATTCAGGACATAACGCCTGACCCCTCTCTCCAACTTCCGAAGTTTGGCAAATATACTGGACAAACACGGCCTCAAGAGCATATATGCCATTTCCAAATGCTCATGAGTCTAGTCATGAGCGACGAAGCGGTCCTATGCAAGGCGTTCCCGAGCACCCTGACCAGCAAGGCACTCACGTGGTTTACCTCCTTACAGTCGGGCACAATAGATTCCTGGGACACTCTAGAAAAGATTTTTCTGGACAAATTCAGTACAGCAGGAACGATCCTGAAAACAAGGGGAGACCTGACAAATATCAAACAGCGAGATGACGAGTCCCTGCTGTCGTTCGTCGAGCAATTTAAGAAGACTCACGACGAGATAGAGGGAATTAGCCAGGACACGGTCATTACGTGCTTCGAAGGAAGCTTCCGCTCTAGAATGCTCTACACTGAGCTCCAGTTAAGGAGGCCCGCAACCATAGGGGAAATGTTTGACGTAGCACGGAAAGTAGCACTGGCTGAGGGCAGCACGCCCGACTCCGCCAAAACGAAAGATAAACCGTCCGACCCCCGAAAAAGTCCTCTGAGCTTCGTGGATAAGAAAGAGAAAGCCGGGTTGAGAAGACCGGAGACGTTTACACCCTTGAACGTCTCGAAGGAAAGCCTCGTGGCAGTCATAAAGGACAAATACGGGGTCCAGGACCCAGCACCGATGAGACAACAATCTTACCTCGCCAGGGACAAGTCCAAATTCTACGGTTTCCACCGTGATTATGGGCATACCACAGAGGATTGCTTCCAATTGAAGAGGGCCATAGAACGCCTCATCAAGGAGGGGTGCCTGAAGGAGTACGTTGCTAACGCACAACAGCAGAAAGACAAAGGCGAAACAGTGATTGACATGATCAATCCCGACATATCCTCGGTCAAGAAGATCAAAAAGAAAATTTACAACCTCACAAAGTCATATCTCGTTCCCGAGTACGAGTTTGAACATCGCGAGGTGATCTCCTTCTCAAGCGAGGAGATAGAATACAACGAGGAAGCAAGGATCACACCCATTGTCCTCGAAGCGCGAATGACGAAAGACGGCATCGACAAATGCACGGTCAGGAGAATTCTAATCGACACGGGAGCCGCCAAGAACATCATGTACCTCCAGTGTTTCAGGGAAATGGGCCTAAGTGACGCCAACCTCAAAGCCAGTGGAATGGTCCTCGAGGGTTTCTCTACCCACAAAGTACCGGTAAAAGGAACCGTCCTGATACATGTGACCCTCGGAGAAGAGGAGCGGCAACGGACTGAAGAGGTCAAATTATACGTGGTGGACCTGGATTCCCCATACAACGCGATACTGGGGACACCCTGCCATGCAGCGTTCAACCTCGTAATATCCACCTCGCACCAACAGGTCAAATTCTACACTCCGCAGGGCGTAGGATTTGTCAAGAGCCACCCACGCAGCCTCTTATGACAGATCATGAAAATCAAAAGAAAAAGGGGCGTGATAGACGACGTCGTGACAGTTAACTCGGTGGTCGCTCCCAGTGACCAAAGGATACTGAAGGTCCTCGAGAGGCAAATCTACGACATGGTCATAGAAGCATCGGGCATCCGGGAGTTCGAAGAGGAAGTCATTAACCCGAAGTACCCACAGTAAACCATCAAAGTCGGCAAGGAAATACCTGACACACTCCGGCGAGACATCATCACCTTCCTCAAAAATCATCAAGACAGCTTTGCCTGGTGCACAGAGGACATGTCGGGTATTGACACGTCTGTGGCCGAGCATGCCCTCAGCATAAGTGCCAAATGCCCACCGATGAGACAGAAACCCAGACAGTTTGGGGAGGAAAAGGAGAAGGGCATGAAAGAAGAGGTGGAGAAACTACTCAAAGCGGGTTTCATCCGCGAAGTCAAGTATCCCACGTGGCTAGCAAACGTAGTCATGGTCAAGAAAGCCAACGGAAAGTGGAGGATGTGCGTCGATTACACCGATCTCAACAAGGCCTGTCCCAAGGACTGCTACCCGCTACCTCGAATCGACGCCCTTGTAGACTCGACTTCGGGATACGAACTTTTGAGCTTCATGGACGCCTTCTCAGGATACCACCAGATTAGGATGAAGCCGAGCGACCAGCTCCACACTTCGTTCCGGGCTGTAGGGGCCATATACTGCTACAATGTGATGCCATTCGGCCTCAAGAATGCCGGGGCCACATACCAGCGGATGATGAATTACATCCTCCGGCGGCAAATAGGAAGGAACGTGGAGGCCTATGTCGACGATATGGTAATCAAGACCAAGAGGGGGAAATCACACATAGACGACCTAGAAGAAACTTTCTCCAGCTTAGCCGAGTACAACTTAAAGTTGAACCCCACGAAGTGTGCGTTCGGAGTCAAATCCGGAAAATTCCTTGGGTTCATGACATCCGAGAGAGGAATAGAGGCCAATCCGGAAAAATTGGCGGCAATAGCACGGCTCACCGAGCCACGATGCATAAAGGACGTTCAACGCTTAAACGGATGCATCGCCGCGCTCGGCTGCTTCGTCTCAAAATCAGCAGAAAAATGCCTGCCATTTTTCAAAACACTTAAAAGCTCGAAAAACGGTTTCGAGTGGACTCCAGAGTGTAGCAAAGCATGGAAGGATCTTAGAGCCCACCTGTCCCAATTACCTCTACTGCGGCCACCAGACACGGGCGAGACACTATTCTTGTACCTCTCATTCTCGGACTTCGTAGTAGCCTCAGTATTGATAAAAGAGGAAAGATCGAAGCAATACCCCGTTTACTTAGTCAGCAAAGCCTTAAACGGAGCCGAATCTAGATACTCCAATATAGAGAAGCTGGCGTACGCGCTGGTAATCTCATCCCGAAAGCTGAAGCCATACTTCGAGTCTCATCCAATCATCGTCTAAACCGATGCTCCGCTGAAGCAGGTCTTCCACAAACTAGATCAATCGGGAAAACTGCTCCGGTGGTCTATAGAGCTGTGCGGCCAAGAGGTCACTTTCAAACCCCGGACAGCCATCAAAGCTCAGGCCCTTGCCGACTTCCTCGCGGAGGGATCATTTACGGTGGGCGAACACAGCCACCAGACGGACCCATGGGAGTTGTGGGTAGACGGGGTGATCAACGCCTGCGGAGTAGGCATCGGCGTAGCCTTAATCTCACCAAACAAAAAGTATACCGAGATGCGAGGTGCGAGGCTTGAGGCCGACTTATCGAACAATCAAGCGGAGTACGAGGCCCTGCTCATGGGAGTAGAATGGGCTCACGCCGCGAACATAACAGCCCTCAGAGTCTTCAGCGACTCGCAACTCGTCGTTAACTAGGTACAAGGCACATACGCTGTGCACTCGGAGAACCTCCAGAATTATGCTGAAAAGGCCAGACAATGGAGGGACAGTCAGAACGATAACAAAACAGCGGACCGCCTGGCGAAGATAGCCTCGGGCGAAACTCCCAACGAGGAGGGAATCCCAGTAGAGATAAGGACAAGCCCTGGAGATACATGGATGGTGCAGCCCATACTCCGCGCGTCGGAGGACTGGATGGACGAGATAACGAGGTACATCCAGAGCGGAACACTGCCAGAAAACACCACCCATGCGCGACAGATAAGGCGGCAGTCCGCCAGGTACGTCCTCTACAATAACATCCTATACCGCCGATCTTTCTCCAAGCCTTTACTTCGTTGCATCCCGCCATCCCAAGTGGGTGACTTACTTGCCAAGATGCACGAGGGGGAGTGCGGAGGACACCCAGGAGCCCGAGCCCTGGCGGAAAGAATAATCAACCAAGGGTATTACTGGCCGACATTGAGAGAGGACGCCAGGCGATACGTCAAAAGCTGCAACACCTGCTAAGTCTTCGGGAACATACCACAGCTACCCTCCGTAGAACAAACCCCGGTCGTGGCAGCATGGCCGTTTGACATGTGGGGTATGGACCTAATGGGAAAGTTCCCAAAAACGAGGAACGGGTATGAGTACCTAGTGGTAGCAGTAGACTACTTCTCAAAATGGATAGAGGCTAGGGCCTTGAGGAACCCCACAGAGGAAAATGTCACAAATTTCCTCAAGGAGCAAGTCATATGTCGTTTCGGAATCCCCAGAGCAGTGGTGACCGACCACGGAGTTCAATTCTCGGCCAAATTTACCTCGGAATGCCACAGGCTACACATCAAGCACTGGAAATCTTCAGTCGCGCATCCCCAGGGTAACGGCCAGGCAGAGGCCGCAAACAAACTAGTATTAGGGGCCCTACGACGGAACTTAGAGGGGATATCAAATAAATGGGCTGACGAACTACACCCCGCGCTATGGGCAGTCCGTACCTCGATAAGGGGCCCCACAGGCGAGACCGCGTTCGCACTAGTATACGGCTCGGAGGCCGTCGCACCAGCCGAGCTGGTCGTACAAACGGCGAGAGTCGCGGCATACAGTCAAGTCAACAACGAAAAAGCAAGGAACGTGGACCTCGACTTGCTGGAAGAAAGGCGAATCGCAAGCCGCTTGAGGTCTCAATCCTTCAAGGAAAAAGCAAAGTTTACCCACGACAAAAAAGTATCCAAGCGGCCAATCAGGACTGGGGACTGGGTGCTTCGGAAAATTGAAGGAACGGCAAGGCACATTCAGGCAAACAAGTTAACTCCCAATTGGGAAGGCCCGTACCTCATCCACAACGAAGTACGCCCCGGCACATACCGCCTTGCGAACAAGGATGGCGTTCTCTTGCCAAACCCATGGCACACCAATCATTTGAAGAAATATTACACATGACACCTCCCCACTTGAGGTGAAGTCGGCATTAAGTTTTTCTCCTTTCATCAGTGCTAATAAAGTACCGAGCTACGGCTCGGGAAGCTTTGAATTTTGTAAGTACCGAGCTACGGCTCGGGAAGTTTTTCGAATTTTGTAAGTACCGAGCTACGGCTCGGGAAGCTTTGAATTTTATAAGTACCGAGCTACAGCTCGGGAAGCTTTGAATTTTGTAAGTACAGAGCCACGGCTCGGGAAGCTTTGAATTTTGTAATTACCGGGCTACGACTCGGGAAGTGTTCCAAATAATATAAGTACCGAGCTACGGCTCGGGAGGTTCTCCGAAATTTATAAGTACCTAGCTACAGCTCGGGAAGTTATGAATTTTATTCGTTATAAGTACCGAGCCACGGCTCGGGAAGATTATTTTTATTAAGGCGAAGTGACGAGGTAGCACTTTGACAAAAAGCCGAAAGTACGAAGTTAAACACTTCAACGGAAGTTTTTTACTGAAGTGTGAAAGTGCGACAGCATTAAATAAAATAGTTTCATTCCATAAAAAAGTACAATATTTCCTACGAGCTAAGTTACAAAATTTTTTTTTACAAGTCAAGAGGAGGGGCCCGGGCCATCCAGTAAATCCCAGAATGTGGGAACAGAAGGCTGAGGCACCTCCCAGAAAGGTCTCCCCCTCTCTTCGTCACGTTCTCGGAGCGCCTCGAGCTCCCCGTCAGAGAAGGGCACAAAGTCCGCTCCCCGCCTGCAAGCTTCGTTGTCAAAGTTGGATTGGTAAGCTTGCACCAAGACGCTTTTATCCTCGAAGTGATGATGGAGCTGTCGGATGACATGGATGCAGCCTCTATCCAAGTAAGACCCAGCTTCCCGCCCAATCTCCTCTCGAAACTCGGCCGAACTCCTGTAGTCGTCTATGATGTTCTTCTTGAACCTGGCCGACCTACAATGCCGGAGTTCCTCTTCGGCGAAAAGCTTGTTGGCAACTGCCTCATCCCGGGCTATGTTTAATTTCGTATTAGCAGCCCGTAACCTCGCTAACTCCTCCTCAGCCTTCCATAACTTCTCCTTCAGCTCGGACGCCTCATTGACGAGCTGCAACTTCTCTGATTCCAACAGCTCAACCCGGACAGCCTGCTCCCTTGTCTCGGTCTCCAAGGCAGCCAGCCGAGGTTCATTGGCAACTCGCCACTCAGCATTGGCTGCCCCTCCTTCCTCAGACGAAGTATACGCCCGGGATATAAACATAAGGAAGGCAGTTATCTGCGGAGACAAGGAAAAAGTTAAAAAAAAAAAAAAAAAAAGAATTTTTCAAGTTAATCTCTTACCCGAGCCAGGAGGGCACCAGCCCGGTTGGTGGCCTCACCAACAGTCAGCTCGTCCATACTGAGCAGAGACTCCAAGTCCACTTCCCGGTCTAAGATGGCCCCCCCGATGAACGTCGCAGCATAGCGGTTGGTGAACCGCAGGTTATTGAGGGGAGGGGTCCTCCGGGATATCTCCGCAGCCAACTCCCGCAGGGCCCCCTCCTCTGAGGGCATCACAAATCCCGGTCTCAACCAGGATGGACCGAGGTCCTCTTCCACCCCCTCACCAGCGGTTGGCGGAGTAGTCGTCGCCTCCTGCTGCATCTCGGCAGGATCAACATCCAGAGGTACAAGTTCTTGAGCAGGGGGACTGGGCATGACCTCTGTGGAAGGAGCTGGCGACGAAGTCCGTTGGCGACGATGGGGTCGGAGTTGCTCCTCATCGACCTCCTCCACCTCGTCCATTGTATCCTGGATGATAGGAGGACGGGCTCTTGGTGGGTCAGAAAAGGTGGACTGCGTGCGGGAGTCCCTCCTTGGACGGCGCGGGGTGACCTGGCCCGCTGATGACTGATAACTCTAAAATAATAGAGTTATTCACATATGTTTTGCCCTTAATTTGAAACCAATTCCATGACTTGTGAAAAGGTTTTTGAGTTAAAATGCACCAAATGGCATAATTCCTTTCTCCATTTCAATTTTGTGGATTAATTGTAAAAAATGGCCATTTTAATTATTTAAATTCCTAAATTTTATCATAATTAAATTACATTACTAACATTTAAATTTGTGTAGGGTTTCACATAAAAGGTGATGGAATTTTGGGGTCCAATTGCAAAAGGGTAAAAAGGGAATTTTTGATTAAAATGTGTCAAAATGAATTGGATAAAATCTTGACCACTTTTAGATGGAATTGGGAATGGATGGACGGTGGATTTTTATGCTGACCATCACTTATATATATATACATATACATATATATATATATAATAATATATATATATATATATATATATGTAAGTATATATATCTATCTAGTCACATGCAAGTTGACAAGTTGGCACAAAAATACAAAAGACAAAGGACAAAGAAGGGGGCAGAAGGTGCTGTTTTTCAGGCTGAATTTCGGGCTGAAATTATATATATATATATATATATATATATGTATGTATATGTATATATATATATATATATGTATATTTATATACACTCAAATTCTAAACAAATTCCAGCTGGAGTAAAACAGAAAAAAAACACATATTGTAGCTGAAATTTCGGGTGAAGCCTTGCAACAATTTTTGGATTTTATTTCAGCTAGTACAATGACTCACCATGTTGAAGGACAGCTGTGGTTTTTGTTGGAGAGAACCATTCTTTCTTTTACAAAAAGGGCAGAAGAAGAACGGTAGAAAAAAGTCCTGGAGTTTTTGGAGAGAAGAGAGGAGGAGATAGAGTGTAAGTACCATAGCTTTTATTTGTTTGTGTTTAGCTCTCGGGCAGTTTAGGACTAGGCAGTAGGTAGTGTGTTTTGGGTTGTTTTTAAGCTTTATTTAGAGAGGAAAATTACCTAAGAAGGCTGGGCGACATTGCTGGAATTTTCGGGCTGCTCATGATCGAGGGCAGCAGCACCACGCGGAGGAAACGAAGGACAGCAGCAACTTGATTAAATCCGATTTGGGGCGGTAGGGTGATCTCCGACCCAGAGTAACCCTCTCTCCATTTCTTCAATTTGCTTCCTGTTTTGTAATCGAATGTTCTTCAAATTGTCACTATTTTGTAATTGAATATTCTTGATGATATGAGAATGTTTACATGTTTTCAAGGATTAATTAAAAGTGTTTTGGGATTGATATGTTTTCCGTCTTGGGATTGACTCCGTTGATTGGTGTCACTATGGACTTAGAGACTGTTTTTCCTATTACTTTAATCCTTGTCTTTCATGATTCGTTTCAGCAAAATTTATATTCATAACCTGAAGGTGCTGTAGCCTAACAAATTATAAACATGTGGAAAAACGTAATGTGGCATAAGATGAATAGAATGCATAAGTTTTGTGTATCGTTTTCCTTGTTGATGCTTGTATGGGGCATGCTTAGTTTATTCATGCAATTACTTAAACGGATTAGGAATAACTTGCGGTTACGACTGTCCAAGTTATGTATCGAACTAGTATCTGGCTTTCTAACCGGAAGGGGTCTAGTTGACACGTTAATTGCATGACACTTGCTTGAGACGCATGACCGTGCGGTCAATATTGCAGGGGACACGACCAATTTCACTGCCTTGTGTTGTTCTAGGTTCACGGTACTTCGTACTCCATGAGACGATGCTATCGGGGGTTTAGACTAGTAGGCTAAGTAGTTTGGGTAGAACCAAACCGCTGTAGTGTTAATTTGGAAACCGAAAAGCATGCTTAGCATTCTTGGATTCATTACTGGTTTATGTTTGCATTTTTGGCTTAATTTTTACAGCATTGTATTACCTGTTGTGTTCTTTTGGTAAAATTCCAGTAGGCTGCCCTGTATTTTAGTTAGGTAGAATTGCTGCAGCATTTCGGTTGCTGCAGCATTTTTGTTGCTGCAGCAGTAGCTTAGCAGTAGACTACTCTCCAAATCTCCACCCATTTATTCATCATTCTTTATTCTTTTAACCAAATGTAAATCATGTTTGCATGTATAATTGGCATACAAAATCTCTGTGGGATCGATAATCTTGTACTTAGGTACATATATTACTTGTTGACCGGTGTATACTTGCACTTGTTAAGATTGCGTTGATTTATTCTATTTTATTATCTTCTCAATTTGTGACACACGCACATAACGCAACAATGACGGATACGTCAAGGGCGTATCCCCCGAAGCACCCCGATCAATCAGCCGAGGGGGAAAACGGGGAAGCGAGTCCAAGTGTGACTAGTGCACACTCCGACCCGCCTCACGTTCCCTCCAAGCCGCCTTGAAGGTAGCAGGCTTTGAAAAATAAAAAAGGGTCAGTATCCCTGAAATAGACGAAGTAAAAGGAAAGTAGCTAAGTAAAGGGTCAGTTACCCCGGCTTGGTTGGCAACCCAGATATGAAGACGGAGGACATAGGTCACACTCGACGGAGAAGAGGCCCCCGGGGTGAATAGTCCACTCTTCGTTGGGCACCTCGGGTGTAAAGCCTAACTCCCTTCTCCTATACTCCAGACCCTCCCCTATACCGCACCACTCTAGACTTTGGTCACTTAGCAAGTCCTTTGAGGAGTACACCCGGGACTGACCATCTCGCCTCACTCCCAGGTCCCGGGTGATGAGTTCAAGGAAAGATTTCTCTGATGGGTCTAAGGAAGAATGGGGAACCGAGGTTAAAGACCTACCCTCATTGACGCAAGGCTGGAAGGGAAAACCTAACTTCGACTCTACCGTCATCCACCTACTCCTAAAGTCCACCTTGTTGGGAGGGGGGTCAAAAAGTGGAGCTATCTTCCTACGGGGGCGAAGTGACAGTGTGTTATCTGACATACGAAGTGAGGAATAGAACATCCCCAAGATGTTCATGGACAACTCAAAGCCTAAACGGTGACCCAGACAAATCAATGAAACAATAGCCCGAACGGCGTTAGGGTGAAGTTGCCCAGGTTAGATACGGGCATATACAAGGAAATCTACAAAGGCGGGGTCCAAAGGCAACCTAAGCCCCGCCTCGAAGTGAGCTAGAGGAATGGGAATGTTGCGGGTGGACATCCTCCCTAAATCGAAAGGTAAACCTAACCTATACACAGTCCGATCTATACCATACTTAAGGGAAAGGGGAGCAAGTTGGTCTCGGGTGACCTTATTTCTATAAAAGCAAAAATCCGTACCTAGCGGCCCTAACACCAAGGGCCCAGACGAAGTGGAGGCCGGGACCTCTTCAAGGGGCACCTCGCCGGTGTGCTGAGGGTCCCCAAAACCCTCCACCATCAGCTCAGACACTTCATTCTCGGCAGGATTTCTCTATTGACCGGCCATTGATCAGACTGCAAACAAGTTCGAAGGAATTCAATATAACGCCCAGAGAAACCCCACCACTACATTCAAGCCAAATTATAGCAGACCAGAAAGAATAACAAATATAACCAAACCACGAGAGTCCCACAACCGTCCTAAAACCCCCATAAACACTACCCCAAAGCAACAAAAGCCTTATAAAAAACCCAGCAGAAATATAAAGAGGAGCACCGGGAAAGCAGAGGATACCCACAAAAAAAAAGAAAAAAGCACAACATACCTTTCAGATTGTCGCAAACGTTTGAAATGTAAGTACAGGAGCGTGCTCGAAACCGAAGCAAAAAGCAAAGTATTCAGAGACCTTGCACAGCAACAATGGCAGAAGTTCCTTGAAAGGGAAATTTGGAAGAGAAAGATGAAAGCTAAGGGCGCGTAAGGAAGAAAGTGGAGAAAAAATGGTTTTTGAAATGATTATATGAAAAGTTACCAAAGGTGCCATGATTGCTCACGAAGATCAACGCCTAGGGTCTGCAAAAAGGACGCCTCGTAACTGGCAACATTTAAAACGAAGCGACAGCCGTCACACTCACCAGTAACCCCGACCCACGCACTTTTCTTTATTGACCGAGGCGCGCTAAACCACAGCGGGATCTCGAGGAAACTACCAACGGATGCCTGTCAGCCGAAGTGCGAAGCTCGGCAACTCGGTCTCTCCAGCGAAGTCCGCACCCAGCCGTGCTATACTTCGCTGAGGGGCCACTGAACGAAAAAGATACTCGCCAAGGGCAAATACGTCCATGCGGCAAATAAATCTACACACCGCCACGTGTATTGCGGGTTGACTCAGAGTTAAACCCATCATCACAAAAAGTGGAACAAATTACCCACTAAACCCCAACGTAGATCTCCACTCTCCCGCTAACATGAACCGTCTTACCATAACGGTAACCACAAAACAGCCCACGAGCTGTATCTACATGATCCATTCACCGCCACTTCCCCCGGGTATTATAAATGGAGGGGATCAGACGAGGGTGGAGGTAAGCCAGATATTCTTAAACAATTACCAATTTGATACTAAACTGACTTGATCGTCGGAGAGTTCACGGGGATCCACGTCCCCCCCGAACTTTCTCTGTTTTGTAGGTCACTTCAATTCCGGGATTCTCCAAGATTTCTGGAATTACATTTTACCTTTTTTACCCCCAAAATATATTTACCAAATTTGTGACGATTCAATATATATATATATATATATATATATGGGAAAGGGAAAAGACCAACATGTAGACTTTTTTCCCTCAAATGTGTTTAAATTTATGACCCCACTTCCATCCTCAATAATAATGACTCTTCAACTATATATCTCCTCCCTTTCTTTTATATATATATTGACATTAAATTATAAATTTTTTTAGATAAATTTTTTTTAAAAAAATTTTGAGGTATATTATATTTTAATTATAATTTTTTAAACTTACAAATGAGACTCTTAATAATTTTGATAGATAAAATTTTTTAATTAAATTATGTGTCATTTTCCTTTAAAAGGAAGAAGAGAGAGATATTGCATTATTTGTATATTAATATTTAATTTACTTTCTAAAGATCTCTTTCAATTCTTAAAGGGACATTAATGACACTAAGCACACATGGCATGGTTTGACATGCCCCACTTCGATAAACACATCCGACTATACCAGGGATGTCGAGGCCACTTCGCCTCGCCTCGTGCCGAAGTCACTACACTTCATTACTTCGATCAAGCTCACTGATCAACCACATTTATGATGGTCAACGTTTGACTCAATCACAGTCAAAGATTCTCTTAACAACCTACTAAAAAGGTGGATCTCATATCTCCCCACAAAATCTGGTAACCATCAGATTTTAGTAACAAATCACCCAAACTACTTTGTAAGGCGGTAAAATCCCTATAAATACCACCCCATACAGGTAACGAGGGTAAGGCCAGATTATTCTACTCATCTCTCTCTAATTACCTATCTTACAGTCACATCTATGACTTAAGCAAACTTTTAACCATCAGAGGGCAAATAATAATAATAATAATAATAATAATAATAACAAACTTTTTTCTACTTTTAACTCCACTTTTCCCCTTTTAAAAATATATATAATATTACATATGTGTAATATAACATATTTATTACTATTAAAACAACTAAAAAATTATTTTTAAAAAAAACAACAATTTTTTTTTTATCTTCATATATGTTTCATTTTAACTTAAAAAAAGATTATAAAAATTTTCCAAAAATATATATAATATTATATATGTGTAATATAACATATTTATTACTATTAAAACAACAAGAAAATTATTTTAAAAAACAAGAAAAAACAAGAAAAGTTATTTCCCAATTACTCTCCTCTCTTTTTTTCTCCTTTCTTCCAGAATTTTTGTTGTTTACCTCTTTGCTGTAGAATATTCCTTGAGTATCTCATATCCAGCTGGAATTCTTTATCAAAAATAGCCTTTGAATTTTTGGAATTTATTAAAATAAATTCCAGCTCAGCATATCCAAATTCCCTCAAATAATTTGGCCAAATAATCTCCCAGCTATTCCCGATACTTCTTCATCAATCGGTCACTTGCATCTTCTTTTATTCTTCAATTTCTTTTACTAAATTCAAGCCAACGAAATTACCTTTCTGCCCTTAACAATTTGGTCCAATAATTCTATTTCCTTCAGCTCACTGCAATAGATTTTTAATCACAAAGGATTAAAATTCAATTTCAATAAAATTTGGAATTTTTCCTAATAAATTCGGGTCTTTTGGTATTTAATCACTAAAATTGAAATTAGGAAGAGAGATATACAAATTAATACATTTAATCCAAATTTCATAAACAAATCATACAATTAAGGCCAAAACAAAGGTAAAATAGATGTGAATAACTCTACTAATTTAGAGTTACCACAACCCCAAACTTAAGTCATTGCTCGTCCCGAGCAATGCTACAGCAGACAGAAGAGTAAACCAATCTATCAATCAGTTCAACATTTAAATTCCAATTCATCCAGCAATCATGGTCAAACTTGGGACTCGTACTTTCATATCAAAGATGTTGATCAAAAATTCAAATATGCATCATGACCCAAATTTCTTCAAATAACAAAACATTAATTAAAATCAAGTTCAAAAAAAATTTACTCCCGTGTGTTCATGAATAGTCTGTCCCTTTCTATTACTTATTCATAAATCAACATACGGTAATCCTAAGATGCATTTTGTATCTTCAAACTCAATCTATCACACCACTCTCCCCTAATGTAGCAAATTAGCAATAAAGATCAAAGATGTCTTAATTTAGTTGTAATGTAGGCTAAGGCTAAGGTCTTAAAGTTTCATTTTAACTTTAAAAAAATTGTAAATTTTTTTTAAAAATATATATAATATTACATATGTGTAATATAACATATTTATTACTATTAAAACAACTAGAAAATTATTTTTAAAAAAAACAACAAAAGTTTTTTTATCTTTATATATGTTTCATTTTAACTTAAAAAAAGATTATAAAAATTTTCCAAAAATATATATAATATTATATATGTGTAATATAACATATTTATTACTATTAAAACAACAAGAAACTTATTTTAAAAAAACAACAAATTTTTATATATTATACTTATATATATTATGTATAAATCGAAATGAAAAAGAAGTACAAAATTTTAATTAAAAATCTTTTCAATTAATGTATAAGTTAAAAAACATTTCAATTCTAATTAAAAAAAATTCAATTCATATTAAAAACTTTCTAATTATATATAAGTATAATATATAGAATATAATATATACACTACAAAACTCTCTTTACCAAAAAAGAAAAAAAGAAAAAGAAATACAAAATTCTTTTCCCTCTCAAACTAAAAATATTTTCATCTTCTTTCCCTCTCAAACCAAACCCATCTTCCTCTCCCCCCCCCCCAAAAAAAACCCATCTTCCTCTCCCCCCCCCCCCCCCCCAAAAGAAACCCTTCCCCTTTCAAACCCAAGCTATTTCTTGAGTGGAATAATTTTTTATGAAAGTGGATCCCAAGCTATACAAAATTCTTTTCCCCCTTTCTTTTCCCCCTTCTTCTTCTTCTTCTTCTTCTTCTTCTTCTTCTTCTTCTTCAAAGGGATTCGCAGAAAGTATTGCAGAGGCTAATATATAATGTCAGCCATAGCTATGTCTTCCATCAATACTTGTTTCTTCAACAACTCTCGATTTTCTTTGAAATTCATTAACAACAACATCATAAGAAGAAGATGTGTGAGTCACCCTAGAAGAAAATGGAGGATTATTGCCTCCTCTTCTGCTTCTTCCGGCGTTGATCTCACCACACTTGATTCCGCCATTTCCAAGGTTCAATTAATTTTTTCTTCTTTTTCTAGAATTTTGATTATTGAAATGGCTGCATTCAGTATTTGTTGTGTTCTGTTTATGTATCTTATTGTTGCGGTTTTTATTTTTTATTTTTATTTGAATAGAAATCAGAAATATTTGAGCCTGGGGTAAGATTATTTCCATATTAGACATCTACTAGATGTGTGAATTGGCTCAGCTATTCTCGTATGCTATGGGGCCTAAATAGTTACCATGGAAAGAGGATTGTCGCACGAGGAACGTGATATCCTGGAGCTGGGTGATGACGAGGAACGTGATATCCTCGTCCCAGTCTCATAGAAAGAGGATTGTCGCACGACGCGTCGGTCTCCTGATTGTCTAGACATCTTTTGTGAGAGTGAGATTTCTGGCTAAGTTCCCGGTAACGGAACCAAACTGATTCTGCACGAATCTGTCAAAGGGTAAAAAAGTAAATTGAAGTGCCCGGAATTTGGGGAAGCTTTATGGTTGACTTGTTAAGAAGGCTTTTTGGGCTGGTCAAAGTCAAAGAAGATGGTTTTCCAAGAAGACGAAGTATAACTCTTGGGGAGCGGTACTTCACTGGGCGCTCTTGGTACTTCGGAGTGCTACACTTAGCGTCTTGAAAGCCTGCAAAACAAGTAGGTTCAATGGGGAGTTTGTACCCCGTGAACTCTCCGATGCTTAAGTCAGTAGAGTATTTTTGGATATCTGGAAAATTGGGAAAAAAGTCCTTACGTTATGCTCAGATCTCTCTTTTATAGGAGTCTGATAATGAGAATACCGTTGTGGATTTAGACCGTTTTGACCGTTATGAGTAACGGGTTATAAATGTGGAATTAAATATATAACGCCTGGCCTTGATGTGGCCCATTAATTCGTGTTTATGACGTCAGGTGAGATCAGGGGTAATTAAGGTGTAATGAAATTACCGTTTTACCCCTGAGGTATTTTTCTGACTGTTCAATATATAACACTTACTAAACTCCATATAAATACACACACACACATATATAATGATTTTGAACCTTATAATGATGCTTGTTCTTATCGCATTTAAGGTTCTTGAATAAGATTTTGAACCACAAAAAATTTAATATACTATTTCTCGGAAGCCCTTTGGAAGAGAATGTGTCTAAATTCTTTCGGGAAAATATCCTATGCTGCTTTGGAGTTCCTAGGGCAGTGATCACCGATCACGGAGTTTAGTTCTCCTCCAAGTTCACCTCAGAATGCCAATGACTGCATATCAAACATTAGAAATCTTCGGTTGCGCATCCTCAGGGAAATGGTCAAGCGGAAGTTGTAAACAAATTAATTCTCTTAGCCCTACGGAAACATTTAGAAGAAAAATCCAATAAGTGGGCTGATGAGCTAAACTTCACCTTGTGGTTAGTCCGAACTTCGACTAGGGGCCCCAGTGGAGAGACAACATACACACTTGTTTATGGATCTGAAGTAATAGCACCAGCCGAAGTTGCACTCCCCACAGCTAGAGTTTCAATGTATAATAAAAACGTTAACAAAGCAAAAAGAAGTATGGATTTAGATCTATTGGAAGAGCGGAGGATCGCTAGTCGCTTGAAGTCCCAATCATTCAAGGAGAAGACCAAAAAAGCCCACGACAAAAAAGTATTGAAGAGACCAATCAATGTCGGAGATTGAGTGCTTCGGAAAATTAAAGGCATAGCAAGGCACATAAGGGCGAATAAACTGACGCCAAATTTGGAAGGCCCATACCTCGTTAAAGAGGAAGTCCAGCCCGAGACGTACAAACTCATGAACAAAGAAGGCATTCTCCTCCCAAATCCATGGCATGCGAACCATCTAAAGAGATACTATGTGTAAACCTCGTTTTAAAGAACGCTGGTGGAAATTATCCACGTAAGTACCAAGTCAACCTTGGGAAGATTTCAATTCAATTTGTTAGTTTCAAATTTAAAGTACCGAGTTAACCTTGGGTAAAATCAGTTCATTTTGTTCACACTCAAATTAATCTCGAAGTTAAAGTACCGAGTTAACCTTAGAAAAAATAAGTTCATTTTGTGCACACTCGAGTTAATCTAGAAATAAGAGTACCGAGTTAATCTTGGGAAATATTAATTACAAGTTAAAACCATTGAGTTAATCTTAAGGTTTCGAGGTACCGAGTTAATCTAGGGAAAAATTACAAGTTAAAACCATTGAGTTAATCTTAAGGTTTCAAAGTACCAAGTTAACCTTGGGAAAAAGTACAAGTTAAAACCATTGAGATAATCTTAAGGTTTCAAAGTATCAAGTTAACCTTGGGAAAAATTACAAGTTAAAACCATTGAGTTAATCTTAAGGTTTCGAAGTACCAAGTTAACCTTGGGAAAGATTGCAATTTAAAACCATTGAGTTAATCTTAAGGTTTCGAAGTACCAAGTTAACCTTGGGAAAGATTACAATTTAAGACCATTGAGTTAATCTTAAGGTTTTGAAGTACCAAGTTAACCTTGGGAAAAATTACTAATTTGGAAGTTTCAGAGTTATCTACCAAGATAATTTTTGAAGTATGAAACATCAAATTAAGAGAATTTACAGTTCATATTATCGAAACATAGAAAAGGAAAACAAAAATCAAGATGAAAAATACTTGTTATGTTAAAAGATGAAGTACAAGAGTTACAAAAAGAAAAAGTACAAGGAAAACTGATACGCGAAAATCGTATCACCTTTTTAGCATGTTTTTATATATGATCTAGGGTGAAATTGTGGGTAAATTGATCTTAATTGTTTATTATTTACTTAATTTCACAGTTTTTATGATTTTGGAAGTGTCAGGTGAAAAGTAAACGAAAACAGCAAATTTTGGGGCAAAAATGCAATTTTTGGAAATGCTGACTTGGTCAAAGGCTCAGGACGGGCATCCCTAATCAGGGACGGGCGTCCTGACTTGGTCAACAGACCAGGACGGGCGTCCCAAACCCCCAGATCAAGTCCCACATCGAATTTTTGATGAAAAATCACCCCGGGAAGCTGCTATAAATACCCCAAGCCTCCAGCAGTTGTACACTTCTCTAGTACACAACTCACTCAGAGACTCGGATCTCAGTTTTCTTTCTTGTTAGTGTTTTGTTTTAGTTTCTGAGAAATAGTCTCAGATCTTAGGCTTCTATAGATAGGTTCGTTTCTAGTATTCATAGAATACCCGGGATTTCGTTAGGAGATCCTAAGAGGGATCTAGGCGTTCGAAGAGCCAGTCCACAGGGCTGGGCTTAAGTTGGGTATTAAGGTAAAGCCTAGTTACTAGGCTGAGGAAGCGTCCTCCGAAGGTTCTGGCGAGCGGAGTCGGGGTGAGCAATACGACATATACAGCAGTACGCTCCATCGGCGAGACTACGTAAAGGGTGATTTCTTTATGGCAACAGTCCCCATGTCCCTCTCTTATATGTTGTTATTGTGTTGTTCCAAAAATTTATTATGAATACGAGATTATGATTTTTATGAATATTTGTTTTATATGTTGACGTTGTTATGTTTTTCCGGAAATAGCCACCTGCTTAATATTCACTATGTCTGCATGTCTAATGTGCTCTTTTAAACTAAAGTTAGGGTTATAGACAATTCCTAACCACGGTCTAATCATAACCTGTTTAGTTTAACATGCATCAATTAGTATTGGTGTCTGCCAAGCTAGATAAAATAACCTGCTGAACACCCTGCTTGTTAAGAGTAGTCTAGGTAAGCCGAGCCGAGTCCGATTATGCTGGCGGCTAGGGCAAGCGGCATGATCCCCGAAGTGACATAGGACTTTCATGGATGCCTTCGTCCCGAACCGTGAGTAGGGCCGTCAATAAGGTAGGGCGGTTTATTAGAAACCTCGGATGTGGTACGCCTTTAGAAACAGAGCATAGTTGCAATCCAGGCTAAGATATATCTAAAATACTCGAATATAGGTCAATCAACATATAGGAACAGGATAACATAAAATCAGGATCTCATCTATAAAACACTTTTGGGATTAATTAGACTTAAACCTAGTGGAGAATGGATCACCCTCTCATCAAAGTCATTGATGAAGATAGCATAACTGGATCATAAGATAGGAGTTAGGATAAAAGGCTAGTTACTACTAAGCCGTTACCACTTCCCTGGGAGTACGATATTTAACTTAATAAAATCGTAGATACTTTCCAACAGACTAGCTACACGATAGGTACTATGCCTTAGGTTCTGGTTGATTAAGTGACAATAATTGAATGCTAAGTGACAGTTAGTAAGACTCAGTCCTTAATTACTCATAATCGACATAGGTAAATAAAGCCTATCTTTTAGCATACCAATCGGAACGCATCAGATTTTTGGCGCCGTTGCCGGGGAAATATCATAATGAATTTAGGATTATTGGCCACAATTCTAGAAACTTATGATAGGTAGCGGAAGTAACCTAGACTTTTGATTTACACTTATCTTATACTAGTTAGACAATCACTTTCCGAAATATTGGATTGTCCCAACTAATTAATTTTAGACAATATCTGAAATTAAGACACTTAGGATAATCAAATTTTAGAAAATTATTCTGAAACCATATTGAGGAAATTTACCTGCTTTCTAAATAAAATTCAAAATCCCTAAAAATATTTTTCTTGTTTTTTTTATTTTACTTTCCTATTTTTGTTATTTGTTATTTCTAACCAGACTTTGCACTCAGAGATGAAGGGAACAAGAGCCCAGGATATTCTGGACGAATTAGAAAATAACACTTCCCCAGAGATCCAAACAACTCATGCTTCTCCAGAATATACTCCTGCTTCTCCCGAATATACTCCTGCATCTCCCGAATACACCCCGAAATCTTCGGGTAGATGATATATCTCACAGGATAAGCACTATGACTCAGATAATACCGGGCGGATTAAGACGGTCATATCAGGCTGTTCTAACCTTAAGTTCTGAAGTAACCCAACTCATAACCACAATAGAACGCCAAAATGTGCAAATACTCCGAGAGATGATGGAAATCTTGAAGGAACAAAGGAACCAGCATGAGGAGATGCGAAACATACGAGCAGAACTACAAGAGATGAGAAACATTCAGGCAGAGCTACAGGAGATCAGAGATAAGGGTCATTAAAAAAGGGAAGATTCTTTTACTTTTATTCTCAGCAAATAAATTGTTTGAACTAAACCTGAATAATTGACCCATATTTTTCTATCTTTCAAACTTTATAAAGGGTCCTTTATACTCAACAATTTTCTTCAGACATTTTATTTTCAAATTTCTATGAAAAACAAAAGTTTTGCAAATACAGTTTATTTTTCACTAATTAAATTGTACAAACTCAGTTTTTGTTTTTCTAAAATTCTTGCTGGATTGGGATAAAATTAGGGTAGTTATGATTTTCGAAAAAGACTGAGGAATCTTTTGCATAGAATTTTTAACAGCTTCTGAACTTGATTGGATAAACATGAAGACTTGTTAAAAATTATGATTATTTTTGGTATCCTGAGGTTTGCAGGGAATTACGAAAAAAACATTTTATTTTTCGGAATTTGCACGCGTCCCGAAGCAACCCGGGACGGGAGTCTTGCCTCTGGGACGGGCGTCCCGAAGGCAGCCCCTTCTATAAAAATTCATTTTGTTTTCAATTTCTCTCAAATCTACAACCAAAAATTCATCTCTCTAAAAATATTTCTCTCTACCTTCTCTCTACAAATTTTTGGCAAACTCCCCAAAGTTTAAAAATTCGAGTTTCCCTCCAAAATTTGAATTTTAAACTTCACTCAAAAAATTTGAATTTCCCTCCAAAATTCTATTTTCCCGCAAAAAAAATTTTTAAATCCTTCCCTAACCTAATTTCATCCTTCTGAATTCAAATTCACCTCCAGAATTTGAGTTTAAAGATTCCTTCCCACCTAAACTCTCTCGTACGTTCTTGATGGCTCCCAAACGTGCTTGTACCACATCTACCATGACAGTTACCTCAGTGGCACATCCTTTTATGTTGTTTCCCTCCAACACAGCATACAAAGAAAGATGCCTTGGGTACATCGGGAGTACGATACTGACGGGCAGAACGTTGGATTGGGCAGCAGTACAGACGCTAGGAGTAGAGCCGGAAGTTAGACGCATACTCGACGTGCCACCTTACAGTCGAGTATTCATCGTCACAGAGCCCACATACCTAGAGCTGGTATGTGAGTTCTATGCATCTTTTACATGCCACCAGGAGCAGATCACATTCCGCTTGGGCGGAATAGATCGGTCGATGAGCATGGCTGAGTTTGGCGTCGCCCTAGGTATCTGGCAGAGAGATGAGCTGGATACGCACGCATACACCACAGCAGTTCGAGACTTTACGTCTGCAAACGTCTCCACTGCTTGGGCTCAGATCTGCATGACGGGTGTCCCATACCAGCATGGCTTTGCAAAAGCCACAGGTATTTATCCTACTCTTCGTTACCTGCATGCTATCATTGCACATACATTGTCAGGACGACGGACGGCTCCCGGAACTGTCACCCAGATGGAGACATTCCTTCTGGCCAACATGCACATGGGATCTACGGTAGAGATGACTAGACTCATCACGGTCGTCATGCGAGGATTCGCTACAGACACCAGGAAACAGTGTTTGGGGCTCGGACCGTACATCACCAGGCTAGCCCGCTACCTGGAGTTGGACATAGAGGGCTCGGAGCTGACCCTGGTCGCCCCGACCACCGTTCCCACTGATCTTACTATTCTACGGAACATGGGAATGGTTGTCTGGGATGCGAATGGCCGCTACACCATCCACACGGAGCAGCCAGGACAAGCATCGGCATCGGAAGCATATCTAGCGCATATCCCTCCGTCTGAGACATTCGTGCCATGTACTGCCTTCGAACGACACATGTCGCATGGATTGGCAGAACTATCGGCCCGATACAGTCGAGACATGGACAGGATTGACAGACGGCTGGCGATGATGGATGACATGATCGCCATGAACACCAGTAGGATTGAGGAGATACATCAGCATACTTCCCGACTGGCGGAAAACTTCGAGTTTGACTTTACAGCAGACTTCGGTCCACTGGACGACGACCCGCCGGGTTCTTAGTCTCTCTCTCCTTCTTTCCTTTCCTTTCTTTTGCTTTTGTTTTTCTTGTTCTATGTGTATAAACATGTCTGGGTTGTATGACGTATGAATCTATGTACAAAGTTGAGTTATATGACATACAGAATTGTTTGCATTATTTTATTTATTTATTTATTTTTATTTCTTTCTTACCCATATAGAATTCTTGCCTACCTAGAATCTTTTCTTTGTGTTTTATTTCTTGTTTTCAAATAAGTGTGGGGTAATTAGATATGCATGAACACTGAGGACAGTGCCAGAATTAAGTGTGGGGTAGCAGTGCACGGTGCACTGTAGCAGTTTGCAAAATATTTTTGCATGCTTTTGCTTGTTCTCCCCATATTTTCACACCCTTCCAAGAATTTTCAAAATTTTCCGTCTTTCAGACTTCTAAATGCAGTATGCCTGGTTAAACAATTGCTTATGTCTATGATATGTAGGTAGTATGTTATGGTTAGTAGGAGATAATTGATGACTATTGCTGAACCTATTGATTAGAAATAGGGAAGTCCTGATAATTGAGCACAACTTAGTCTGGATTAGAGACCTCAACCAATTACCTTTTCGAGACTTAACTAGATAAAATTAGACCAGTTGTAGGATGCATTGACAATTGGAATGACTAGATAGACTCTGAGCCAAAAGTGAAAAAGAAAAAAAAAGTAAGCTAATTAAAATAGGGTAGTTTGCTAGCGGCCTTCGCTACTCGAGCACCACTCCTTCGGGGAACTTAAAGCCTGATGCCCTAAGGTCGTGTAGATCTGGGAGTCATCGGAGTGGGACTCGCTACATGGGTAGTTGAAGTTGACGTGTTCTAAGCAGACTCAAAATACCCTAGAAAATCTATAAACGAAAGAAATCAATAAATGCTAAATAGAATCTAATCACCAAAGCTCAGAACTCAGAAAGTTATCTGTTGTCAGTGTGTCTAGCAATAGGTCGAAGTGTTATCTGGTAACAGTTAAGACAAGAGTTTATTGTGTTGACTATCTGGTCTGGACTAGTACACACACTACACATCAGGAAGACCTTATGACTAAGAGATAGTTCAACCTAGTTGTTAAGTTACTTTCTGCTCAACCCTAACAAACTACTAAAGACATTTGAGACCTTGTCATAGCAACCTAACCAGTCAGACCTGTGTTAAGAATTGTCTGAAGAATTTTTGGAATAAAAACATGACTAGGAATGCACATATGGTTTAGAATCACTAACTTCAGGTAGACTTTGCTTGAGGACAAGCAAAAAGCTAAGTGTGGGGTTATCTGATACGCGAAAATCGTATCACCTTTTTAGCATGTTTTTATATATGATTTAGGGTGAAATTGAGGGTAAATTGATCTTAATTGTTTATTATTTACTTAATTTCAAAGTTTTTATGATTTTGGAAGTGTCATGTGAAAAGTAGACGAAAACAGCAAATTTTGGGGTAAAACGCAATTTTTGGAAATGCTGACTTGGTCAAAGGCTCAGGACGGGCGTCCCGACCCAGTCAAAGCACCAAGACGGGCGTCCAGGACTCGGGACGGGCGTCCCGACTTGGTCAACAGACCAGGACGGGCATCCCGAACCCCCAGATCAAGTCCCACATCGAATGTTTGATGAAAAATCACCCCGGGAAGCTACTATAAATACCCCAGGCCTCCAGCAGTTGATTTCATTCCTCTCCACTCGATCTGAGTCATTAAGTGGTTTTCAGTGTACACTTCTCTAGTACACAACTCACTCAGAGACTCGGATCTCAGTTTTCTTTCTTGTTAGTGTTTTGTTTTAGTTTCTGAGAAATAGTCTCAGATCTTAGGCTTCTATAGATAGGTTCGTTTCTGGTATTCATAGAATACCCGAGATTTCGTTAGGAAATCCTAAGAGGGCTCTAGGCATTAGAAGAGCCAGTCCACAGGGCTGAGCTTAAGCTGGGTATTAAGGTAAAGCCTAGTTACTAGGCTGAGGAAGCGTCCTCCGAAGGTTCTGGCGAGCAGAGTTGGGGCGAGCAATACGACATATACAGTAGTACGCTCCATCGGCGAGACTACATAAAGGGTGATTTCTTTTTGGCATCAGTCCCCATGTCCCTCTCTTATATGTTGTTATTGTGTTGTTCCAAAAATTTATTATGAATACGAGATTACGATTTTTATGAATATTTGTTTTATATGTTGACGTTGTTATGTTTTTCCGGAAATAGCCACCTGCTTAATATTCACTATGTCTGCATGTCTAATGTGCTCTTTTAAACTAAAGTTAGGGTTATAGACAATTCCTAACCACGGTCTAATCATAACCTGTTTAGTTTAACATGCATCAATTAGTATTGGTGTCTGCCATGCTAGATAAAATAACCTGTTGAACACCCTGCTTGTTAAGAGTAGTCTAGGTAAGCCGAGCCGAGTCCGATTATGCCGGCGGCTGGGGCAAGCGGCATGATCCCCGAAGTGACATAGGACTTTCATGGATGCCTTCGTCCCGAACCGTGAGTAGGGCCGTCAATAAGGTAGGGCGGTTTATTAGAAACCTCGGATGTGGTACGCCTTTAGACACAGAACATAGTTGCAATCCAGGCTAAGATATATCTAAAATACTCGAATATAGGTCAATCAACATATAGGAACAGGATAACATAAAATCAGGACCTCATCTATAAAACACTTTTGGGATTAATTAGACTTAAACCTAGTGGAGAATGGATCACCCTCTCATCAAAGTCAATGATGAAGATTGCATAACTGGATCATAAGATAGGAGTTAGGATAAAAGGCTAGTTACTACTAAGCCGTTACCACTTCCCTGCGAGTACGATATTTAACTTAATAAAATCGTAGATACTTTCCAACAGACTAGCTACACGATAGCTACTATGCCTTAGGTTCTGGTTGATTAAGTGACAATAATTGAATGCTAAGTGACAGTTAGTAAGACTCAGTCCTTAATTACTCATAATCGACATAGGTAAATAAAGCCTATCTTTTAGCATACCAATCGGAACGCATCAAAAACTCTTAAGGGGCAGGAGCACTTGAACCAGCAAGCAAATCCCAAAAGGTGGGATTAGACAAGGGCGGAGGATTCCAAACAACCCTTCCTCACTGCTCGTCCTTCTCTCGAAGTGCATCCATCTCCTTAGCTGTAAATGGTACGAAGTCTGCACCTTGCCTGCAGGCATCGTCATCAAAGTTAGCTTCGAAAGCCCTCAAGAGTATAGACTTGTCCTCGAAGAATGGATGAAGTTGGCGGATGATGTGAACACAACCCTTATCCAAAAAGGACCAAGCTTCGCAGCCTATCTCTTCGTGGTATTCTGCCGAACTCTTGAAGTCACCAACGATATTTTTTATACCTATCAGACTTGTAAAAGTTCAGCTCCTCTTAAGTGGCAATTCGGCTCGCGATAGCCTCGTCGCAAGCTATGTTCAAACTGACGTTAACGGTCTCCAACTCCGCTAACTTACCTTCTGCCCGGACCAACTTCTCCCTCATATCAGCCACCTCGGCTGCCACCCGAGACTTCTCTTCTTCATCTGACTCTAGACGAGTGGCCTGATCAACAACTTCGGCCTCCAAAGCAGCCAAGCGGGGCTCATTAGCTGTCTGCCATTATTCATTTTTAGTAGCCCACTCAACTGCCTCGGAGGATCGAGAGTTGGCAATAAAAACAACGTAGGCAGAGATCTATCAAAGAAAGAATGGTGTCAAAAGAGAAGTAAAAGACTTAAAAGTAATGCAAGTGAGTTTTGAACTTACCCGAGCAATGAGGGCACCAACGTGGTTAGTGGCCTCGTCCACTCCCATGTCTCCCATAGAAGACAAGGACTCTACGTCTACAGCTCGGTTCAAGATGGCACCCCCGATGTAGGAAGTCACATACCTATTGGTGAAGCGGATATTATTGAGCGGAGGGGTGCAATTGGAAATTTCAATAGCCAAGGCCCTCAGGGCCTCTTCTTCGGTGGGCATTACGAAGCCCGGTTGAAGACAAGAGGGGCCGAAGTCGCAAGAACATTGTCTCTCACCTCCAGTGAGACTTCTTATCCCCCCCCCCCCGAAGCATCACCCGAAGCTACTGGAGATCGTGGGGATCTAACCTCCATGGAAGTAGACGGCCTGCGAGGAGTCGTCCTTCTCTGCCGTGGACGAAGCTGCCCCTCCTCGTCTTCACCACCCTCAGAAAGGGTGATGGCTGGAACTTCAACTTCAACCCTCCTCTCTGAAGGGGCAGATTGCAGAGTCCGGGTCCTCTCTTCCCGGTTTTTATGGCGACGAGGGTTCCTTTCCCGTTGAGAAGTAGAGCGTGCAGAGATCGCTCTGGGGGGAGCAGTGTCCCCAAACTCACCTACCTAGGAGGGAACCTAGGCAGGGAATCTAAGTGCGACTGACGCACATTTCTACCCCCTTCACGATTTCCCCAAGCTATGGAAAACATAGTAGGACTTGATGAGAAAAAACGCTAAGTGTCAGAAGTAGTAGAAGAAAAGAAAAAACAACGAAGTAAAGAAGAAATTAAAAAGAAAAAGCTAAGTATGGAAGATAGGTTACCCTGACCAGTACCGCAACCCCGAAAAGTGGAGTTGCAGGGCTCACAATGGGTTGAAAAAACACCCCGGGGGTGTATGGTCCAATCATGGTTGGGGAGTTCCACTTCGAAGCCCAACTCTCTCTTCCGATCGTTAAGGCCTGCCCCGATACCGCACCACCTCAAACTTTCTTCACTTAGTAAGTCGGTAGTAGAATAGACTCGGGTCTGGGTGCGACGGCTAGTACCTAAGTCTCGGGTAATGGCTTCTAGGAAGGCTTTCTCAGAGTGTTCAAGGGATGAAGCATGGGTTATTTGGGTCCACTGATAATCCTCCCCAACACTGGAACGAAAAGGAAAGCCTATCTTAGACTCTACCATTACCCATCTCCCCTTGAAGTCTACTTTGTTAGGGGGGAGAGTCAAAAAGTTGGACCTTGTTTCTACGAGGTCGAAGTGATAAATTATTATCAGTCATCCTTAGAGAAGAAAAAAACATTCTAATGATGTTCATGGAAAATTTGAAACCTAATCTACGACATAGACAGATGAAAGCAAAGAGGGTCTGAAGTGCATTTGGGTGAATTTATCCAGGTTGTACTCGAGCAAATACTAAGAAATCTACAAAAGCAGGGTCCATAGGAAGCCTAAGTCCGACCTCGAAGTGTACAAGGGGAAGAGGAATATGACGAATGGACAACCTACCTACTTCGGGTACTACAAAAACTCTATACACGTTAGGGTCTATACTATAACTACGGGCAAAAGAGTCTGCTTGGGTTTGGATGAGTCTACACTGTGAAAAAGTGAAATCAGTAGTGAGAGGTGGGGCATAGGAGGTTGAAAGGGCACACCCATGGGGACCTCGGCTGATGGGTTTCCGACCGATGTGCTAAATAGGTGTTATTTTACCCTATGTTGATTATGAATAATTAAGGACTGTGATTGACTAATTGTCACATTTAGTCTCTATGGTGTCACTTAATCAGCCAGAACCTAAGGCAGAGTACCTATCGTGTAGCTAGTCTGTTGGAAAGTATCTACGATTTTATTAAATAAATATCGTACTCCCAGGGAAGTGGCAACGGCTTAGTAGTAACTAGCCTTTTATCCTAACTCCTATCTTATGATCCAGTTATGCAATCTTCATCAAATACTTTGATGAGAGGGTGATTCATTCTCCACTAGGTTTCAGTCTAATTAATCCTAGAAGTGTTTTATAGATGAGTCCTGATTCTATGTTATACTATTCCTATATGTTGTGTGACCTATATTCGAGTATTTTAGATATATCTTAGCCTGGATTGCAACTATGTTCTGTGTCTAAAGGCGTACCACATCCGAGGTCTCTAATAAACCGCCCTACCTTAATGACGGCCCTACTCACGGTTCGGGACGAAGGCATCCATGAAAGCCCTATGTCACTTCAGGGATCATACCGCTTGCCCTAGCCGCCGGCATAATCGGACTCAGCTCGGCCCCTACCTAGACTACTTTAACATGCAGGGTGTTCAACATGTTATTTTATCTAGCATGGCAGACACCAATACTAATTGATGCTTGTTAAACTAAACAGATTATGATTAGACCGTGGTTAGGAATTGTCTATAACCCTAACTTTAGTTTAAAAGAGCACATTAAACATGCAGACATAGTGAATATTTAGCAGGTGGCTATTTCCGGAAAAACATAATAACGTCGACATATAAAACAACTATTCATAAACATCATAATCTTGTATTCATAATATGTATTTAGAACAAAACAATAACAACATATAAGAGAGGGACATGGGGACTGATGCCATAAAGAAATCACCCTTTACGTAGTCTCGCCGACGGAGCGTACTGCTGTATATGTCGTATTGCTCGCCCTGACTCTGCTCACCAGAACCTTCGGAGGACGCTTCCTCAGCTTAGTAACTGGGCTTTACCTTAATACCCAACTTAAGCCCAGCCATGTGGACTGATTCTTCGAATGCCTAGAGCCCTCTTAGGATCTCCTAACGAAATCCCGGGTATTCTATGAATACCAGAAACGAACCTATCTATAGAAACCTAAGATCTGAGACTATTTCTCAAAAACTAAAACAAAACACTAATAAGAAAGAAAACTGAGATCCGAGTCTCTGAGTGAGTTGTGTACTAGAGAATTGTACACTGGACACCACTAAATGACTCAGATCGAGTGGAGAGCAATGAATTCAACTGTTGGAGGCCTAGGGTATTTATAGCAGCTTCCCGGAGTGAAAATCTTTGAAAATTTCGATGTGGGACAGCTTCTGGCCGCTCGGGACACCCGTCCTGGATTGGGACGCCCGTCCCGATCTGTTGACCAGGTCGGGATGCCCGTCCCGGGTCCTGGACGCCCGTCCCGGTGCCTTGACTTGGTCGGGACGCCCGTCCTGAACCTTTGACCAAGTCAACATTTCCAAAAATTGCGTTTTTGCCCCAAAATTTGCTGTTTTCGTCTACTTTTCACCTGACACTTCCAAAATCATAAAAACTGTGAAATTAAGTGAATAATGAACAATCAAGATCAAATTACCCTCGATTTCACCCAAATTCATACATAAAAACATGCTAAAAAGGTGATACGATTTTCGCGTATCAGATAACCCCACACTTAGCTTTTTGCTTGTCCTCAAGCAAAGTCTACCTGAAGTTACTTAAATTCCTAGTCATGTTTTTATTCCAAAAATTCTTCAGACAAGTCTTAACACAAGTCTGACTGGTTAGGTTGCTATGACAAGGTCTCAGATGTTTTTAGTAGCTTGTTATGATCAGGCAGAAAACAAATCAACAACTAGTTGGACTTTTTCTTAGTCACAGGTCTTCCTGATGTGTAGTGTGTGTACTAGTCCAGACCAGATAGTCAACACAATGTACTCTTGTCTTAACTACTACCAGATAACACTTCGACCTATCGCTAGACATATTAGCAACAGACAACTTTTTGAGTTCTGAGCTTTGGTGATCAGATTTTTAATGTTTTAGCATTTAGTTATTTTCTTTATAGATTCAGGGTATTTTGAGTCTGCTTAGAACACGTCAACTTCAACAACCCATGTAGCGAGTCCCACTCCGATGACTCCTAGATCTACACGACCTTAGGGCATCAGGCTTTAAGTTCCCCGAAGGAGTGGTGCTCGAGTAGCGAAGGCCGCTGGCAAACTACCCTATTTGATTAACTTCTTTAATTTCTTTTCACTTCTAGCTCAGAGTCTCATCTAGTCATTCTAACTGCCAATATCTCCACAACTGGTCTAATTTTATCTAGTTAAGTCTCGAATAGGTAATTGGTTGAGGTCTCTATTCCAGACAAAGTTGTGCTCAGTTATCAGGAATTCCCTATTCCTAATCAATTAGTCCAAGATAGCTATCAATTATCTCCTACTAACCATAACATACTACCTACATATCATAGACATAAGCAGTTGTTTAACCAAGCATACTGCATTTAGAAGTCTGAAAGACGGAAAAAATGTTGAAATTTTTTTTTGAAAGCGTGTGAAAGTACGTGAAAACAAGCAAAATCATGCGAAAAATTTTGCAAACTGCTACAGTGCACCGTGCACTGCTACCCCACACTTAAGTCTGGCACTGTCCTCAGTGGTCACGCATATCTAATTACCCCACACTTATTTGAAAACAAGAAATAAAACACAAAGATTCTTACCCCACACTTATTCAACTAACTACGGGTAAGATGGAATCTAGAAATAACAAAACAAGAAATAAAATGAAAGAGATACTCCCTTAGTCTGTGAAGTCCACAATCTGCTCGGACGAGTCAAACGGCTCTTTGTAAATCTTCAGGCGTTGTCCGTTTACTTTTTGAATAATGCCGTCAGAATCCATGATGTCACATGCTCCGAAAGGTGATACTTCCGTGATCGTGAACGGTCCTGACCAACAGCTACGCAGCTTTCCTGGGAAGAATTTGAAACGTGAGTTGTACAACAATACCTTGTCTCCCGGTTCAAAATTTTTCTGGGCTCTGAGTCGTCTGTCATGCCGGAGTTTACTTGTCATTTTGAACTGATGTGAGTTCTCATAGGCTTTGAGCCTCCACTCATCCAATTCGTTGAGTTGTAGAATCCGGTGTTCCTTAGCTAAATTATCGTCGAGATTGCATTTTTGCACTGCCCAATAAGCTCTATGCTCAAGTTCAACCGGAAGGTGGCATGCTTTTCCGTAGACTAGTCGATAGGGTGAGAACCCCGTAGTGGTCTTGTATGCTGTACGGAAGGCCCATAATGCATCCTCCAGTTTATTGGCCCAATCCTTACGGTTAACACCCACGGTCTTTTCTAGGATTCTCTTTATTCCCCTATTGGTTACCTCAGCCTGCCCGTTGGTTTGAGGATGGTAGGCTGTGGAAATGCGATGCTGAATTCCGTATTGCTGAAGTATCTTCTGCAATTGAGAGTTGCAGAAGTGCGTACCTCGATCACTGATTAGGGCTTTTGGACATCCAAACCTGGCGAAAATCTGCTTAAGGAATTTACATACGGCTCTAGCATCATTAGTAGGTAGGGCCTGTGCCTCAGGCCATTTTGAAAAATTCTACTACTACGGCTACTAAGATGTACTTCATACCAAAAGAGGAAGGAAACGGACCCATGAAATCTATACCCCACATGTCAAATATTTCTACACTTTGAATTGCCTGTTGGGGTAGATTATCTCGAGAAGATATGGTTCCCGCTTTCTGACAGGCATCGCACGATCCTGTAAATGCTGCGGCGTCTTTGAATATGGTAGGCCAGTAAAAGCCTGCTTCTAATACTTTTCGGGCGGTATTAGCTGCAGCTAAGTGACCGCCTGTTGGTCCGCAGTGACAATGTTCCAGAATTTGGAAACCTTCTTCTTGAGATACACATCTTCTGATCATCTGATCTGCACATATTCGAAATAGAAAAGGATCTTCCCAATAGTAATATTTCAGGTCAGCAAAGAATTTTCTTCTTTGTTGAGCAGTGATATCACTAGGGAGAGTCCGGGCTGCCAAGTAATTTGCTATATCTGCAAACCAAGGGGGTGAGAAAATAGCAATAATGCACATAGATTCTCATCCGGAAATTTATCAGATATGATTGTCTCATCAATGGCTTCTAGGGTCGGATTTTCTAACCTAGACAAATGGTCTGCGGCTAAGTTTTCTGCCCCTTTCTTATCCCGAATTTCTATGTCAAATTCTTGAAGCAATAAAACCCATCTAATCAATCTTGGTTTTGCGTCGGTTTTATTGAACAAGTATTTTAGTGCCGAGTGATCAGTATAAACATAGTTTTAGACAGGACTAGATAAGATCGAAACTTATCAAATGCATATACTACTGCTAATAATTCCTTTTCTGTCGTAGTGTAATTTTCCTGAGCATCAGTTAAGGTTTTACTAGCATAATATATTACATGAATTTCTTATCATGTCTTTGTCCTAAAACTACTCCTACTGCATAGTCACTAGCATCACACATAAGCTCAAAAGGTAGACTCCAGTCTGGTGACGTCATGATGGTGCAGTAGTTAAGAGTTCCTTAAGTCTATTAAAAGCTTTTAGACATTTCTCATCAAGACAAATGGAACATCTTTTCCGAGTAAATTGGTCAACGGCCTGGCTATTAATGAAAAATCTTTTATAAACCTACGATAAAAGCCAGCGTGTCCCAAAAAACTCCTAACGGCTCTCACATTTTTGGGAGGAGGTAGTTTTGAAATAACCTCAATTTTTGCCTTATCTACTTCCATACCTAGGTGTGATATCTTATGTCCTAAAACATTCCCTCTTTTACCATGAAGTGGCATTTTTCCCAATTTAAAACCAGGTTAGATTTTATACAACAGCGTTTTCAACATTAACTCTCCAAGTTCTTTAGACAAACCTCAAATGAATTACCAAAAACAGAAAAGTCATCCATAAATACTTCCATAGATTTTCCTAACATGTCCTCAAAGATAGCTCATACAACGTTGAAATGTAGCAGGTGCATTACACAAACCAAAAGGCATCCTTCTATATGCAAATGTTCCAAAAGGGCATGTGAATGTAGTTTTATGCTGGTCCTCAGGGGAGATAGGAATTTGAAAATAACCAGAAAACCCATCAAGAAAGCAATAAAACATGTGTCCAGATAATCTTTCTAACATTTGGTCAATAAAAGGAAGGGGAAAGTGATCTTTTCGTGTGGCCGTATTTAGTTTTCTATAGTCTATGCATACACGATGACCAGTTACAGTTCTTGTAGGGATTAGTTCATTATGCTCATTCCTAACAACTGTTATACCCGCCTTTCTTAGGTACTACCTGCACCGGGCTTACCCACTCACTATCTGAGATAGGGTAGATAAGTCCTGCATCTAACAGTTTAATGACTTCTTTCTTAACAACATCACACACATTAGGATTCAACCTCCTTTGAGGTTGCACACATGGCTTATACTCATTTTCTAGAAGAATCTTATGCGAACAAAAGCTTGGATTAATACCTGGGATATCTGCAATTTTGTAGGCAAAGGCTCTTCTATGCTTTCTGCACATGTCCACAGTCAGCTTCCTTTGTTCTGCAGTCAGATCAGCTGCAAGAATAATGGGAAGTTTCTTGTTGTCATCTAGGAATTCGTAGCACAGATGAGTGGGTAGTTCCTTCAGTTCCAAGTCTGGTGGATCTTCAAACGAGGTTCGTTCTTTCTTCATCTCATCATCACCTATCTCAGTGAAACTATCAGAAGTAATTTCATTTTCAGAAGAGCTAAGTTCAGGTTCCTCTAATTCTAGGGAGTCCTCACTTAGAACTTGATAGTTTGAGCATAGGTCTGTCACGTTAATTGCAATCAAGTGTTCCATGGCATCCACACAAAACAAGTATCATCTAAATGCATGGGATACCTAAGGGTCTCATTTAGATCAAAAGTGATGTCATCATTTCCTACCCTTAACTTGATTTGACCATTACTGACGTCTATTAATGCTTTTGAGGTAGCTAGAAATGGTCGACCTAGGATCAGGGGCACTCCTCCTTCCCCATTCATGTCCATGACAACGAAATCCACAGGAAATACAAATTTTCCGACCTTTACTAAGAGGTCTTCAATTATTCCCTTGGGGATTTTGACTGTCCTGTCTGCAAGTTGTATGCACATCCTAGTCGTTTTCAAATCATGCAATCCTAATTTATCAAATAAACTAGATGGCATAAGATTAATACTAGCTCCTAAGTCTGCTAATGCATGCATGTTAGTAATATTTCCAATTGTACATGGCAAGGTAAAACAACCAGGATCTTTCTGTTTAGACGGTAGTTTATTCAACAGACCGCCGAACATTCTTCATTAAGAACCACCTTGTCCATGTCAAATTTTCTTTTATTACTAACAACTTCTTTTAAAAACTTAGCATACTTTGGCATTTCAGAAATAACATCAAGTAAAGGTAAATTAACATGAATCTGACTAAAATTCCTAAGAAACTTTTCAAATTGCTCCTTATCTTTATTGTGCATAAGTCTGGCAGGGTAAGGTACTTTTGGCCGGTACTCAGGAATAAACTTCGTCTTCCCTTTCCTTGCTACTTCGATCTCGACATCCATCGGCGTTGGGTCCTTGGAGCCTTCTTCTGGTTCCTGCACAAGATAGGAGGGTCAGATGGTTTGGGTGGAGATGGAGATAGAATTTTACCAGATCTTAGAGTGATGGTCTTGCATTCAGTTTGAGGGTTGGTCTCAGTGTTGCTTGGTAGCGTTCCCTGGGACCTGTGAAAGAAATGGGTGGATAGTTGACCCATTTGCCTCTCTAAAGTTTGTATAGCAGCTTGTGTGTTTCTGATTGTTTGCTCGGTCTGCTTCTGTCTATTCTCGTTCTGCTGGATTCTTTCTGCGTGAGATTCCTGAATCTTTCTGTTGGACTCTATCATTTCCTTGTTGGAGTCGGAAATGCTCTTCAGCATGTCTCTGAATTCTTGCATGGGGTCAACTGGAACGATGTAGTTCCTTGGTGCAGGCAGAGCAACTTGCTGGTTTTGCGGATATGGCAGTTGCTGAGGTACTCTTTTCTGAAAGTTAGTAGTCCCGGGATTATTTCTCCAGCTAAATCCTGGATGGTTCTTCCAAGTGGGATTGTAGGTATTTCCTATAGGAGCAGAATTCACTGCGTCCACTTGTTCCATATCTTCTGGGATAGTTAATATCCCATTACCATAACAATCCCCACTGAAATGTGGTCCTTGGCAAAATTCGCAGACTTGGTATACTGACTGAATGCTTTTCCCTTGTTGGAAAGCATTTAGCTGATTATTAATGCTGGCCTTCAGTGCCTCAAATTGATCATCAGTGGAGGCAACGACCGCATTTACTGGTTGCTTCTTAGCTCGGCCACTTGTGCGCCAATTCTTGCTGTTCCTATAGAGTCTCTCCACAGCGTTTCTAGCATCTACATCACTCATTCCATTGAAACCGCTCTGGGGATTGAGTCCATCAAGAATTTGCTTACCCATGTCTGACATACCCCCGTAAATTTGCTGAATCAGCAATGCCTCGGTAAGTCCATGTTGGGGGCAGAGCCTGAGTAGTTCTTTGAATCTGTCCCAAGCTTCGATCACTGTCTCATCAGCAGCTTGAGTGAAACTAGACAGAGCCCTTCGATATTCTAGGACTCTTGCTGCAGAGTAGTACTCTTCTAGGAAGGCTTTGCTTAACTCGTCCCAAGAGGTGATGGAGTTAGTAGGTAGCTGGGCCAACCATCTCTTAGCTCTGTCCCTAAGTGAGTAGGGGAAAAGGTTGAGTTTAGTTATTTCTGCAGTATGATCTCCCTTGAGGCCTTCGCAGAGAGAAGAGAAATCAGATAGGTGTTCCAGCGGATTTTCGGCTGCAGTTCCTCCAAACTGAACTCGATTTATAATCAGCTGGATCACATTAGGTTTAAGATCATAGCGAGGGTTCCCAAGGATTCGGATGGCAGATGAGACTGGGATAGTCTGTGGCTGGATGTAGGATTCTAGGGTAGGTCTTTCAGCAGCTATTTCTATTCTTCGCCTATTAGCTGTGCGAATGATTCGTTCAGGATTTTCAATTGGTGTTTCAAGGTTAGCTTCTGAAGATCGAGTCATGCAACTACAGAGAAGAACACGTTTTAGCCTGAGCAAACTGGTTAGTGAGGTTACAGGGAAAGTGAAAATTTACAAACTTGGAAGGAAGAGAAAACAAAACAAAACAACTACTCACAAGGAGAAAATACAAAAGATAGGGAAAAGAGAATAACTTACCATTAAACAAGAAAAAGTACAATTTTTTTTCGGGTTTTTAGATTTTTAAAAAAAAAAATTTCTTATTTAGAAAAGCGATTAAATTCCCTCAATATGGTTTTAGAATAATTTTCTAAAATTTGATTATCCTAAATGTCTTAATTCCAGATAACATCTAGAATTAATTAGTTATGATAACCCTATATTTCGGAAATTGATTGTCTAACTGGTATAAGACAAGTGTTGGGTCTAAAGTCTAGGTTACTACCGTTACCTATCATAAGCCTCTAGAATTTTGATCAGGAATCCTAAATTCATTATGATATCTCCCCGACAACGGCGCCAAAAATCTGATGGGTTTCCGACCGATGTGCTAAATAGGTGTTATTTTACCCTATGTTGATTATGAATAATTAAGGACTGTGATTGACTAATTGTCACATTTAGTCTCTATGGTGTCACTTAATCAGCCAGAACCTAAGGCAGAGTACCTATCGTGTAGCTAGTCTGTTGGAAAGTATCTACGATTTTATTAAATAAATATCGTACTCCCAGGGAAGTGGCAACGGCTTAGTAGTAACTAGCCTTTTATCCTAACCCCTATCTGATGATCCAGTTATGCAATCGTCATCAAATACTTTGATGAGAGGGTGATTCATTCTCCACTAGGTTTCAGTCTAATTAATCCTAGAAGTGTTTTATAGATGAGTCCTGATTCTATGTTATACTGTTCTTATATGTTGTGTGACCTATATTCGAGTATTTTAGATATATCTTAGCCTGGATTGCAACTATGTTCTGTGTCTAAAGGCGTACCACATCCGAGGTCTCTAATAAACCGCCCTACCTTAATGACGGCCCTACTCACGGTTCGGGACGAAGGCATCCATGAAAGCCCTATGTCACTTCGGGGATCATACCGCTTGCCCTAGCCGCCGGCATAATCGGACTCAGCTCGGCCCCTACCTAGACTACTTTAACAAGTAGGGTGTACAACATGTTATTTTATCTAGCATGGCAGACACCAATACTAATTGATGCCTGTTAAACTAAACAGGTTATGATTAGACCGTGGTTAGGAATTGTCTATAACCCTAACTTTAGTTTAAAAGAGCACATTAAACATGCAGACATAGTGAATATTTAGCAGGTGGCTATTTCCGGAAAAACATAATAACGTCAACATATAAAATAACTATTCATAAACATCATAATCTTGTATTCATAATATGTATTTAGAACAAAACAATAACAACATATAAGAGAGGGACATGGGGACTGATGCCATAAAGAAATCACCCTTTACGTAGTCTCGCCGACGGAGCGTATTGCTGTATATGTCGTATTGCTCGCCCTGACTCTGCTCACCAGAACCTTCGGAGGACGCTTCCTCAGCCTAGTAACTGGGCTTTACCTTAATACCCAGCTTAAGCCCAGTCCTGTGGACTGATTCTTCGAACGCCTAGAGCCCTCTTAGGATCTCCTAACGAAATCCCGGGTATTCTATGAATACCAGAAACGAACCTATCTATAGAAACCTAAGATCTGAGATTATTTCTCAGAAACTAAAACAAAACACTAATAAGAAAGAAAACTGAGATCCGAGTCTCTGAGTGAGTTGTGTACTAGAGAATTGTACACTGGACACCACTAAATGACGCAGATCGAGTGGAGAGGAATGAATTCAACTGCTGGAGGCCTGGGGTATTTATAGCAGCTTCCCGGAGTGAAAATCTCTGAAAAATTCGATGTGGGACAGCTTCTGGCGGCTCGGGACGCCCGTCCCGATCTGTTGACCAGGTCGGGACGCCCGTCCCGGGTCCTGGATGCCCGTCCCGGTGCCTTGACTTGGTCGGGACGCCCGTCCCGGGTTCAGGACGCCCGTCCTGAACCTTTGACCGAGTCAACATTTCCAAAAATTGCGTTTTTGCCCCAAAATTTGCTGTTTTCGTCTACTTTTCACCTGACACTTCCAAAATCATAAAAACTATGAAATTAAGTGAATAATGAACAATCAAGATCAAATTACCCTCGATTTCACCCAAATTCATACATAAAAACATGCTAAAAAGGTGATACGATTTTCGCGTATCATCGGCCACTGGTTCCTGCCTAACAATGGCCATCGTTACCTCGCCTCCCCTGCGGCGACGAGCAGGAAGAGGGTCACCAAACCTTTTGGCCATCAAGTCCTCAACCATTTCCTCCTCACTTGCTATGTTATCCTCTTGAACAAACATTATGACCTGTGAATGGAAGTTCAACTCTTAGAACCTCATTCCAAAAAACTACCCAGCCAAAAACATGACTACCCCATGAAATCCAGAACAAGTTTATTCACTAAACCCTAGCTCAGAAGTATGAAGATAACCACAAGGAAAATCACTTGAACCCAGAACCAGTCTTATATATCAAGTCCTAGTTCATAAGCATAAAGATGACCAACTACCTAAACCCAGAAAATGTTCACAAAGATCCATATATAAAGTAGCCTCACCTTCATCCCATAAAAAACCCACACAAAGAAAAATAGACCACATATTGTCTCCATATCATCTAAAGGATGTTATAAAGAGAGGTTAAACGACAAAGGAAAATTAAAATGTTCAGGCATCATTTATCAAAAAACGATAGCAAACCCACATGATAAAGCTTAGATACATAGTAACAATGGCGGAAGCAAGAAAAAACGATAAAAATAAAATTGTTAGAAGAAGACAAAACATACCTTTTTGTAGTATTTGAAGTTGAAGGTTGAAACAAAAGCGAGACTAAACTCACGACGGCAACAAAAATTGTGGAATCTTCAGAAAATGCAAAGGCAGTAATGGCAGAAAAGCTCCGAAGAAGAAGAAAACGAAAAGTGCTGAGAAATGCAAAAGACGTATTCTGATAAGAATCAAAGAGTTCTGAATGATAATGGGAAGTTAATGCTTACAAGTTACTTGGACATGATTATTTGGTGGGTTCAAGGCATCGGGGAAGGTGAAAAGTATCTTGTCGGCTGACAGAGATTCTGACATTAATGACAGCGTTGCAGAAGATGAAGCGACACTCATCACCATCAGAAACCCTAACATCTCAGGGCTAAACGAAGTCCTGTATCCCTACGATGTCCGATAAACCAACGAAGTTCCAGGATCGGGCAAAATCTCATTGTCCAGCGAAGCACGATGCCAATCTACATCCTACTTCGCTAAGGGGCCACTGAGTAGCAAATGACAATTGACAAGGGTAAAAGCGTCATTTGCCCACGTGTCTACCAAATACTCCACACTTCGTAAAATAGCAAAGTGCCACAACTGTTGACTAGAAGTCAATGACAAGCATAAAAAGTGGGTTTTATAACCGCACCACCTCTAAATCAAAGATTCCCTTACGTGGGATAAGGACCTGGTCCACTTACCCACGTAAACCAAGTCAAGAACACGACCAATACCCGCCACGACCTCTTTTCCCACTTCGGCTATAGGTATAAAAGACCGGACTCTGAAGGGAGATGTATTTAATTCCAGATATCCTAAACCATTTTATACTATATTCTCTCAAACTGACTTGATTTTCAAAGAGTTCATGGGGAATCTACGTCCCCATTGAACCTTCTCAGTTTTACAGGTACTCGATATCTCAAGATTATTGGTGATCAATCATCACAGACTTGCCTTTCCAATCCTCAAATTATCCTAACCAATTTTTGACGAATCAATATATATACATAAAGTTATATAACTTCTCAGAGAATAAATTAAAACTTATTTTCAGAAATATATATACATATAGAATACAAATATATCAAAAAAATATTTTCTTTAATAAAGTTATGTATTTTTATATTACTAATTAAATAAAAAAAATTTCAGCATTTCTAAATAATTTCACTACCATCGCGATTTGAAGTTAGACAACATTATTAGATTTTTTTTACTCAACAATGGGTTTTGAAGCCGGGAGTGCCCTCCTAAATATGTCAAACCGACTATATATATAACACTTATTAAACTCCATATAAATACACACACACATACACAAATAAAATATATATATATATATTGAGAGGTATGAAAATACCCTTACGCTGACAAGGCAAATACACTAAGCAAACGGGACCCATCAGGCACACATGTCGGTCCAGCTGGCATGACATGGCAGCTCCCACTCCGCCGTACACCAAGCTGGACCATGGGCTGCATAGTCACTCCGACTTGCCTCGTGCCGATGTCACTACACTTCAATACTTTGATCAACTGCATTTCTGATGGTCAACATTTGACTCAATCGCAGTCAAATATTCCCCTAACAACCTACTAAAAAGGAGGATCTCATATCTTTCCACAAAATCCGGTAACCATCAGATTTCACTAACAAATCACCCGAGCTACTTGACAAGGGCGGTAAAATCCCTATAAATACCACCCCCGTACAGGTAACGAGGGTAAGGCCAGATTATTCTACTAATCTCTCTCTACATTATCCATCCCACAGTCACACCACTGACTTCTCTCATAGTCACGTCATTGACTTAAGTATCGGAGGGTTTACCAGAGACCTTCCACCCTCCGGATAAACTTTATTGTTTTGCAGGCCTAGCATTGCAAGACAACGATCCTTCTACGACACGTAAACAACCAAGATACGGGTATATTGCAGAGAGAGACCATCAAACGACGTCGGATCACTGACACGTGGCATCAGACCGTTTTTTGACGAATCAATATATATATATATATATATATATAATATTATATATATATAATATATATATATATATATTATTATTATTATTATTATTATTATTACCAAGTCCATGAAAAGAGCCTTATAATGATGCTTGTTCTTATCGCATTTAAGGTTCTCGAATAAGATTTTGAACCACAAAGAATTTAATATAAATGGAAACAGTCGATCAAGCACCTGGAAATAAAACTTCAGTCACGATTAATTTCATGTCCTAAACTTAATGTCTTTTTAGTTAAGCAATTTTATAACCTGACCCTAGTTTGGACATCAAATTCATCACTCAATTATTCCCGAAGTCCCTTTTCTTCTTAGGAATTATTACTATTATTATTATTATTATTATTATTATTATTATTTTATAAAAATTTGTTATAGTGGAGAAAATAATATTTATTAAATATAACCATATTACTTGTAGAATTTAAGTGACCAATTAGTCCAACAAAAAAGTGATTTTATTTTATTTCATTATTATTATTTTTTTTTTTTAAGTTCAACAAAAAAACATTGAGAGCAAAAAGTTATTCAGTAAATTAATTAGTGTTTGTTAAAAATAATAAGTTCAGATATAAAGTAATATATCTGCTATTATAATGTATTCTTATTAAGGGTAATTGACTTGTTGAATTTATTATTATTATTCTTTTTTTTTCTTTTTTTATTTATTTATAGAAAGATGCAAATATTTTTATTAAGAAGATTTAATGTGCAAAACGTACTTTAACCCACCATACAAACAATTCTAGTAAGCCCAATAATCTACAAACGTTTACTAAATCCAACAACATAAAATATAAAAAAACAGTTAACGATACATAATATCAAACGAGGTTCAGAGAAAGCATTCATGAATCCGATCTATCTACTAAAGAAATAGATGATCAAAATGCCCCTTTATTGTGCCCTCTTCAAATTCTATGGAAACATATTCACCATCACTTCTACACGAGTTATGTAGCTAGATACGTCTTTTGTATCCTTAATTTATGTTCATGCCTTCCAACTCACCTCGTAGAGTTTGAAGTAGCACTTGTTTAACTCTATCGACACCTTTGAACGCTTTCTAAAGTGTCACATGCTTCCTTCGAATTTGATTCACCAACAATCTTCTCAAAACTCGACTCTATCTACTGCTTCAAATAGAAGATAGAGAGTGATTTTGTCTTTCATTCTCATTTCTCTCAATGCTCTTGCTTGGTTAGTTGTGGAGGTACCAACAACTTCTGTCTCGTTATACCCATTTTCAACTACTTCCCACGTGTCTTGTGCACCAAGTAACACATGCATTTGAATACTCCAGTTGTTATAGTTTGTTTTGGTAAGTCGTGACAGCTGCATGTACCCTAACGAAGTACTCCCAAATTCAACATAATTTTGATACCAATTTGATGACAAATGGAAGACTAATCAAATATATTTAGGGAAGAGAAAAGAACTAGAAGAATGGACACCAATTGTAATTGCTTCAATATATTTCGCTTTCAACTTCAACTTACAATAAAATATAATACCACTATTTATACGTACATATTAGACACTTTAGATTACAGCAATTATAATATATAAATAAATTTAAAACAAACAATGCAATGAACAGTGCAAAATTCAAATGACAAATTTAATGAAAATTCTAATAAATTTTTCTAATAGACTCCAAACATTTTAATTTTTAATCCATTACAAACTTCAAATCCATAAATCATGCATTGAATTTGGTTATCATTTGAACTTACAAATTTTATGCGAAACAATGTATCATGAGCCGGAAAATTTGAACTAATATTCAACCTCTTTTAAACATAATTCTTAAATTTTAACTAGAGATACAACCCAACTCCAATGGCCCTTAATTAATCCGGGAAGAATATAATATATATATATATCGACATCCATCTTTAAGTTCTCAGCAAGTGGCGTAACAAATTGGTCTCTTAATATCATTTTTTGTCGTTTCTGATCTAAGTTCTATTCATTTTAAGATAAAATGATCTGCAAAAAATTAATTACTTGCAACAACATGAAATTAAATAATAATAATAATGATGATGATAAACCCTAGATTATAGATTTATTTAGTCATAAGTAAGATCAAGGAATAACCACAAGTCGAGAAAATCTCAGTTGGGGGAATATAGCTAGTATTCTTCCATTCATTCGTGCTGAATATATATATATATATATATACTTGCTATAAGAATGATAAGATTCTAAATATATATATATTATATATATATATATATATCTTAATTATCTTATAAAAATAGCTATGGAAACCCTAATGGATAGGGCTTTCTACTAGTTAGTTGTAAATTTCTGTCTTCTAAAATCACCATTTAGTATAGATTGGATTCGCAGCTACTATCATACTCTAATTAATTATTCATCTTTTTCAACTGTGAAAATTTTCCACTTTTATTATTGCTGACAAACTTATTTATGTTGCCAAGTAAATTATATATCAAGAACCGCAGTGTTGCCATTAATAATCAACTTAATTGACTCTAATTAAATAATATGTATTTTAGTTGTAAAAAAAAAAAAAGACTCCAAATTCTTTTATTTAGAATAAAAAAATCAATTTTAGTTATGAATCTATTAATTGGATTGGAGTGTTGTCCAATTATTTGGAAATGGCAGAAATGGGTGCTTTGGAAGTAATAGCTAAGATGAGCTATCTATCTAACCAAACAAGAAGTGGAGAATACCACGTGAATTAATTGTACCTTCGAAAACATATTTCAATTCTAAATTACCACTTGACATTCTTGGGATTGGCAAATGAGAGGTATTTTTATATGACATTTGGACACTTATAATAGCATTATCTATTACTTTAAAGATCAGACTTTTTAATTCATTTGAAAAATTAAGGTTTCTATTAAGGTTTCCTTGAAGCAATTAAGAATGATTTAGAGAGAGAAAATTCAAGTGGCTGCTAGTTCATGTCTTTTTAAAGTTATAGTATTTTATTAGTAATCTAATAAAATTTAATGGACTAATATATAATTGTGGTTCAGAGACTATTGAGAGTTTTCTATATCTCTAAGTAAAAGAACTCTTGACTTTGATATATCTTTTGTAAGATCATAATTCTTGTTTATATAGATTTTAAGAATATTAAGAATTCAAGATTATTAAAAAGTTAAAAGACACAAAAACTTTAAGACTATTAAAGAATTTCAACATTCAGGTGCCCTTTCTCTAAACTAATTATTTGATTAATTCATTAATAACTTCACATATTGAGACTTAAAATTTATTTAAAAAAGGATAGATTTATATAATATATATATATATCTTCCAATAGTTCAATGAAGCCATAACCTATAATGTCCATTGGGATAATAGGCTGCAGAAGTTAGGGTTTCTGATTTGAACACACATTCCAAATATTTTACATTGGGCATATATGCATTCAAACTTCGAAGTGATGCCATTTTAATACAAATATGGAGTCATTACTATAAGAATATACATACAAATAGGTTAATTTCTTTAACATTTAATCCTAATCAATAACTTGCAGCAGCCCCTTCATCCAATGAGCAGAAACCCTAGCTTATTTAGCAGCCTCTTTTTGCATTCGCGGATTAGTTAAAGGGTGTTTGCAGTACGAGGTATAGTCAATGTATGATTTATCATACAATTAATTTATACGACAGAGCACGTGAAGAAACACATGATCCAGCGGAATTTACAAATTGAAAAATCAAGACAAATAAAATATATATATATATTTATATATATATAATATATATATATATAATCTGTGTATGTGAACAAAATGATAATGTACAGATTTTCCAATCTTTGAAATGGTGATTATATAGCTTTGCAATATATAGGTGTACATTTTCTGATTAGAATATAATTTTAGAATTTTCACTTTATTTTTTTTCATAATATCATCTGTTATAACTTATAATCCCTTTATAATATATTTCTATGTAACACGTAGAATGGATATATATATATATACATATATACAGGTATTGTAATCCCTAGACGTTAGGGTTCTTTAGTTTGGCTATAATTTATAAGATAAGATAACCTAATTATATTTCTCATACGCACAATTGCCAACTGAAATTTTCATCGGCTTATGCTAATTCCATCTTAGTACTAATGGCTACGTGCACCGAAAATCTAGGGTTTTATTTTTGGCAACTTGTTTATATTATAAAATGAAATCAAACTTAGTACAGAAACGACAAAACATGGATTATTATTAATTAAAGACCAAGTGTATATATAAAATGATCTAACTCAGTTCAGAAACGACAAAGCATGATTATAGAAGACCAATTGTGATGCCACTTGTTAAGAACTTAAAGCTTTAATTATGTAAGTACATACATACATATATATATATATATATATATATATACACACACGTGGTTTTGTTACTTTTGGATTTAACTCTAAGTATGTACCCTCGCTGAAATTATTGGGAAACCCTACTTTGAAATGCTCACATCTATCAGTATACCTCACCCGAAAGTTCATGAATTTTCATTGAACAACTCTACACAAAGTATTTTGCATGAAACTAGCTGGCTAGGGCACATGGGGCGGCAGCATCATCGGCTGATATTGAACTCAAGAGTACGTACAACCTTCCCAATCTAACTATTCTTTAAAAAAAAAAAAATTCATATAATTTGATCAAAATATTTATATCAAACTTTAAATATCTATTTTAAGTCTGGTGAAATCGATTGTTAAGTAATAATTTGATCACCTTTACTACATATGATCTAGTTTACTCCCTAAATTCAAGAAAAACAAAGAAGTATTCTATGCTTTTAGAGGTTTTAAAAGAGATATATTTATTTGAATTAGAATTGGCAAATTTAATTTTTTTTCCTTAAATTATATAATTTTTGTGCTTTGATTTTTTTAAAAAATATTTATGTTATTTCATCTCTAATCTTTATAATTTTAGTAAGTTTCATCCTTTTATCATTAAATTAATGGTCAATTAACAGTAAAAATTTATATTAAAAAAATTTATACAAAAATAATTAAATTAAAAGGATAAAGATAGAAAAGAAAATTTTATCTTTCTAATCTTTGTTCTCTACCCGGAAAGGAGAAAAAAAAATAGTTTGGTTGGAAATTTGGAATCTTCCACCTCTGATGAGACTACTATGTTGGAAGCTCGGAGTCGAATGAAAGTTAGAGAGAATTTGGTCGGAATGATTGCTTATATATTAAAGTAGTATTACTAAAAAAGACACTGTAAAACAAAAATATTTTATATCTTTGATCTTTTTTTCCTCATTCGTTCGGCTTAATACAGACATGTCAAATTGGCAAAAGCAATTCAGATAAAAAGGGAGTGTCGAGATACTTTCCCGAGATACTTTCCAAGAGTATGCAACTGAAAATTAGAGATTGTTGTGATAATTTTTCTTTCTAACATTATATATATATATATATATATATATATATATAATTCATTTAATTGTTTGTTAGAGGAAATTCTAATAAAATTTAAAATACATAAAAATAAAAAAATAAAAGGAGAAAATAAATGGAAAGAAACAAAAAAAAAGTTTCGAACAAGTCATTCCAGTTGCAATAAAGATTGTGTTGAAACTCTGAATTACTAATAAATATTAAAATTGTCTCAAATTGATTGATGATGCTTTACTATATACACAGACACTAATTAATTATTTTTCTCTTACTTCTGGACAAAGATAAAAGATTGAAAAATATGAAATTATTATTTTTTATTTTTACCTCCTTTAATTTAATTATTGTTTATATAATTCTTTTTATATAAATTTTAATTGTTAATTCACTGTTAATTTAATAATAAAAAGATAAATTTTATTGAAATTATAAAATTATAAAAATAAAGAATGAAATAATATAAAAATTTTAAAAGATAATAAAATTCAAAAATTATATAATTTAAAGAATAAGATTTATCTTGCTGTTCTTTAACTTATGTATTTTAGCTCATATTTGTTTTTCTGATAAAATTGGTTTACATGTTAACATATTAATTATTATCAATAAACTTGAATAAAAATAAAATAAACTTATTAAAATAATTTTAACTCTCATCACTTATTTTCTTTAAATTAATAGTTTTATAATTGTTTAATATTTAATTTATACGTATGAATCACTATTATAATAAATACTAATATACAGTAAAAACCATTAATAAAAGAAAAATAATAAAAACTAAAATTATTTTATAAATTAAACAACTTTTCAATACTCAAAACCTCCCAAACATTTTTATGCTTCAAGCTGCCTTTGTGATATTTAATATTTTGAATCAAAATATTAATATAAAACTTTTTCGTTTAGACAATCTCACATTTACCGATTAAATTAAACTAATTTAATTTTAATAAAAAAAATACTTTTATTTTATTTTACCAAAACATAATCTAAAATAATTTTATTAAATTTATTATGTTTTAAAAGTGTAAAAAGTATATTTTCTTTCTCACATGAAAATTATAAAATGAATAAATACTGAATGGAATACTATTTCTATGGTGACCATTTGTTGTGATCTAAAGATATTATATATATATATATATATATATATATATATATAATATTTATCAAAATTTTGAATTGTTATAGTTAATTTCTAAATATGATAAAATTCTTTCTAGTTCTCTCATAATATTTTTATAATATAAAATCAGAATAATTATAGATTTAATCTTACAAGCATATTTACTAATATTCTTTTTTCTTGTATTTTTTTTATGGTATGGAATAAGTCAACGTATTAATGGTATTATATATATATATATATATATATATATATACACATTTGTTTACATTATGTACTCTGCCCTTATATACATTAATTACATGTTCAGGAACTTTCATTTGGCAATTCAATAACATTTTTTATGAACTCATCATATTAAAATAATTAAATAATTATTTTGTTTGAACTTAGGTACATTAGAGTTTTTAAATATAAAATGAATTATTCAGTATTTTTCTTATTTAAAAAAAAAACATGTTTTATCTCTTTTACAATTATAGAATATTGTCACTTAAAATTTATAAATGAACGCAATAATCTAATTTTACCTTAAAATTAACCTTTTTTAATCAAACAATTCTTTATATTTTACATTTTAATTTTATAGTCTAACTTTTGTAATTTATAAATGAGATTAATATCAAATAAATTAGTAGACTTTTCGTCTTAAAACCTGTGTTAAAACCTACCTTCGATATTACTACATTGATTTGATGTATGCTTTTCTTCACATAGTTTCCAAAAACCTAGCTTTTATAATGATATTACTTGCAAACAGAAACTGTTATAACCCTAGACCTAGGAATCCAAGAGGTTTCCTTAGGGAAGATGGACAGAATAAAAAATACACAAAACAAGAAGAGATAATTAATTATAATTATGTAAAACATTATTTCAATTTTCTAACGTTCAACTTATTGAAAACTATTACATTAAAGAAAGAGCTCCCTAAAAGGAAAGGTGAATAACTACGGTCTATGGTCTCACATCCCCATAGATTTATTCTCACCATGCGCATGGCTGATACATAAGATCATAAAGCGACCATGCACAAATTCTACGTACGTAATAAGTGCATGGCACCATTATATATATATATATATAATATATATATATATATATATATATATATATATATATATATGTAGCATCTCAAGCTAAATTGACAGTGACGGCAGTCTTGAGCCCCAAAGTGCACTCAACAAGGGCAGAGATGAAGTAGTATACTCCTGGTTGGGTCAGTTTGTATGCGCAGTTGCCACTCACGTCGGTGAACAATGCTGCAGTAGCATTACAATTGGCATAGGCTTCTGCTGTCACCATGTACACTGGATGAACAGGGTTGGAGGATACGAAATCTAATAAATCCACAAAATTAAGCAAATGGTTAATATATATATATATATAGATACACATTTATATTAATAGCATAAATTTAACTCATGAGTATAAAGATAAATTTAACTTCTCTCTCGTGATAAATTTTTAAATTGATATGTTAAGAGAATAAATTTAATCTTATTTTATAAGCTTAAATTTCTAAAGCATGCGACAATTTATTTATCTTTAATATGGTATCAAAATATGAGATCAAGACTTCGAATAAAGTAGATGACAATTTATATCTTTTTAATATGATGCATATGTAAAAATATTTTATATATAATTTAACTCAATTTAACAATTTATGTTGGAAGATGTGGTTATATATATATATATAGGAACTATAGGAACTTACGGAGAACATCATCTACGATGAACTTCTTGGGATAAAGCCACTGTTGAATGGTAGGAATAGCATTAGGAGTCCAACCTAAGGAATCACAAACGTAATAATCAGTAGCCATACTTGGGACAGCAAGACTCATGAGGATGAACAAAGAAATGAACTTGCAGCTGGTTGATGAACTCGTCATAATAATTTTGGCTAAGGAGGATACTGAAACTGAGTGGGAAATTAGGGTTGGGAGAAATTAATTAAAGAGATTAATGATTTGGGTGCTCTTAGGGCGGAGAAGTAGAACCCTTAAATAGATGGAGAAGAAGAAGAAGAGGAGATTGCATGTGGAGGATTTCATTGTACGAGATGATTATTATTTGCCCCATGTGAGATGTGACCTAGGGGCATGCAAATAAAATTAATTCACGTGTTTTTCTTAATTCATAAATTAATTAGAAGTTATATGGAAGGCTGCTTTAATCAATCTAATTAAAATAATTAGTCCTAAATCATGCACATAAATACATTAGTGTAAAGCACCTTTTGTACTTGTAATATATATATAATTATCTTTACTTGCTTATAATTAATTAAAAATTTATAAGTTTGAGTTATAATAAAGGGTATTTAAAATATTCAAATAAAGTAAATGAATATTACGGTTCAACTACATTATTTTATTCCACTTCTTAAAAAGAAAAGAATTTAAATTAAAATACTTAGTAATTTGGTCATACATTTATACAAAATTTTACTCCGAGCACACAATGAAACTATAGATACTCAAGTAAAATTCAATCAACCAAATAATTTGATTTATGTACAACATTGTTGTGGTAAATATGGTAATGCTAGAAGAATCATTATCGCAATATATAGAGAGAAAGATCATAAGCGTATATACTATAAAATCGATTTTCAACCGATTAAAAATGATATATACCGTAGAATCGTAATTATGGAATACCAATCTAATAGATTTGTGCATGTTTTAAAAGGATCATAAGCGTCATGTAATGTATGTATACATTAATAAAATTGTTGCAAGAGAGAGCCGATACACAATGCTTAATTATTATTATTATATGAAATGAAATCTATCCTTAAATTTTAGAGATAAGAAGTGAAGAAATAAACAAAGTCCACACACCCATACTAGGTGGTAAGGATCCTCCTCTTATAAAAAAATATTTTTATTATGTTTCAAATTCATAAATAACTAATAATTTAATTATATTTATATATATATATATATATATATATATATTGAGAGGTATAAAAATACCCCCATACTGACAAGGCAAATAGCATAGGGCATGTGGGACCCATCGGGCTTACGTGTCCGCCCACCTGGCATGACATGACGAGGCCCACTTCGCCACACACCAACCCCCACGATGGACCACGCGGCTACCCCGCCTCACTTCGTGGGTGAAGTGATAACACCACGGTAGACCCATTGAACCATCACACTCCTAAAACCGTCTCGGATGGTCAACGTTTGACTCCACAAGAGATCACAGTCAAAGTTTCCCCAACGTCTTACTAAAAAAGGGGATCTCATATCTTTTCCACAAAATTCGGTAACCATCAGATTTCCCGTAACGAATCACCCAATCTATCTATCACAAGGGTGGTTTATCCCCTATAAATACCACCCCCATAGAGGTAATGAGGGTAAGGCCAGATTACTCTACTCATCTCTGTCAGATTAGCTACCCTACAGTCAAATCACTGACTTTACCATTGGAGGGTTTACTGGAGACCTTCCACCCTCCGGGTAAACTTTACTGTTTTGCAGGCCCAGTGTTACAAGTTAACAATTCTTCCACGACACATAGGCAACACACTATTGTTTGGTAGAGAGAGCGCCAAACAACGGCGGATCCTTGACACGTGGCATCAAACCGATTTTTGACGAATCAATTTGGTTCTGTTACCGGGAACGTAAATATCTTACTTTCCCACTTTTCAAGATCAGAATGTCACGACGATCGAGCGAACGGAGCAGCCGCCCTGACACCACGGTTCCCATGTCTCACCATGAAACTCATCGCTAGGCTCAATCCTCCTTCCCCGACCGACCACAATCGCGATCAGTCATGGAACGCTTAGGCCCCCGCGGCTCACCCCGCAAATCGCTTGACCTCCGCGACCATCTCAACGGAAAGCGGTCCACGGAGAACGGGCGGGCCGAGGAGGTCGAGAACCTACGGAAGGAGATTGAGCGACTCCGAGCAGAGCGTGATCTTTCAAAATAATGGAAACAACTTCGTTCTGCATACTATCGTCAAGGCCTTTCGCCCCCTCCCTTCTCCGACGACAACCGGGATCCCGCGGAAATCCTACCCCCGCGATCTAAGAATGGGGCGAGCCGGCAGACGAGGGGCCAGAACACATCCGCCAAAAAGCCACTCCGCTCCATCAGCGAAGTGGGGGAGAGCCAGCCGTCTGGCCAGCCAAACAGAGAAAGGGGACGCCATAACGGACATCGACCAAAGCGGAATAGATGGGAACGGAGTCCGGAGCCAACCCGAAAGGACGAGATGAAGACGAATCGACTAGCTTACACCGAGCCCTTTGCGGAGTGGATCCACCTCACCATACCAAACCCGCAATTGAAAATCCCAACATTCGTCCTATACACCGGTCAAAGCAAGCCCGACGAACACATTTACATATACAGATCATCCATGGACCTCGTAACGACTGACGAAGCGATACTATGCAAGGCCTTCCCCGGCACCCTGAATGACAAAGCTCTGACTTGGTTCACTTCCCTGAAACCAGGTTCGATTGACTCCTAGCAGACGCCCGAGAAGTCCTTCCTGGATAAATTCAGTACAGCGGGCCTCTCCTCCCCTGGAATCGAAATTCATCTGCGAGGTTGAGTACCCCCCGTGGCCGGCCAACGTAGTAATGGTAAAAAAAGCAAGCGGGAAGTGGAGAATGTGTGTGGATTACACATACTTGAACAAAGTCTACCCAAAGGACTATTGCCTACTACCCCACATTGATGCCCTGGTAGACTCCACTTCGGGATTCGAGTTCCTCAGCTTCATGGATGCCTTCTCCGACTATCATCAAATCAGAATGAGGCCACAAGATCAAATCCACACATCCTTCCGAGCCGCAGGAGCTATCTACTGTTATGACATGATGTCGTTCGTACTGAAGAACACAGGTGCCACTTACCAAAGGATGATGAACAAAATTCTGCGAGGTCACATAGGCCGAAATGTGGAAACGTATGTAGATGATATGGTCGTCAAGACCAAACGGGGCTATTCTCACTTAGACGATTTGGAGGAAACATTCGCCACTCTTTCGGAGTACGAACTGAAGCTCAACCCGGTGAAATGCAGTTCGGAGTAAAGTTTGGAAAATTCCTCGGCTTTATGATGTTTGAACGCGGGATCGAAGCTAACCCTCGAAAGATCGAAGCAATACAAAACCTAGCCGAACCCCGGTGCATTAAGGACATACAACGACTGCATAGCTTCCCTGGGATGATTTGTATCCAAGTCCGCCGAGAGGTGTATGCCGTTCTTTAAAGCCTTGAAAACTGCTGGATAAACCTTCCGGTGGGACGAAAAATGCACAAAAGCTTGGGAAGACTTAAAGAGCTACTTGGCGGACCCACCACTGTTGAGCGCCCCCACTTCAGGCAAAGTCTTGTATTTATAAATATCAGCTTCACAACAAGCAATCGCATCTGCCTTAATCCGGGAGACGGACGACCAACAGCTTCCTGTATACTTCGTAAGCAGAGTACTGAGGGATGCCGAAGTACGCTACTCATACATTGAGAAACTAGTTTACACTTTGGTCATCACCACTCGAAAACTCCGGGCATACTTCGAATCTCACTCCGTAGTAGTATACACCAACCATCCTCTGAAGTAGATCTTTCACAAGCTGGACCAATCAGGGAGGATGCTTCGATGGTCCATCGAACTATGCGGCCTGGACCTTACTTTCGCGCCCCAGACTGCGATAAAGGCCCAGGCTCTGTCAGATTTTCTAGCCGAACTGTCGTTCTCCGAAGTCACCCCCGACAAAGAAACAACTCTCGCTCTCCCGGCAAATGAGGCATGGACAATGATGGTGGACGGAGTAGTAAATGCAAAGGGAGTCGGAGTAGGGGCCACCATTAAATCACCCTCCGGGCAGCACGAAGAAGTCTACAGCGTCCGACTCGACTACCCCCTGTCCAACAATCAAGCAGAGTACCAGGCCTTGGTTATCGGGATGCAATGGGCCTTAGATTCGGGAGTGAGATGGCTCAAAGTCTTCAGCGACTCCCAGGTTGTTGTGGGACAGGTCAACAATGAGTTCACAGTCAACTCTGACAACCTGAAGGCCTACGCAGAAAGGGTGTCCCAGTTGGCTGCTCAGCTTCAGTACTTCCCTTACAAAAGTAGACCGTAGCCACAACGAAGTAGCAGACAAGCTAGCAAAAATAGTGTCCGGAGAGGTTCCCAATGACCTTGAAGTCCAGATAATTCGAATCTTCGCTCCGGAACACATCTCACCGATCCTAACTTCGACACCTGACTCACCCACATGGATCGACGAGCTGAAGGACTTCATATCCTCATATATCCTGCCAGAAGACAAGGCTAATGCCAGACAAATCCGCAAACACGCGGCCTGATACACTGTACTCAACAATATCCTGTACAGTCACTCTTTCTCCAAACCACTTCTCCGCTATGTACCGCCCAACCTCACTCGGACGATTCTGGAAGAATTACATGAGGGAGTCTGCGGTGGACATCCCAGATCGAGACCCTTGGCAGAAAAAGTGATCAATCAGGGTTACTATTAGATGACACTACGAAGGGATACAGAAAACTACGTGAAGCACTGTGATACTTGCCAAAAGTTCGGCAGAATTCTCCGCTTACCGTTAGTTCCACAAACCCCTATACTGGCAGCTTGGCCCTTCGATATGTGGGGAATCGACCTTATGGGCAAATTCCCCAAGGCCCGCGGACATCATGAATACTTGATCGTGACCGTAGACTACTTCTCCAAGTGGATAGAAGCGATGCCCCTGGCCGCGCCCACGGAGAAAAATAAGCTCAACTTCCTCCACGACTTCGTCATGTGCCGGTACAGAGTGCCACGAGCCATCGTATCGGATCACAACACTCAGTTCGCCACCAAATTTATGGCGGAGTGCAACCGCCTAGGGATCAAACACTGGAAGTCATCTGTTGCACACCCTTAAGGAAATGGACAGGCCGAAGCCGCAAACAAATTGGTCCTTGCCGCACTGAAAAAAGGTCTGGAAGGGAAGTCTAACAAATGGGTTGACGAACTCCCAGCCGCCTTATGGGTAGTGCGGACTTCGGCTAGGAGCCCCACAAGAGAAACAACTTATGCCCTTGTTTTTGGATCAGAGGCAGTCTCACCAGCCGAACTCGCAATCCCATCCTACAAAATTTCTACATATGACAAGGAGGGTAATAAACGCCAACGCTGCTTAGATCTGGACTTACTAGAAGAAAAACGAATAACTGCCCGCCTAAGAGCAGATAAGTTCAAGCTGGCAACCAAACTCACCCGCGGCAAAAATTTGGTTAACAGGCCATTAGGCGTTGGAGACTGGGTACTCCGAAAGATCGATGGGACTGCAAGACACATCACGGCAAATAAACTCACACCGAACTAGGAAGGTACATACCTGATCAAAGACGAAGTACGCCAGGGAACATTTCGTCTCATGGACCAAGAAGGAACAATACTTCCCAATCCCTGGCACGCCAACCACTTGAAGAAATATTTTGTCTGAGTTCTCACAGAGAATATGACGAAGTCAACCAAAACCAATAAATACTCTGACGCAACCCATTACAAGATAGGTCCCTTTATTTTTTACTCTTTGTTATTTCGTCGAAGTCGTCGTGTTTCGTCACCGGAGTAATCTAACTTGGATCAGAGCTACTGTCTTAAAATCATGTTGCTCCTTGGCGAAGCACCGAGAAAGGTTTGTGTTTACTATTCCCGGAGTCATCACACTTGTTAGAAGTTTGTCGAAGGCTTATTATTCCCGGAGTCATCACACTTGTTAGAAGTTTGTTGAAGGCTTATTATTTCCGGAGTCATCACACTTGTTAAAAGTCCAAGTTGTTTATTAGAAGTTCAAGTTGCTTAAGTCGTTTAAGTTGTCTGCTTGGTTTATTAAATTGGACGAAGTACACGACATGAAATTAAAGAGTTCAAAGTGAGAAGAAGACAAAAATAAAACAAGCTTCATTAAAACACATACAAATATACAAAGCATACATCGTAAACTATTATAGAGAGGGTGGACCTTCAACCGAAGGAGGGGCAACTTCGGTCGAAGCATCCACATCCACTACGATTATTGCCCTCTTTGTCACCTCGGGCTCCATGGCCACAGCAGGCACTTCGGGGATCGACGGAGCTTCATTAGGGGCAGAAAATGAGACCGGAGTCACATCAGCTGCAGCAACTCCACCCTCCTCAACTCCTCCCTTCAGTTGCTCACACAGCTCCTCCAAAACGGGGTGGACGGGCGCAGGTGGACACCATTGCCTTCCTTCCTTCTGGTCATAAGCAGCGATCTCCGCCAATTCACTTTTAGTGAATGGGACGAAGTCGCACCCACTCCTGAAGTCCGGATGAGCATAAGTGCCCTCAAAACTTTGGCACAGCAGCGCCTTGTCCGGGACGAGGTGATGTAGGCAGTGGAGTGCATGCGCACATCCCCGATTATAGAATCTGATGGCCTGCCGGTAGACCTCATCCCCATACCCCTCCTAGCTCCGAAACTCGTCCAGCACCTGGGCGGTGTACTCCGCCGACTCCAAGTGAGCCACCCTGGACTCAGTCTCCCGCCTCTTTGCTACCTCCTCCTTCAGCCGCCGGTCGAAGTCGCGAAGTTGAACCTTCAGGTCCTCGTTCGCCCTTTGAAGGATCATCAGGCTTGAGGACTGTCGGTCCTTCTCCGCAACCACTAGTGCCACGTTCTCTTCGGCCAAGCGGAGTTTCCCCTCAGCAACAACCAAGGATTGGTCCTTGGCGGAGAGCTGATTCTCCAACTCCACACATTTCTTCTCCAAAGCCTCCACCTGAACCCGCGAGGTGTTGGCAGAAGAAGCAATCCGGGAGAGGTGGGTGATGTAGGCTGAGATCTGCAAAATAAACAAAAAGAAAGGATGAAAAAGAAGTGTTAACAAAAAAAAGAAAGAGAAAGTACAAACACTTCGTCCTGATAACTTACTTGGGATAAATGAGCTCCAATGTGCCCAACGGAGTCCTCCACACCCATGGCAGCTCGTCGAAGGCTCTGTGATAGATCGGAGTCCATGGCCCTGTGCAGGACCACCTTCCCAAAGAGCCTCCCCGTCCTATGGTTGGACAATGGAAGATTCATCAGGGGAGGAGAGGCCCGTTGGACTTCGAGGGCCAAGTTCTCCCGATCCCTTTGTGAGTCCTGCGCTCTGAAGCCCTCCCGGGTCCAGGCACAGGACGGAGTCCCGGGGGAGCTTCCACCTTGCTGGTGCCGGAGTGCCACCCGTTGTGCTGTAGCCGGAGCAATGTCCCTCAACTCAGAGGGCTCCGACAGGGTGATGCCATGCGACGCCCTCTTCCTTGGCGGCTCTTGCTCACCTCCGTCCCTGGCGCGCTTTGTCGGAGCAGTGGAATGGAGGGGCTCCTTCCCCTTAGACCGATCTTGGGGTCGAGGAAGTGGTGGAGAGCGCCCTACCGGAGAACGAGCCAAAACAGAAGGGCTCGTGGCGTCCACTGACGAAGTGGCCCCGGCAACTGGAACAGCGGACCGATCAATTGCATGGACCAGGGTAGCAACAGCCCGCTACATAGCGGCACCCCGGGCTCAAGAAAGTTCATAGGCATATCTGTCGAAGTCAGACAAAGAGAGGTTAGTAAATAAAAAAAAACACAAGTTAAACAACCCAAATGCAAAGCCCACTCTACCCTTCGCCACGGGACAGTCTGCACTCCGTGGATTCAAACACCCCGGGCACTCATGTAAAAAAACTCTTCCCGGGTGCAGCCTCCACACAGGCTACTCCTCGGTGTCTTCGAGGCCCAGTTCACTCCGCCAGACATCCGCCGCCGGCCCGCCTATCCCACAGGCATACCGACTGTCGTTAGCGATAAGTTTGCTAGTCAAGAAAATTTTGGTCTGGGTTTTGGGGCTGTCTCCCAGTTCGCTCCGAATATATTCTAGGAACTTCTTATCGGAGTCAGAATACCTGGTATTCTTCTTCACAGGAGACCAGGTACGAAGTGATTTACACTTAGGGTAAAATGGGAAGCCCGTTCTGGACTCTACACAGACCCACTTCTCCCTCCATTGACTTAACTTATTCGGAGGAGGCTAAAAAAGGGTGACTACACTTGGACGGGGTCGAAGTGAAAGGGTAAGGTTATTCATGCGAAGGACAGTGAAAAAGGTTCTCAATAATAGTTCAAAGACTTCTACACCTATTCTCCTACACAACATAGTGAGGGAAACGAAGTACCAAACCCCGTTTGGATGGACATGGGCGGGCTGACACTTGATCAGGTTTAAAAAATCGCAGAATGCGGGGTCCAATGGCAGGCTAAGTCCAGAAAGAAAATGGTCGTAGGGAATATGTATATAAAAGTCAGACATGGCCCCGCATGCTTGACGGTGAATTAACCTAAATTTACTCTGATCTATTTCGGTGGACAACAAGGGGAGATCTAGGCTAATGGTGTTGTTTTTTAAAGCGAAGTCCCCCTCCAACTGGTTTTTGGTTCTTGGGAGTTCTTCGGAATGGTTGGAGTCAGCACCCTCGCCCTCAAAGGTACTAGGGTCAGACGAGTCTCTAGTAGACATGCCTATGACAGTCACTCCGCCATCGGTGCTCCTACCCGATCTAGGGTTCAAAGGGATGGCCACAGGGATAGACGGGCCGGAGAAAGACTCTTCAGCCGAAGCTTGGACACCCGGTACCGCAAAAACCCCGTCATTCATATCCAGAGTCTATTCGGAGTCCGTTTCCTGACCCCCTCCACTCGAATTATTGGAGCTCTCCCCGCTTGAAGTACTCTCACTCCCAGAACCTGATCTCTCACTATTGATAGGCTTGGGACTCTCATGATCTGAGCTATTTTGCGAAGCGGATGATGATGGGCTAGAAGCAACTTCGACTAAAGGGACTGGAACCTCGGAACTCTCGGAGTTCGACATATCCAACACAAACAAGAAAACTTATCAGAACTAAAGTCCCCACACTCCGCATTCAATCAGTTCTTCACCCTAGAAAAACTCTCACCCGAAAACTCATCCTAAAATCACTCCAAACACCCATAACCGCCCTTGACCCAGGAAAAACCATTTTCTCAGCACCAAAAACAAAACAACAAACGTGCTAAAACCCTCAAACACCCAAATAGAAAAAATAACGAAAGTAAAAATAGAGAGAAAACCGAAGGGCAAACAACAATAATGCCCCCTTTTACCTGAGATAATGTAGAAGATGGAGAGAACTTGAAGTAATTGCAGAAGGAAAAGCAAATCACTGAGAAGAAATCAAAGAAAACAGAAGGAAAATAGAAGGATTTTTAGTAAGTTCAGAGAGGAAATGCAGAATTTCGCAAAGAAGTTTGGAAAGAAAGACAAAAGTCCTTCCAAAAGAAATGGTCGGGCTATTTATAGAAGGAGGCAAAATTCAAAACAATGGTGAAGCTTCCCCAGCAAGCTTCGCCCGAACCCGACTCCAGCCGGGTCGCAGTCACACCAAAGGTCAAGTCTCTGACAGCTCACGTGCGGCGCCATTATTACTCGCGCGTAGAGAAGCGCAAACTACGCCACCTCTGAACACGCAAACATCAACTGCCTCCTCGATAACCGAACCGCCATCATAGGGGTCTGACCCCGCATCAGGAGAACAAACCGTCACCAGAGACTTCGACTGTCCCACCAAGAGGTCCGAGTTCGCCGAATAAACCAACTCACAACGAGAGTCACGAAAACGCATCGAAGCAAAGAGCCTCCTTCTCTTATACTTCGACGAGGGGTCACTGAGAGGTATGAAAATACCCCCATGCTGACAAGGCAAATAGCACATGGTAGGTGGGACCCATCAGGTTTACGTGCCCGCCCACCTGGCATGACATGACGAGGCCCACTTCGCCACACACCAACCCCCACGATGGACCACACGGCTACCCCGCCTCACTTCGTGGGCGAAGTGATAACACCCCGGTGGACCCACTGAACCATCACACTCCTAGAACCGTCTCTTATGGTCAACGTTTGACTCCACAAGGGATCACAATCAAAGATTCCCCAACGTCTTACTAAAAAAGGGAATCTCATATCTTTTTCACAAAATCTGGTAACCATCATATTTCCCGTAATGAATCACCCGATCTACCTATCACAAGGGTGGTTTATCCCCTATAAATACCACCCTCATAGAGGTAATGAGGGTAAGACCAGATTACTCTACTCATCTCTGTCAGATTAGCTACCCTACAGTCAAATCACTGACTTTACCATCGGAGGGTTTACCAGAGACCTTCCATCCTCTGGGTAAACTTTACTGTTTTGCAAGCCTAGTGTTGCAAGTTAACAATTCTTCCACGACACATAGGCAACAATGATACTATTGTTTGGCAGAGAGAGCGCCAAACAACGGCGGATCCTTGACACGGGGCATCAAACCGATCTTTGACGAATCAATATATATAATATTATCATAATAAAAATATAAAAATAACTTTAACTATCCTAATGTGAAGTTTAAATTAAATTTCCAATTTGAGCAGGTGAACATCCAAAAGTATGATATAGAACAATTTCTCCAAATACGTTTTATCAAGATGATTTTTGTTATGATTAGTTATTTTTACCAATAACGTTAAAGATAGATATTATTAGTATACAAAAAAGTAAGCAAGCTTAATTTCAGAGGAAAGGGCGGCGAGCGGTGACTAAGTCACTGTGATCAGACAAAGCCGCCATTGACACGAACAATCTGCCCGTTCACCCATTCCCCGCCATCACCGGCCAAGAATCCCACCAACGCGGCAACATCCTCCGGCTCTCCCAGTCTTTCCAAAGGGATCTCATTTTTAAACCTCTGTAACGTCTCCTCCGTCTTCCCCGCAAAGAACAATTCGGTCGCTATGGGACCCGGTCCCACACAATTTGCAGTTATCCTCATCCCTTTGAGTTCCTTCGCCAGTATCTTCACCATTGCCTCCACGGCCGCTTTTGACGCCGTGTACGCCGCGTACCCGGGCTTCAGCGCCGCCACTAGTGACGTCGTCAGGCATATGATTCTTCCTCCCCCTCCTCTCTTAACTCTGTTCGCCGCCTCCTTGCAGCACAGAAATGCGCCTCGCGTGTTGACGCTGAAGATTTCGTCGAAATCTTCGATTCCGGTGTTGGAAACGGTTGGGTACTTTGGATCCGAGATCCCGGCGGAATTCACCACGATGTGTACTGGCGAATTGAACGTTGACTCCGCGGCGTCGAAGAGGGACTTCACTTGCTCCGGATCGGAGATATTGGCTTTTACAGCGATAGATCTGGGCGCCGCGGTGTGATTGTGAGCGCTGTTGATCTCGGAGGCGACGAGATCCGCTTGCGATGAATTGGAGGTGTAATTGATGACAACCTTAGCACCAAGAGAAGCCAAATGAACGGCGATCGCTCTGCCGATTCCACGGGAAGCCCCTGTTACAATAGCTACCCGATCTTGCAGCGGAAGGTCTTGTGTTGGAATTTTAGACCCCAATCTTACCTCTGCCATGATTTCTTCTCGATACACTCAGAGTGAGAACCCAATAGTTGTGAGCATTTAAATAAGGATCTCGACGAACTGTTGGAGAAGAGAGGAGGTCATTCATGGCGTCACTGCTTATATGAATATATATATATGTTCTGGGTATAGCGTCACTGCTGAGTTACATTAACTGTTTTTTAAATTGATAGAAGATGGGGATCGCGTTATGACTAATGGATAGATGGATTCAGAAATTGAGCACATAACCTGTTTGAGAATATGCCGCCATGAAATTTATTTGTCATGAACAGAGTAGAGATGTCTCATCTCATCTCATGCATTTAGAAAATAGTTCAGCCCATTAATTTGATACTAAAATGGTTGATTGTATTCTGTACTTTTTGGAAGATTTGTTGTTGATTAATAATGGATCGAATAAATTTCTTGAAACGAGCTTGAGCTATGGCCAAAACCTTTTCTATGAATCAGAAATTTCCACCATGGCCTTTAAAAGTCTGAAATGTCCAAATGTTATGCCACTTAGAGATTTTTTTTTTTTTTTTTTTAATTTATTTGTGTTTGATAATTATTTTGATTATACACGAAATCAAACTCATGTTAGAGGAAAACCTTCCTATACTTCGAAGTGGACCGGAAGCCCACCAAGCTATAAATTGGGCCTAATAAGTAGTCACTTTTTTTTACTTAGGAAAGAGAAAATGACAAGTTCTAATATTAGAACACTTTTATTTGAGGTTTGGATAAAGATCAGATATCGCTATTGAATAATTGATTGTTTAGTAGAACCATCTTTTGATGCTTTTATTGGTTATGGATCAACTTACATCAAACACAAATTTTTTGTTTGATTTTCCTAATGTGGAAAATAGTGCACAAAAATTCGTGTTTATATGGAAGATCCTTCGTTGCTTCTATAGATCATAAACTGAGTGGTGTGCATTTTTCTTTTGAAAACATTGAGAGATTTTTTAAGAATTTTTTTTTTGTATAACTTATCCTATTACCTCTTTATCTTTATTTGATTTTATTTTTTTTGTATTTTAATTTTTATTTAATTAAAAAGATATTTTGCCATTAAGTCTTGAATTGAAATTTTATAAATGAAAAATGTGTTATAAAAAAAAATTATTTCGAATGAATTTATATTAATTCATTTTAAATTGACTATGAAGTAAGAACATATTTAAGACAAAATAACACATTCTTTTATTTATTTTTATTTTTTCTGTTTTTTTATTAATTTGTTTTGTCATTTCATTCAATTCTAATTTATAAATAAATAAATAAAATTAATTATTAATTTAATTAATTCAATTGGTCATTCTTTTTCCTTAACGAGAATAAACTTTTTTCCCCCTAGTTTATTCAATACTTAGGAATTTATAATTTCTTTACACTTAAATTATTTTCGATTGTTGTAAAGAAGTAGTCATCACACATTAGTGAAATCACAGAAATCACATCACAATTGCAACACACATTTGAAGAATGAAAGAAATAAAGAAAACAAAACTCACTCTCCAAACTTCACAAAGAAAAATAAAAAAGAAACAATCACTCAATCATGAAAACACCATTCATATTAAGAAGAATCTAAACTTTCAAGTGGGCAAGATTTCTACTAGACTCTTTTTTTTTTTTTTTGGCTGTAAAAGAAGAATAAATGAATATAATTGGTCCTATCAAACAATAGTTAATGAATATAACTGGTAAATTTACTTTAGTAAACACAATTGACCATAAAACAATTTAAATCAACCATTCAAAGCAACAATTCAATTGTGCAGTTTAAAAACAAAATTCTTCACATGTGCTGTCAAAAAGTGACAAATATTGTCTGTCAGACCCCATACATTAATCAACCCCACAAATCAGCCCCATGTATAGATTCAATATACGTTTACCTTCCTCTTTACCTTCCCCTTCCCCTTCTCTTTCCCTTCTCCAAGAATACCTATTTCTTTGTCCATCACCACCTAACCAGGCCTCACCAAATTCTCCATATGATGTTGTTGCTCTGCTTTGTCTTGTCATTCTGCTTGTTCCTTGCCCCTGCAAATTAGCTGGATTTCTTCCAGATCTGGGTGTTCTTGTTCATCATTAGGAATGGTTGTGACTCTATTTCTTCATATCTCATTTAACAAATCATCAACACTTTGTATTAAATCTTCAGTTCCAATCTCATTAGCTTCAGCTTCAGTGCCACCTACTGCATCAAATTCAATGTCATACGCTGCAACAGATTCATTTTCATGTTCAACTGCATCTTCTTGATTTGTTTCTTGTGCACATCTAACAGTAGATCTTGTCTTTTTTACAAGAAATTAGTTAGATTTAAATGATGGGATATGGATACAAAATACTACTATAAAAAACTGCAATTACAAAATACCTTCTTTCGATGTCCAGCTTCTTGATTCAATCTTCTCTTTTTAGTTAGAGCCTCTGGTGGTATTTGGTCAAAATTTTGGACATTTGCTTCACTTTGTTTCTGTGGACATCATTTTATGTTATCTCCAACAATCTTGCACTTGGTGCAATGAATAACAACTCTTCTTCTTATCATCTTCCTTCCATCTTCTGTCTCATAAACCTGTCATTTCCTCTATTTTTTTGGCCTCCCTGCCTACTTGTAAGCCCTAGGTGGATCTAAAATCACACCTTCACATCTTGGCCACAAAGATTTTTCATTGATTGGAAACAAAATATTGTCATACAATTTACAAAATGTATCTGTGGAGTAATATTCATCAACTAAATCATGATGATTTATATTTTTCTTGTGTAATGCTGCTATGTCATGGACACTTGGGATACTAGTCAAGGTTCACAACGCACAACTGTAGGTATTTTTCTTCAAATCAACAACAAATTTTTCTTCATTAGGTCCTTTTACTTTATAGGAGTCAAGTCCATTCCACAATGGCTTCCATTTCCTAGAAAGCAAAACCTGTTCCTCTATCTTTTCTCCAATTTGTTGTGTGCATGTACTACTAGGTTGTCTCATCATCCAACACCTTCTAACTTGAACCTTTTTCATAACTAACTTTCTAATACCTTCTAGAATGGAAATAATAGGCTTATCTCTAACTTCTAGAATAAATTCATTGAATGACTTACATAAGTTATTGCATAGCATATCTGACCTGATATAAGTGGAGAAAATGCTTTGACCCAATGTTCTAGTCTAGGGTTGTTGACAACCCACTTCCATACTTTGTTGTCATATTCTTGCAAGTCATTCATATTATTCTCGTACATCTGTTTGTTACTGCTTCTAGCAATGATTGATTGTTTGGTAAAACCTTCTATTGCTTTTATTGGCCATGGATCAACTTATCCTCCTTCATCAAACACAAGTTTTGGGTTTGATTTTCCTAATGTGGAAAATAGTGCAGAAATTCGTGTTTATATTGGAAGATCCTTCTTTCCTTCTTTTGAAATCATTGAGAAATTTTTTAAAAAAAAAAAGATTGTGCAACTTATCCTTTATTTTTAATAAAATGACTATCTTTTTTACCTTTTTATCTTTATTTGGTTTTACTTTTTTATGTTTCCGTTTTAATTTAATCAAAAATATATTTTATCATTAAGTCTAGAATTGAAATTTTATGAATGAAAAATATGTTATAAAAACAGTTTTTCAAAAAAAAAATTAATTTGACTGAATTTATTATAAATTGACTATGAAGTATGAACATATTTAAGACAAATAAAATAACACATTATTTTATTTTATTTTATTTTTCTGATTTTTATCATTTCATTTTATACTAATTTTAAAATAAATAAATAAATAAAATTAATTTGTTGGTTTAATTAATTCAATTAGTCATTCTTTTTCCTTAATGATTAGCATGTGATTGGATTTTATTTATTTTTTTTTTTTTGTAATTTATCTCTTTTCCCCCTAGTTTATTTAATACTTAGGAGTTTATAATTTCTTCACACTTAAAAATATTTTTGATTGTTGTAAAGAATTAAACATCACACATCAATGAAATCACAGAGATCACATTACAATTGTTACACACATTTGAAGAAGGAAAGAAATAAAGAAAACAAAATCCAATCTCTCTAGTCATTTCTCTTTTTAAGAGAGTAGATTCTCTACCTTCTCTCTACTTGAGAGTTTTTTCTTCCTAATTCTTTTAGGGTTTCTTCTTGTTCGATTAGTGAATAGCTACTTCATTCTGTATTCTTTTTATCTACTTATCCTTTCTTATCTTTGATTTTAATGTTCCTAATCTACTTCAAACAACGAATGCTGATTGCGACCCCCCCCCCCCCCCCCCCCCCCCCCCAACCGACAATCGACTTGGAATTTCTAGACCTTGATATTAAAGATGATGGTCCTCCGAAATTTAATACTCTCACTCTGTTTGGTAAAATCATTGCAGATAAACTCATCTCATTCAAGTCGATTAAATATGTCCTACTTAATGCATAGAATCTTGGTTCAAATCTACAAATGACCCATGTTGAGCAGAATCTAATAGCTTGTCACTTTATGAAGGAATTAGATAGAGACCAAATCTAAACTTTTTGCTCGTGGACGGTTAAGGGGCATATTTTATCTCTGAAAAATGGAACCCAAACCTCACTTTGCTGAAATCCCTTTCCACATAATCCCTATTTGGGTCCAAGCTCACAATGTTCCCCCAAATCGAATAACCCGGGAGAATGCAGTGAAGTTTGGTAACTTTCTTGGAACATTCCATCTACACAACCAGAAATTTGATTCCCAAACTTTTTAGAAATTCCTCAGATTTTAAGTTACTCTTGATTCAAGAAAATCCCTAAAAGCATGATCTATATTAAGAGAGAAGAGAGCTCAAATATTTGGGTGTCATTCAAATATGAACGATTGTCTGATTTTTGTTTTTATGTGGCTGTCTTGGTCACTCAGCTTCAGCTTGTAATAGCACTCACCCGCAGAATGATGGAGAGAATTAGAACTATAGTCCATGGCTCAGGTCGCAAGCAACTCAACTCTCACCACCCAATCACAACTCATCAAAAAATGACCAAGAGAATGCTAACATGAAAAAACCCATAATTAGTTCTACGATTAGATCAATCACGGAAATTCAACCGGTAGTGGTGTTGTCGGAACCAGAAGAGGATGAAGGTCAGCATGGTTTCCCATAAGAATAGAACCTTGTCAAAACAAGGACACCCATGGCAGATATCTCAAATTTGGTGCTCCCGCTCGAAGAAAGTATTCCCGCTTTTGAGACTTTATCTCCTAATAGGCCTAGAAGTGGGTCATTTCAAAGTCTCTCTGAGAAATTCATTAAGCCCAAACTGAAGCTACTACCTCTCCAACTCACAGATGGGTTTATCTCATAATTTAATATGGAGAGGCCAAAATCTAATTTGAAGAGAGCTGGACCTAAAGTTACTGACCAAGTTAGACAGGTAAATATCCAGAAGGCCTCTAACCAAAGTGATGGGTCAGATATCTCGAAGGATGGCTTGAGGATGACTCTGTTGGACGACAATATGCTCATAGAAACGGATGAGAAGCTAAGTCAAACTAAAAACATTGTGATATGCGAAGCGCATGCAGACTGCTGTGTGGAGGAAGCTAAAGTCACAGTAACGAGAAGGATGTTCTTGCATGTTAAGAGGGAAGCGAGGAAGATCAGGAGAGATGATTCGGCTTCACAAGTACTTTGGCTTACTTCTCTTACTTCAACTCAATCGTATTCCATGGATGGGGTGGCGGGCCTTACATTGCCCCCACCTCCTCAATGATTATTTTTACTTGGAATTATCGTGGTTTCGGTCAAGATACGACAATTCAGACACATCGGGAGTTTGTACTCTCCCACCGACCTACTGTTATTTTTTATATGAGATTAAGTCTTGCAAATGTGATCATATTATTTCTATTTATAATTCTCTGAGTTTTACTAAGTTTCATTTTGTGCCATCAGTTGGTAAGTCGAGTGGCTTATTACTGATGTGGAAAGAATGTGTTAATTTTCAAGTTACTCTTGCAACCTGCAATATTATAAATGGTATGGTTTCAAATAATGGTAGTGATACCTCGTGGCAACTATCACTAATTTACAGTCCTCCAGTCCCTAGTCTCAATCCCATAATTTGGGATAGTTTGAATGATATTGGGTTGGCTTTTAAGGGTCTGTGGGTAGTAATTGGGGACTTTAATGTTGTGCTAGATCAGAGAGATAAAAAGGGTGATTCTCTAATAGCTTCAACCAACAATTCGGGGTTCAGGAATATGATCAAGGTTAACAACCGAATAGATCTGAGATTTATGGGATCCCCCTTTACTTGGAGCAACAGGCGAGTGGGTAGTACTAATATCAAGGAGAGATTGGATAGGGCTTTTGCAAATGGTGAGTGAAAAAGACTTCATCCAAATGCAACAATCACACATCTACCTGCTCTTAATTCGGACCATAAGCCAATCTTACTCAAATAGATTAAGACTAGTCCAAACAGAAACCACACTTTTTGTTTTGAGTCTATGTGGCTTAGAGATCCAACTCTACAGGCAGTGATTGAGACAGCATGAAAAAAAGGACATCTTTTCCCTAATCTCCCACGCTTTATGACTAAACTCAAGTATACAAAGGTAGCGATCAAGGAGTGGAACTTGAAAGTATTCGAGAATGATTTCACCAAGATCAAAGAGCTCAAGAAACTTGTAGAAGCTCATCAGAATAGTATTCATTGCTTATTACTCCAATTATTTTCTAATTGCAATTCTTCCTATCCGAGAGATTTATGTAGGCTGATTGGAAATACTATGAATGATCGAACTAATGAGATACTTATTGCCCAACCAACTGCCATTAAGATCTACAAAACCATTTTCCAGATGCAAGGGAACAAAAGCCCCGGGCCAAATGGTATGTCTCCTATTTTCTACAAAACAATTCTGGAACATTGTTGGGAAAGATCTGATCCTAGCAGTTCAATAGTTTATTGAGGATGGTAAATTATCCAAGGCTACATATCACACTTTCTTGGCTTTTATACCAAAAAAACAAGCAACTGATAGAGTTGAGATGTTTAGACCAATCTCACTATGCAATGTGGTCTATAAAGTTGTCACTAAGGTTTTGGCCTCAAGAGTTAGAAATGGGTTATCTAGTATAATTCATCCATCACATGCTGCTTTTATCCCAAATAGATCAATCACTAACAATTGCATAATAAACCATGAAGTAATGTTTTTCATGAAGTCTAAGAAAGGAAAGAATGGGTTTTATGGCAACTAAGATGGATATGGCAAAGGCCTACGATCGTGTGGAATGGACGGTACTGCTCCAAATCCTGCATTTACATAGCTTCAATGAGAAATTATGTAATCTGATCAAGGAATGCATATCTAGTCTTCATTTTTTGGTATTGATCAATGGTTCTCCAACGGGTTTCTTCCAATCATCTCGTGGCATAAGGCGGGGGGATTCAATTTCCCCAGACTTGTTCACCATACTTTCAAATCTCTTATCTCGAATTTTGTCTCAAGTTGAATCAGATGGCAGATTAAGCGGTATAATGATTGCTAGAACTTGTCTCGAATCTCGCACCTTATGTATGCGGATGACCTGGTTGTTTATTACAAAGCCAAAGTGGAGAAAGCAAAGGAGGTTGTTAAATACTTAACAACTTATTGTGAGTGGACAGGGTAACAAATAAACTGTGATAAATCTACGGTTCACTTTAGCTCTAATATGACTAGAGCAGCATAAAGGGAGATTTGCCAAATCCTCTCTATGAATGAGTGTTCACATAATATTGTTATGACGGATGTAAGAAAGATAACAGAAATAATAAAGAAAGATACACAGATTTAACGTGGTTCACCAACAATATAATAAAGAAAGACACACAGATTTAACGTGATTCACCAACAATATAATAAAGAAAGACACACAGATTTAACGTGGTTCACCAACAATGTGTTGGCTACGTCCACCTAACAGAAGATGGGAGAATTTTTACTGATTTAGGAGAGAGATTACAGAGGTATTTTAGGTGACTACAATACAATGAATGCTTTACAAATGAACTTATTTATAGGAAAGATGGCAGCCACCTCGGCCACCTTCCCAATGTAAAAACAGAATATTTGATTAACTTCTTAATCTTAAGGAGAAGTAACAGATTGTTTGACTAACTTAAGGCATTCGTTAGTCAAACTTCCTAAACTTAAGAAGAGGTAACAGAATGTTTGACTAACTTCCTAAAGTTAAGGAGAAGTAACAGAATGTTTGACTAATTCAAGTAACAGATTGTTTGACTAATTCAAGGCATTCTAACAAATCTCCACCTTGACTTGAATTCTCTCACAATTTACCAGCTGCACCTCCTTGGTGCTAGATGTATCCGCTCCCCTATCTTCTTCCATTTAGCAGCTTGTGATATTTAGCAAGTCCAAACAGTGTTGGAACTTGCTATGTGGAACTGGCTTGGTGAACATGTCAGCAGGATTGTCAGCCGTGCCCACTTTCTTCACCCCTTCTCCATAGCCCACGAATATTCCCTTTTTAGCCCTTGGCTCCAGCTTACCCTCATTGACATGATAGTAAGCTATACAGCCAAAAACTCTCAAATTTGAGTAATCAGCAGGCTTCCTTGTCCACACCTTAAAAGGTGTTTTACAGTTGATGCATGTGTGTGGTCCCCGATTTGTTATGTAGTATGCCGTTGTAACTGCTTCTGCCCAGAAGCGTCTAGTTAGACCAGCGTTAGAGAGCATGCACCTCGCTCTCTCCAGAAGTGTCTGGTTCATGCGCTCAGTTGCACCATTCTGCTGTGGTGTATCCCTGACTGTGCGATGTCGAGCAATCCCCTCATCCTTGCAAAATACATCAAACTCAGACGAACAGAATTCCAGACCATTTTCAGTTCGCAGCCTCTTGATCTTCTTCCCAGTTTGATTCTCCACTAGCGTCTTCCACTGCCTGAAGTTCTTGAACTCTTCACTTTTATGTTTCATCATGATTACCCAAGTCATCCTTGAGTAATCATCGATTACCGACATAAAAAATCTGTGACCGCCTAAAGACTCAACGCGAGACGGACCCCAGCAGTCTGAATGTATGTAATCCAGCGTGCCCTTTGTTCGGTGAACCGCCTTTGGGAACTTGCTGCGGTGTAGCTTCCCAAAGACACAATGCTCACAAAACTCAAGGCTCTTGATCTCGTGACCACCAAGAAGATCTTCCTTTGACAGAATCTGCAACCCTCTTTCACCCATGTGACCAAGTCTCATATGCCATAACTTGGTCAAATCATCTCGGTGAACCTCAGATGACGCAACAGCTGCAGAACCAGCAACTGTTGAACCTTACAAAAAGTACAAAGTTCCCTGTTTGACGCCCTTAAGTATCACATTAGAGCCCCTACAGACATGTATAACTCCACATTCACCCTTGAAGGTGAACCCCTTACTATCCAGCAAGCTCAGGGATATCAGATTCTTCGTCATTAGTGGAACATGTCTGACATTGTGCAATGTGCAGAATTTATTATCATGCGTCATTATGAAAGGATTGTAGGTGCTTGGACCAGTTGTTTCGCAGCTCCAAATGCATACTGTGCAGAATTGAAGGCTACTATATATGCTTTTGAACTAGGAGAATCCATGGGCTTAAACAAATGTATTTTTGAAGGAGATGCTTTGCAGGCAATACTAGCTGTTAAAGGTTATTCAGATTATGAAGATTGGCATGCAGAAGAGTAAATCCGTTGTTGCAGACGATTTTTGAAGGGCCACCCTTTATGGGTTTTTTATTTTGTTAATAGGCGTTGTAATGCCTTTGCTCAAAATCTGGCTCATTGGACCAAATTGTCTAGTTTTGATGGAATAATTAATTTAGATACTCTTCCACTAGGTATTTTTTGTGATGGGGAAGAGTCTAATGTAATTGTTGATGAAGATGAATATAATGACTAACTATCCATTTACCCAAAAAAACTAATAAATCCCAATATCTCTAAACTTCACAAAGATTTTTTTTAAAAATAATAATAATAAACAATCGCTCAATCATGAAAACACCATTCATACTCTAAACAAAAATTAACGATTCATTAGCATAATTACAATATAAATTTGAAGAAACGAAGGAAATAAAGAAAAGAAAATCAATAAAGACAACAAATCCATCCGAACCTATTCAATTTTTATAGAATATACCATTTTTTTTTAGAAAACATAAGAAATATAATTTTATAGTATATACTTAATTTAACCGTTTATAGTAGAGACAACATATTGCATAACCAAACCAATCAAGTTGTTAGAGAATTTTTTTTCTTTTTATAATATAAGAACGGTATGGTCATCCTACCCTATCATATGCTTTACTCATTAATTTTAATAGTATTGCCCCATTACCATGTTTTTGCTCTCCCAAATTGAACTAATGAAATATTTCAAGTGTGATGTAGTTTAATCCGTATTTCTCTAGTTGTTAAACCTATCTCTTTTTTATATATATGATCCCCTACAATACTAAAATATAGGTTCTATTTATAAGGTCTCATTGTCCAAATTTTATTGGAATCAAATTCTAATTTAAAAAAAGAGATATATATTATGTTATTTATAAACCGTATAATTCCTTTTATTCCTTTAGTTATTTAATATCCTTATACACCTATGGGAGGATTTGTCTTAGCTAAAATGAGAGGATTCGGCCTAGCCAAATAAAAATATTAACTTAGTCAAAGTAGGAGATTCAGCCTAGCTAAATGAGAGAATTTTGCCAAACCAAGGAGGGATTCAGCTTAGCCAAAGTAGAGGATTCGACTTAGCTAAAATGAGATTATTAATCCTAAAAAAATGAGAGGATTCAACCTAACAAAAAGAAAGGATTCATCCAAGTCAAATGATAGGATTCGGCTTAGCCAAAAAAGGGGATTTTAACCAAGCCAAATAATTGGATTTGGTTTAGCTAGAGAAGGGGATTCAACCTAGCTGAAGGAGATGATTCGGCCTAGTCAAGGGAGCATCTGAACTAGCCAAAATAAGAGAATTCAACCTATCCAAATAGAGAATTCAACCTATCCAAATAGAGAATTCAGCAAAGATAAATGAGAGGATTTAGTTTAGCTAAAGTAGGAGATTCAACCTACCCAAATAAGAGGATTCGGCCTAGCCAAGGGGTGTATTCAACCTAGCCAAAATGAGAGGATTCAACCTATCAAAAAGAGAGAATTTGGCTAAACCAAATGAGAGAATTCAGTTTTGCCTAAGTAGGGGATTCAATCTAGCCAAAGGAGAGGATTTGGCCTAACCAAGGAGTCATCTGGCCTAGCCGAAATTAGAGGATTCAACAAAGCCAAATGAAAGGATTCAACCTATCAAAAAGAGAGAATTTGGCTAAACCAAATGAGAGAATTCAGTTTAGCCAAAGTAGGGAATTCAATCTAGCCAAAGGAGAGGATTTGGCCTAGCGAAGAGGGCATCTGACCTAGCCGAATTAGAGGTTTCAACAAAACCAAATGAGAGGATTCAACATAATCAAAATGAGAGGATTCCACTTATCTAAAAGAGAGAATTCGGTCTATTGTAGCATGTAATTGGTCTAATAAAAAGGGTTCATTCTTGAACCTCTTAGATCAGTACGCACATGACTTTATGGAACAAATATGGTGGATTCATAATTAAACATTTTAGATTAAACACGTGATTTTATATAATAAATAGAGTTCATAATTGAACATCTTAGATTCGTAAGCAAGTGACTTTATGTAATAAATATGGTTTATAATTGAACCTCTTAAATTAAGCACATAGCTTTATATAATAAATATGGTCTATAGTTGAACCTCTTAAATTAGTAAACATGCGATTTTATATAATAAATGGAGTTTATAATTGAACCCCTTATATTAATAAGCATGTGACTTTATTTAGTAAACAGAGTTCATAGTGGATCCTCTTATATTAGATATGAAGTGACTTTACGATTTAGGGATTTAGAATTTGTGATGAACGAAATTCATGGTAGACGCCAATATGACGTGGCATAACTAATCTTTCTCTAATTGTTAAAGTTATCTCTTGTTTATGTATATAATTTCTCATTAATATTAAAGTGGAGGTTTTATTTATATACTCTCATAATCCAACTTTTAATTAAAATTAAATTCTAATTTAAAAATAAAAGAAGATATATATTATATTATTTTTAAAATGTTATAATTTATTTTATATCTTTCATTATATACTAAAATATTATAATAATATTATTAGTAATCAAACCATTACTAACAAAGAAATTTTACTGACAATGCTATTTAAAATAAGTTTTAACCAATTCACCAACACTTTATACACCCCCACTATATTAAATAATATGTCAAAATTCTACCATAAATTCTGAAATTTTTATTTTAGGGATAAGAGTAATGAAGCTGTCATTCACCTCATGGATAGGAATATTATTAATCATCCCAATAACAAATTACAATATAAAATATATCAATATTATAATTATAAAATTACAATCTTATATATAAATTTATACTCCTCAATAAAAAATAAATATATATATATATATATATATATATCAAATATCTTGTGAGATTAATTTTATTTATTATTTCTTTTTAAAAATAGAAGAAATTATATTATTATTGTTATATTATTTGAATATCAAAATTTAAAAAGTTTAAAAAGTAATAATTTTACAAATTTAATAAAATGTATACCTTAAACTTTATTTTGTATACAGTTCATGTCTAAAATAAACAATTTATATGAAAAATCCGGGGGAAAAGGGGGGAAATAAAAAAGAATTAAGTCCTAAAAAATATAATAGGACTAAACATAAATTGCTAAAAATAATAAAAAATTTAAAAATTTAATTTAATTAAGTTTCTCAATTTATAACTTAAAGGTTATAAATTCGAAATAAATTGTATATGAATTTTAATTATAATATATATATATATATATATCTATATATATATATTATATATATATTATATATATATGATATAGATTATGAATGAAGTATGACACAGCAAATTTACAGACATTTTTCGCTTAAAAAAGTAGCGGTTGGAACTTGAAATACATTGTATTCCAGGACTGTTTCTACTATTTCCCGAGGGCTCTAGTAACGATGCTTTTGATGTACCTGCGTCAACCTTTCTTCAATAATAAATGAAACTCTCTTTTTTACTAAACAAGAAATTATTACCATAAGTAACCTACCATTAGAGCTCAAATTGGTGGCCTAAGATTTGGAAGATTGTAGCTTTATTCTCCACCAACCCATTTGAGAATACTGTTTGTTTAAAGTCACCCAAAAAGATCAAAATACAAAGACTAGCAATCATATCAAATTTAACATTTTCTTTTCTCTTTCTAATATTTTTCTCCACTAAGTGTGTCAAAATTATGTAATGAAATTAGGTTATTATATTAATAAAACTCAATGACTTATTTACCCTAATCAATGTGAATCTTTTTTCTATTAAAAAAAATCAATAAATCTTAAATTCACAACAATTATTTTGGATTTATTTAATATGAGATTGGATAAATTTAATTTTTATTTTTTTAAAGTAGCAAAATTGAAGTGATTCATTTACAGAAGTGAATCATAACACACATTAGATGAATTAGGTCTACTTCAATTCAATACGAAGTCAGTAGGGATTAATGGAATCATACAAATAATACATGTCATTATTAAACTCGTATATTTAAATATTATAGCATTAAATTGAAAAAAATTATTTATTTTTAAACTTCAACTATTTTATGCAGAAATTTAAATAATGAGTTTTTATTAATGTAAACTCATTGATTTTTTTTTCACCAAAATTTTAAAGCATGGATGGAAGTAAAGAAAGGAATATAGAATACTATCCAAAATTGAAATCTTTATCATAACCATATCTGTTGTATGGCGAAGGTTTGATGAACAAAGTTGCGGCAATAAATGAATCGAATATGGACTTAAACTTTACCACATATATTATTCCCTCAAATACAAAAATTCGTGTATATATATATATATATATTCATAACTTTTTTTAAAGAATAATTATTATTTTAAAATTTCATTTGGTACATTATTCGAATATATAAATAGTTATATAAATAAATAATATTATTATCAAATCATTGATGCTAAATTCATAATCTTTAACAACAACAAAATATACATTAAGCAATATTTAACAATAAATTTTTTTATTATCTATAATACATTATTTAAAAATATTTTAATTTAAAATTATTTAAAATTAGTTATCTTGTAGTATTCTAGATTAATTCCTCAATTTATCCTTAAATAAATTTATATTTTTTAAATTTAATCTTAAAATATTTAATAAAAAACTGATTTTAAAATAAAATAAAAAATTTAGGAACATATATATATTAGAGAACTAAAAACTCTTTATTTATATGACAAATATGGAAGAAAGTTTTCATGAAAATAAATGAACAAAAAACATTTCAAAATTTTCAAATATATATACATAATATATTGCCAATAAAACCCGACCCAGAAGAAACCTTCCCCAAATAAAAAGAGGTTCGAAAATTCAAGGACACTCATTTATATTGCGGTCGACGATATTTTTGGACACATTACTACTCGTCTGATAAAGATAAAGGCTCACAATTCAATGCATCCGTTTTTCTTTTTCTTTCCCTTTTATATATATATATATATATATATATATATATATATTGTTTGGTGGGTAGCCAATTTATTGGTAGTTGTTGTGATTACACATGTTTTTATTTATTTTATTATATTTTAAAGTCGTAATTTCTTAAAAAAAAAAAGGAAAAAGAAAAGAAAAAGAAGGGTTGGTGGTAATTTAGCCCTAAAAATTGGTAATTATTGAATTTTAAATCAATCAATTCAGGAAAAGGACTTTCTTTTCACAAACAGTTCCCAAAAGCTGGTGCGTAGTTTTCGAGTGGTTCATATTTATCAATATATATTACCTAAAATATTTATTAGTGGATGCCTTAGCTGCTAAACTTTGCACCTCTAAAAAAATATTGCGGGGACAAATAGTTCTTTTCAAGAAGAATCTTTTCCATGTGTGGATTTGGTTATTCTTGGATGGTATAAATTCTTTTTAATATATAATAAATAATTTTATTGGTGGGATGTTGAAAATCTCACAACAAATTTGGTTTACTTTATTTATTTAAAATTCAGGATGGATAAAAATCAAATATTTTCTCAAAAAAAATATATATATATATCATTCTTGTTTGTAGGGTTCGAGAAGGACATTTCAATGGAGAACTTGATAGTAGAAGGGGACTTTTAATCCCATTTTGGACGTGTGATCAAACTATTTTAATTAAATGTAATAATTGAATTAAAATTTAATTAAGTAAATAAAGTGTAAAAAAAATATGAATAAATATTATGTTAGGATAAGTAAAATATATATTGTCAATGTTATAGTTTACAAAGAGCTGGATTCACGTGTACACCCTTCTGAAAGCATATCTTGATTTGAAAAATAATCAATGTATTTAAGTAAAAAATTAGAAAGTATTTAAAAAAGGGAAAAAGAGTAGAAAAAAAAATTGTTTGACCTAAACAGTTAAGTTTAATTAAGTTTGATAATGACTTAGTGTTGACTAACCTCCCTTTGTTTAATTAAATTATAGTTTCTATTAAATTAAATTTTACTTGAGAAATAATAATTATAATAAATAAATAAATATCACCTAATAATAATTAATAAAGAAAAAACAAATTGTCGGTCGTATTGAATGGGACCCACTCTCGGCCCGTGACTTGATTGGAAGTGTGGGCAGTAAGGAGTGCTTGCTAGCTACGAGCCATCTTGAGATAAGGACGCAACAATTATTTGTTTAAACCCTTCCTCGCAATTTGTTTCCTTTTTTCCTTTTTTTTTTTTTTTTTTTGCTCTTTTCTCTTTTCTGTAATAAATAAAAATTTTATAATTGTATTTTTTTACATGGGTTAAAAAATTCTTCTAATATTCTCATTATTTTTTTAGAGAATATATACTTTTATATATATATATATATATATATATATATATATATATATATATATATATAATTTTTAAATTTAGGATAAATGAGACATTTAAGTAAGATAAATTTTTTAAAAATATATTTTTGCTTTTATCATGTCTTGGTTAAGGAAATTTATGAAAGTCTTAGTGAAAATGAGTCTTTATAGGGTAATTGTAGCTGTTTATGGATTCGAACATGAGTGATTTATCCATGACCAATATCAAGCTTGGGGTAGAACTAAGCGAAAGTTTGAACCGACTAATGTTGAAGAATCAGAGAATGAGTTGTGGTTAGGAGTGAAATGCCACTCGAACCCAAAGTTGGTTGGTTCTTCCAGAAAGGCACTGAGGTGCAACCGTTGATTGGACTACTAGAGGTAAAAGTATTGTTTCGATGCAAACCACGAGAACAGTACTAAATCGAGGTAAATTTTGAATATTTTAAATATTAGATATGACTTCAAAATAATAGGGGTCAAGGTGAGCAAGTTAGGTGACAGGGGATAAGCTTCATCGTCGAGTGGAAAATAGCTCAGATTACCATTTAAGACTCTTAAATGATCATTTAGTGATAAAAGAGGTAAAGAAAAAAAACTAAAAGAATGGACACCAATTATATTTGCTTCAAGATATTTCCTTTCAACTTCAACTTACAATGAAATATAATACCACTATTTATAGGTACATATTAAACCCTTCAAATTATAATAATTATAATAATAATAAAATAATAAATATATTTAAAATAAACAATTCAATGAACTATAAGAAATTCAATGGACAATGTTTATAAAAACTATAATAACTTTTCTTAGGAAACTACAAATATTCTGATTTTTTATCCCTAGAAATTAGACGTTCAAAGCTTTAAAACCATAGATCATACATTGAATTTGGTTATCATTTCACCTTTCAAATTTTATATGAAACAATGTATCAAAAGTTGAATGTTTTGAGTTAATATTCCACAAAAAGAATTAAATATTTAAGTTATAAGTGAAATTACTAAATTTTTTTTTATAAATATGATAAATTAAATCATTTACATCAATAAGATATAATTGAGATGTCAAAGTAATAATATTATTTTTTAAAATAAAAAATAATTCTTCATTTTCTCTTCCATTTTTTAATAAAAAAAAATGCAATTGGGATTCCTTTGACATGCTCTTGTGTAATAATTTGGGTATAATGTTTATGTATATATATATATATATATTAATTTTTTATAAAATAGAAATTAATTTAGCGGTTATAAAAATACGACAAAAAAAAAAAATCTTTTACTCTAATTTTTAAAATTTTTAAAATATATTCTACTATTGGTATGGAAAGGTCAGAAATGAAAAACCATTGCCGATAAGGATGGGTACGGACATAAGCAATCCTGGAAATATTCTAACAATTTTGTTAAAACAAATTAAAAACAACCTTTGGTGTATTTCTTAATTATTGTCAACTATGGACGACTTTGTATTTTTAAGGCTTTGAAGGGGTCTTTTTTATTGTAATCCTACCGTAATCTAAAGCGTAACTACTTTTATGGATTCGTAAGCGGTTATGCCTCCTTTTTTTCCTATAAAGGGTTCTTCTCTACTTTTGATATAAATTATCATTCTTCCTCGAGACATTAGGAGGAGGTTTTTGAATGGATTTACAAAGGGTTGTTCTCCATCTATAAGGGTTTGTTATCCACTTTCGTCTATAAATTCTCTTCCCTCAGGAGTTTTTTGAGTTGGATTAAAGCTCTTTTTTGCTTTTGAGGGAAGGTTTTTTCTCGAAATTATTTGTCAAGAGGTAGGGTTTTCTTTTCTTCTTCTTTTTCTTTTTTGCCCCCAAATGTTTATCTGTTAATTGATTTATTTTTGATCAAATTCGGGTTCTTGCCTCGTGGGTTTTTGAGATTTCAAAAATTTTGTCACAATGGGTTTTGAAATTTGAGGAATAATTTTGAATAAATTGTATTATTACTTGTTCTCCTTTTGACAGCTATAGATTTCTATTTCTTGTTTGTTCCTCTAATTCCATTTTCGGTGAGTCTCGCGTAGCTGATGAATGTTTAAATTCTTTTTTTTGGGGTAAGGGTAAGCTTGGTTAAATTTTTTCCTTTGTCTCAAATTGTGAGATCTAATTGTTTTTGGCCGATTTGTGAAGGCAACAGCTTCTGCTTGTTTAATTTTTTTGCATTTCTTATGCTGGATTCTTTTTTTTTAGGCTTTAAGCCTGTTAAAGATTGAAACTTTCTGCAGACAAAAGAACTAATCAGCTCCTGCGTTATCATATATATCCATTTCTGACTTGCCCAAGGTCAGTTGGGCTGGATCTATGATATATTTTTTTTTTCGTCGGTGAGTTCGTTGAGTCTCCTGCAGTCCGACATGAAGAATGAGGGAACATGGTGTTTTTAATCAAATTATAAGTACATAAGAACAAATCAGAAAACCACAAGATTGGATTTTTGCTGTCTAATTTGGTGTTTGTGTCAAAAGATATCATATGGTAGTTCTAGAAGGCTTAGTAGGAGCAGGGTTGAAATAATCTTCAACTTTTGTAACGTATGTGGTTTTTCAAGTGGCTAAATCCAGCAATTTTGGCACAAAATCTGGATTCTTAGCTAATACTTCGTTTCTCAATAAATATTTTAGTGCCATAACAGTGATTTTTGAGGAATTTTTATATGATGGTTCTTACTGACACAGCTGTTAGATGAACTTTAATGCTTCAAGAATCAATTAATGGCATTGTAGCTTGTGCTAGAAACATATGGACTTGTTTGTTTGCTTTTATATTAAATAGGTTATATGGAAACAGTTTAGGCCTCAGAAAGTCCAGAAGTTTCATTAACATGTTTTCGTTTTTGTCTTGTTGGATATTTTGTATGTTAAGGTTGATACATGTCTAGAACATACAACAGGGGCAGCTATAAAACCTTTTGCTTTATCAGATACAGTTCTGTTTCTCATCTTTAAAAAATTTCATTTTTTATAACATTTACACACTTTCCAGTCACCATCGGCTTTTCATGTTAAAGATAATTCTTATCTTATACAAGAAAAATAGAGAATGTAGAGATTATTTTGGAATGCATATGTATTTGTTGCGGACTTACAATGTTTTGTGTAAGAGATTTGGTTTATATAATTGACCTTATTGGAAATGAATAAAAGATTGAAGTGGCTGCCATAGAAATCTCTTCCTTGTTCTGCATCTCTGGTTGTTTAAAAAAGGAAAAGCAGTTTTTATTTTTTCCTCTCTACGATTTCCCCCTCTTCTCACATATTGTTTTAGAGATTGATCCTGATAGTGAAATATTACATCTCAGAACATGCCTTTCAAGGATTTCTTCACCGAATATGGTGAGGCAAGCCAATATGAGATTCAAGAGGTTGTTGGAAGGGGAAGCTATGGTGTTGTAGCGGCCGCGGTTGACACTCACACTGGGGAGAAGGTAGCTATCAAAAAGATAACTAATATTTTTGAACATGTGTCAGAGGCCACACGGATTCTTAGAGAAATCAAGCTCCTTAGATTGCTTCGTCACCCAGATATTGTAGAAATTAAGCATATAATGTTGCCTCCATGCCGAAGAGAGTTCAAGGATATATTTGTTGTTTTTGAGTTGATGGAAACTGACCTTCACCATGTGATTAAAGTAAACGATGATCTTACTCCTGGACACCATCAGTTCTTTTTGTATCAGCTACTTAGAGCTTTAAAATATATTCATTCAGGTTTGCTTGTATTTTTAATAAAGGCTTACTGTAGTTCTTTTACTCTTCATAATCCCGATTCCTCTTCCTAATTTCCTCTCATACTGCAGCAAATGTTTTCCATCGAGATTTAAAGCCCAAAAACATCCTTGCAAATGCAGACTGCAAGTTGAAGATTTGTGATTTTGGGCTTGCACGTCCATCATTTGGGGATGCACCATCGGCTGTTTTTTGGACCGTAGGTTTCTATTAAATGATATTGTGGTGTCTAACAATCTTATCAACTCTCTTGATTTTTCTTTGGGAGGGGATGGGGAATTTTTCCAAGTGTTGGCATCTTTAGGCAGATGGATGCATTTTTAGAATTTCTCAACTTTGATAAAAATCTACCACTTAATACATTGAACTGGAATGTCTGATAATAATTATATGTTGATTATTTAAAGGATTATGTAGCAACTCGATGGTATCGTGCTCCTGAACTCTGTGGGTCATTTTTCTCCAAGGTAAGTAATTTTGCGTACCATGGGTAAGCATGTCATCTATATCCATTTATTTCTCTCCTGATTATAATGACTTTGTTCTTAATATTTTATATGATGATACAATATCAAGCTTCTGTTGGAGTGAATATTATTGAAATTTTTTATAGGTCTTTGATCAGATTTTGTTCCTTTTCTCCAACTAAAAAGGTTCCTAAAATGCTTCTGCCCCATAATGCAGCTGATTATTCTATTTTCAGTTATTGATTGTGGGGTGTTTGACATTTTGAATCTCTTAATACTTGTATTTTTGTGATCCACTTTGCTCATGAACTCACTCAACAACCATGTTCAAGAGTGACATAGTTTTCTGTCCAGTCAACTCTGACTCAAGTTTCACAAGTAAATATAAAATTAGTATATATATATATATATATATATATATATATATATAATATTAAATATATGTATAAAGTACCAAGCATTTATTAAATGGGTTGGCTCAAATTATCCTTTGAGTTGAGTCCTGTTGAGTTTTGACTTAGAATCTGCATAAGTGGCTCAAGTCTGCTGCAAACTGACTTCTAGGAACTATGAACACAGTCAATCCTTTTCTCTTACCCAAATAAGCATCTGGTGTTGTTTCCTTCAGTCAATTTTTTCAGTGTGATACACAAGTTCATCCCAATTGCATCAAATGACAGTAAGCAGTTTGTGGAACTTCTTCTTAGTCTAAAGTGACATGTTCCATATATTGTAATGGCAAAAAGGACAGAAAAGTCAATTGGATCTATCTTTATTCTGATTTTAAGCATGGCAAAAAAAAAAAAAATGCTTTAGCTTGAAAGGCCATCATTTTGTTTTCTCAGATGGGAAAACTTATTAATTATTGTGTTTATATATTATCATTTAGTCTCCTTTTCATCTCTTTAGAAGATTAATAATACCAAGATTGATTCATTAAACTGTATATGCATCTAACCTATTCTGCTATCTTATTGGTTTAGCTTGATTCGGTAAAATGATCCTTTGCGGTCTCACTCTATGGCCTTTGCCTTCAATGCACCATTTCATGCTTTGAAACCTGTAAATACTGTTTCCCTCATATTTTGTTATTTTATTTAGGATGGTGGAACACTTATTTCATTTTCTTCTGTTATTTGTTTTGTTAGTTGGATGGTTGAAAGTGGATTAATAACGTATTTATAATATTTTTACTACTGTGCTAATGCATAATGAATCATGTTAATGCACAATGACAATTGGCGATGAACTAATTTGATTTGGATGAGTTAAATCTTGCCAGTAATTTTGGATTACGTAATATCCCACTTTTCAAGGAATTAGATAAAGCCATGCAGTGTGTATTATGTCTTAGTCATTTCTTTTGTCTTGAACTAATCTTTGTATTCTTGTCATTGGGATGTTGTGATACTTCGGACTACCTTATTCAGTCCCATGAAAGAAAAAGTTCTTTTTTAAACAAATTTTTATCTTTTGTATTTGTTGTAGAAACAGTCCTTTTCACAAAATTATCTTTATTGCATATGAATCAATTAAGATTTGTCTTTAAATTTATTCCCCTGCTTGTGGTTTTGCAGTATACTCCTGCTATTGATATTTGGAGCATAGGGTGCATCTTTGGTGAAATGCTTTTGGGGAAGCCATTGTTTCCAGGGAGAAATGTGGTCCATCAATTGGATCTTATTACTGATCTGCTTGGTACCCCTTCTATTGATACCATCGCAAGGGTTTGTTTTCTCTTTCTGTAAATTTTGATATATGGTTATTACCCATTTTATAGTGTCATAGATTTTGTTCACTTGAATCAATCTGGAAACTCTTGATATCTTCAGATAAAAAATGATAAGGCCAGAAGGTATTTGAGTAGCATGAGAAAGAAATCACCAGTGCCCTTGTCACAGAGAATTCCACATGTAGACCCGTTGGCTCTCAAGTTGCTTGAGCGATTGATTGCATTTGATCCTCGAGATCGTCCATCTGCTGATGAGGTGAACTTTAGGAGTACCTATTATTTTTATACAACAATGATTCTAGTTCAAAAGTAAGTATCGATATTCAGTAATTATATCCTGATGTTTTTTTGTGCTGTATTCCTGCAGGCATTATCAGATCCATACTTCTTCGGGTTGGCAAATGTGGAGGATGAGCCATCCACTCATCCTATATCTAAATTTGAATTTGACTTTGAAAGGAGGAAGCTGACAAAAGATGATGCACGGGAGCTGATTTACAGAGAGGTATTGTCACAGATAGCCATCTTGATTTCAGATGATTTATTCGTGTTTCTGTTGTTTACCATGATTTAATCCAATTTTTGAACAGATCTTGGAGTATCATCCCCAGATGTTGCGGGAGTATCTCGAGGGCGTGGATCACACACACTTTATGTATCCAAGGTTCTGCATATTCTATAATTGCTGCTCAATATATATATAATATATATATTATATATATATATATAATATAATGTTTTGTTCATTATCTTGTTTTCGAACACGTCTCTTGTGATTCTTTCTATTATAAGTCTTTTAAGTTCAAAGATTTCAAAACCATTATTACTTCATAATCAACTTTCTGTAGAAGAGAAAGAAAAAGACATCTTTGGCTTGATGGGCATAGCTAGGTTGTAGTTTTACACTTCAACAGCAAACTAGGAAGTAGTACAGCCTTATTGTCAGGGGATCCATGCCATTTCCATTGAGAAAGAAATATGTCAAAAACCTTGTTTTGCTTGTCATGGCTAACATACATGAAAGATCAGATTTGCACCTAGACTGGTCGTGACAAGGTTTTCCTCCTGAGTGGTTCAACTTGTTATTTAACATTTGTCCTTTCACTTCTTTCAATTAATTTGTGAAATAATATCATTTCTCAATTTTATGCATCTCTGAGTGTTCTTCATTTGAATGTGAAACTGTTTATATATATATATTTTCAATACGTATTTATAGATTGTGTCCAACTTGATGTTTCAGTGGAATTGATCAATTTAAGCAACAATTTGACCATCTCGAGGACCGCATTGGTAAAGCAATAAGAAGTGCTCCCCTTATTAGGCGGTATGCCTCGTTGCCGAGGTGAGGTGTTATACATGTAAAACTCATTGCAGGGTACAGTATTTATTGTAATAAGGTTCCGTGTTTTGAAAATAATTTCCTATGTAGGGAGAGGGTGTGTACACCCATAGATGAAGATGATGACGAAAATAGTCCTGTTGTTCGGCGCGCTTGCCTTCCAAGCCCCCCAAAAGAGAACATTGAATCAGAATCAGGAAATGCTACTACAGTTGTTGATTTGCCCAATTACCGCAGTAGACAATGCTGTAGTGCGCGTTGTATGTTAAGAAGTGCTAGTATTAGTGCTTCCAAATGCATTGAAGTAAAAGGGGTTGGCTGTGAGGTAAGTGTTGATCTGGGATTCTCCTTCAAGAAATCTTCGATTCTGTACTTTTATTAACTGTAATTTGTTGTTTGAGGTCGAAACCAACCTCTTGTTTAAACATCTTTCTGGGTTTTGTTGCCTCAGGATTCACTTTCCAAGCAAAGTAGGAATGGGTTGAATGGATTCACAGAGAAGGTGGCAGCTTTGTATGCTTGAAATTTTAGTAATGATGTTGTAGGCAGTGATAATGTAGTACATGTAATCCTTATTTTCTCAGAAATGTTTAGTTATGTAATAGACATAGTTCATACATTACTTTGTATACTTTGTTTAGTTATATTTGAAAAATCAAGCTCGAGCTATATTTATTTGCATTGAAATTTTATAACACTCTCCAGATACATACTATAAAATGTAGTCAATTTATAGAGAATAAGAAGGAAAGACATTAAATTAACAAGTAGGACAACTTTGAGCAATCTAAATTCATAATGATGACAGATAATCTTTATGACTTATATGTTGTATGGATTTGAGGAAAATTAACCTTTGCTCAACCACTTCCATCAACTTGTCCATGAGAGGCAAGGTGCGCCATGTATTGCTGCAGCATAAAAGAAAAGTGGTGCATTAGCTTGTGCAAAATATGACATTCATTTTCCAAAGATAATTATGTAAATAGGTATTCTGTGAACAGACTATTGATACTCTCCATTCTAAAAAGCCTTGACATACTGGGCAACCTACTTTTCTTTCATTGCCAAACTTTGTACATATTGCATCACTCTTAACTAAATGTGTGCAAATTGTTAATACTCATTGGTATGATTCTTTAAGAACATCAACAACTTTTCTTCACCAATCAATCACAGGAAATAGAATACTCAAAGGTCTGATGGGCAAAAAGACAATCTAAATCTGAATATCGAAATACAAACAACTTTTAATATGTAGTCAATGTTTTTTTTTTGCCGAATTCAACATTTAAAGCAAATAAATAGTTGTTCTTATGGACTAATCTACCAATGCAACACTCTACCTAGCACATGAAAACATACTGAGGCTAGGCAAGGCACAAAAACCTACAGAACTTCAAATACTAAAATATCTGAACTTCAATAGGTTAAACCTTTTTACGTTAAGGAACATTTAATACTATCATGTCATCCAACTCTAACACACAATATCTGTTTATCCATACAATTATTTCAAATACAATGGGAACTAACTTTTCTTGGTAATTCTATCACTAATTATTGCACCCAATCTCATAGTTAATCTCAATCTGGAGATGAAAACTTGACGACAATATTAAGCAACGTTAATATTTTTTTTAGAACAAAAAAGTCTGTGTTAGTTTAAGATCAGAAACCTCAACATACTTAAAGAAACAGGGAAGGTGGGTTAAAGTGAAACAACACAAATAACTGGTCAAATATATGCTTATGGTTATCAGCACAATAACCAAAGGTGATATTACTTACAGCATGGTATGCATATGGTGGTTTCATTTGACGTTCAAAATGTTTAGCCATAATCAACCATTCAATAGGTCCCCATTCTTCCTCTTCGAAACAATTTGCAAGTGCTGCTTTGTATAACTGTTCACAAATTAAAATTTTAAACTTCAGTATATAATAATTCCTCAACATATTGAAACTACATGAGCCATTAACCCCTTTGAGTCATGCCACAGACCTTAGTAGTATCAACTAGGAGCTCGGTGCCTGCTGGATAAGATGCATAAAATTGGTCAGCTCTCGAAAACCCAGCTCTTGTCCTGCAGTACCAGATGAAACATGTAAAAACACTATCTTTAGACAAGTTCATGATCAGATAAATTAAAGTTAATCTGCTGTATAGATGGGCTTCATAATTCTATCTGTGCAAAACCAAGAAAAGAAGGCTTTTAAAGTAGTTACATTTCACCAAAATGATTCAAACTCAACTATTCATTTGGGAAATTCTGAAACCTCCACCAACATTCCAAAAATCACAAAATTCAGAAAATTTTCAAAATTGAAATTAAAAATGCAAACAAACTTGTAAAGAAAATCTGAAAAGTAAAACAAAAAAAAAACTGACTCACGTATTGCTGGTGTAGGCATAGCTAATAACTGCAGAAAAGCAATAAAACACAGTATAACCCACTATCCTTCTAAACTTCTGTATCCTCAGAATTTCTTTATAGCCCTCGTAGAGCCTCATATTCACATCCAACAGAAGCCACAGCCCACGTCAATTCTTGCAATCACCTGCGTTTAAGCATTTCATCAAACAGGTTATCTTCATGGAAACTAAAGAAATTTTCAGTTTCATAAATCGGATTGTCTTCATTTGTTAGGGGAAGGGGGCGAGAGGAACTGTGTGTGGATGCGAGAGAAACCCATTGATTTGGGAGAGGGGAGTGGCGGGTTTGCAGCACTTACGGTGAAACAATGAAGCTGGGAGAGAAGCGCCAATTGACTCTGTTTTCTCAGACTAACTATACATCCGCCCCATAAATTATATATATTTTAAATTTATTATAAATTTATATTTTTACTATTATTATTTATTTATTTTAAATTTTTTGTACAAATAATTTAATAATTTTTTTTATTATTTATGCAAATAATGAATATATATATATATATATATATATATATATATATATATATATTATATCTATAAGATTTTTTTTTTTTTTATATATTAACTTTTAGGAGTTAATGCTGGAATTCAAACTTATCAATCTATGATGTTATTTATAAAATTCTCTCCAAAATGTTGGTGAATTATATCAAACATATTCTTGGGAGTTTAGTGAGAGTTGAACATAGTGCTTTTGTTTGTAATCGTCTGATTACTTACAACATTATAGTAGCCTATGAAATGTTTCATTGACCCTTAACCTAAGATGTTCAAGTTCCAGGTTTTCTAATCGTAGAACTAAGGACTCTGGCAAGCAAACAAGGGGATGGTGCATATGCTATAAAGATTGATATGAGCAAGACGTATGATCGTGCAGAGTAGTCTTATTTTGCATGGATTATGACAAAGATGAATTTTCTCATCAAAATTGATTGAGGTGGTCATACAATGTGTATCTACGATTAAATTCAGAATTCTGGCAAATAGGGAGTCTTTTGTTATTTTTACACCTTTACGAGGTCTAAACATGGAGATCCTTTATCTCCTTATCTCTTCATTTCGTGTGCGACAGGTCTCTTTCTTTTGAAAAAAGAGCGGTGTCCCGGGGAATATGGAAAGAAATTCAAATGGGACATCAAGCACCATTGTTATCCCACTTGTTCTTTGCTGATGATTGCCTCTTATTTCTGTAGGATTCTTCTCATAGTGCTAACACTTTGTTATTTGTGCTAGAAACATATAAGAGAGCTTCTACAGCTAATTAACTACATTAGATTATATCCAATCTGGAAAAGCTTGATCCTTTCTTTACCATCCATAGTTATTAAGTATTGGGATTGCTCTTTGACTGTGGCTACTAATTACCAAAGTCTTATTCTACAGCTACAACAATTTGACCGAAATCTCTCACCTTTGGGTGGGATTTTGGAAGGGTTATACAAATATGTGCAACAGACTGTTTCTTGCATATTTCAATTCTGTTCCAGATCAACAAATGGGATAGCTTATAACTTGACAATGATGGGCATTCTTTAAATTCTGATGTTTTATGGGTATATACTTTGCATTCACATGTATTGATGTACTTAATTTGGAATGGGTTTCTATAAATGAATGAAAGTTTCTTATTTAGTTTTTTTTTTATAAAAATCTTACATATTTGTTATAAAACTATTATTAACAAAAACAAATTAGTAAGACAAATAATATAGAAATCAAAGGAAAGAGAACATTCTTTCTCTTCTTGTATATTTCTATTCTATGGAAACATACAAAGTATACCCTATTTATAGGGATGAATCATATGTAACTTATATCTTCACATACATATATAACTATATACATAACTCTCCATTATACTAAAGATGTTACAAACTTAATTCATGGAGGTTATATGGAGGTACTGGAAGTTATATGGAGGTAGTGGAAGTTATATGATGGTAGTGGATGTTATATGAAGGTAGTGGATGTTATATGAAGATAGTGGAGGTAGTGGGAGGTTATATGGACATACAAAACAATAGTAGGATTTATAAAACTCCCCCTTTGGATGTCCATTGTACAAGAAATATATCTCATTAAAACTTTACTAGAGAAAAATCCAGTGGGCAAAAACCTAGTGAAGGAATAAGAGTACATTGTTCCTTGTACACCCCCCGATCATTACATAATATCTTTGTATCGACGCATTCTTATATTATGGACCAGTATTTCAAATGTTGAAGTTGGTAATGCTTTTGTGAACAAGTCTACCAAATTATCACTTGAATGGATCTGTTGTACATCAATATCACCATATTTCTGAAGATCATGCGTAAAGGAAAATTTTGGTAAAATATGCTTTGTGTGATCTTGTTGGAAGTTCTTTGCCTGAAGATAAACCACATGTTTCTCAGATGTGTTGATACATGGATCTTAACCAAACACATTTACGGCTTGCTTCATGGATTGCTATGATTTCTGCATAATTCGAAGAAATAGCAACTAACGTTTGCTTTGTAGAACGCCAGGAAACAACAGTTCCTCCATATGTAAAAACTATCAGTTCCTCCATATGTAAAAACATAGTCTGTTTGAGATCTGGCTTTATGTGGATCAGACAAGTAACCAACATCAGCATAACCAACAAGTTGTGGTTTATAACTAAGAGGATGTAACAATCCCATATCAATTGTACCTAGAAGGTATCGAAAAACATATTTAATTCCATTCCAATGTCTTCTAGTTGGACATGAACTAAATCTTGCTAATAGATTAACAACAAAAGCTATATCAGGTCTTGTATTTTTAGCCACATACATTAGTGCACCTATTGCACTAAGATATGGTACTTCTGGACCAAGAACTTCTTTATTATCCTCACGAGATCGAAAATATCCTTTTTCAGAATGAATGTGCCTTGTCCATGTAGAAACTTTTAAGGACATTTTCAGTATAATTCAATTGATGGAGAAAAAAATTTCATTTTCATCTTTTAAATGCTCGATTTGTAGGCCGAGATAAAACTTTGTATTTTCGAGATCTTTTATCTCAAATTCTTTCTTCAATAAATCTATTACTTTTAAATTTTCTTCAGGGGTTCCAATAAAATTTAAATCATCAACATATACAACAATTATAGCAAACCCTGATTTTTCTTTCTTAATGGTTATTTTGATAATCTTCTTTCAATAAATATTCACTAAAATGATTGTACCACATTCGTCTCGAATGTTTTAAACCATACAAAGATCTTTGTAATTTTATTAAATACAATTCTCCAGAATCTGATTTATATGCTTCATGCATTTTAAATTCTTCAAGGATTTTCATATAGATATCACTATCATGTGAGCCATATAAATAGGTTGTAACTACATCCATAAGACGCATAACAAGTTTCTCATTAGCTGCTAGACTAAGGAGATAACATAAAGTAATTCATCCACCACTAGAGAATAAGTGACCTCATAGTCAATTCTCGGTATTTGAGAAAAATCTTGTACAACAAGACGTGCTTTATATCTCACAATTTCATTTTTCTTAGTTCTTTTCCGTACAAATACCCATTTGTACCCTACATATATGACATCTTTAGGTGTTCGGGCTATGAGTCTAAAAACTTCACGTTTTGCAAGTGAGTTTACTTCTATTTGAATTGCATCTTTCCATTTCAGCCAATCACTTGTATATTGACATTTATCAATGGATGTAGGCTCATTATAATCATTTTCATTTATAATAGCTGATACTATATTATATACAAAAACACTATCGATACTTATTTCTCCTCGGTTCAATCGTTTCTCCGTTACGACATAATTTATTGAGATCTCATCATTATCTATTTTTTTCCGATATTTTCAATATCTTTAGGTACCTAAACTTCTTCTGGAGTTATTTTATTTATTATGTCTCTTGACTCTTCTGAAGTATTAAACCCGGGTTCATTATTAACATTTTTTCCTTTTTTTTACGGAGATTTTTATCTTTTGAACCAATTGGTCTACCAGGCGTGTTATAGACTGATTTGCTATTTCATTTATAGATTGTCCTTCTGGGACATCAATCCGTATAGGGGCATTTTCAGCTGGAATATGTGACTTAGTCACTCTCTTTAGCCGGTAAATGTATCTGGCAGTTGATTTGCTATACTTTGCAAAAGTATTATCTTTTGAACTTTAAGTTCACACTTATTTGTACGAGTATCAAGATGTTGCAAAGTATTCCATGTAATATTTTTACCAAGCTATTTTTCTTTTTCCCCCTAATCCCAGGAACATTAAGTCATCAAAATGACAATCGGCAAATTATGGAAGGAGAATCATAATCAACTTATATTCTCAATCTTCTTTAAGAACCCATTTTTGTGCGTTGTGGTGGAGCAATAGAAACATATACCGCACATCCAAAAATTTAAAAATGGAAAATATTTGGCTCCGACCATAAGCCAATTGCAATGGGAAATATTTATGATAACTTGTTGGTCTAACACATACAAGTGTTGCTGCATGCAAAATTGCATGACCCCATGCCGAAATGAGTAATTTAGTTCTCATAAGTATAGGTCTAGCTATCAATTGAAGTCTTTTAATAAAAGATTCAGCTAACCCATTATGTGTATGAACATGAGCTACAAAATGTTCAACACTTATATTAATAGACTTACAATAATCATTGAAAGCTTGAGATAGTAATCCACCAACATTATCCAAACGTATTGCTTTAATTGAATAATCTAAAAATTATGCTCGTAATTTAATAATTTAAGCAAGCAATCTCGCAAATTGCGAGTTGATAGTAAACTAACATAAGACCATCTACTAGATGTGTCTATTAAAATCATAAAATATCGAAATAGTTCGTATGATGAGTGAATTGGTCCACATATGTCACATTGAATTATGTCTAAAAATGTTGGATATTCAATTCCAACTTTAGTTGGTGATGACTTAATAATCAACAAGCAGCATAAGAAAATTTTTTTGATTAAAAAATCTTTAGGTTTTTCAATGATTGTGCATGCGAATTTTCAATAATATTTCGCATCATGCTTGAACCGAGATGCCCAATCAGTCATGCCAAATAGTGAATGTTTGTTAATCAATAAACTTCTAGTTTATTGAATGTATTTCAATTGTATTTATTCATGTGTAGAACAATCCCGAAGAAAACATATTCAATTTTGTTCCATTAGGTAACATTATAATAGCTCTTCTAGAGCCTTCAATTATTTTTGTACTACCCGAAATTGTAGTAACGTATACATCATTCATCTTTATTGCAATGAAATATTTTTATTTATAAGAATAGTGTGAATAATTGCACTATCAACAAGATATATAACTTCGTCCATATTCTTTAAGCAAATAAAAAAAATATTATAATTAAAAAATATATAATAATATATAAGTAACATAAGAAATAATAATAATGACAACAACAATTTGAGATAAATAGTATTTACCTAACATAAATGCACATATATTTGTTTAAGTGGTGTAGTGGAATGATGCATTTTTTTCAAATCATAGGTTCAAAACCCATATCAAATAAATTATATAATTTCTTTTAAATTAGGGTTTTAAATAGGAAAAATTATATATATGGAGAAGCTAAAAGCAGAAAGTAATATATATAACATATATATTTATTTTTAAATAGTGAATATATAAACAAATATATTCAAAAATAATATTTGATATAAAATATATATATCTATATTTGTTGTAAATTTATATTTGTTGTATATAAAAAAAAAAAAAAAAAAAAAAAAAATATATATATATTATATATATATATATATATATAATATATATATATATGTTGAGTCCTTTTGGTTAATGCTTGTGTTGTAATTGTTGGAACCTAATGCATTTGTGATATATTGGCATTATTACTAATGACATAGAATAGATGAAGTGAAATACTTGGCTGAAATGGTATACACGATTAATGATGGTAATTTTGGTGTATTCATGGTGTGAGCATTTTGATATATATATATATATATATAATATAGATCGATGGTGAATATTACACATTCATTAAAGAATCAAAGGTCAAGATCAAGGGTGGAGATTAAACTTTTATTAAAAGCATCAATGGTCACGATTGTAGGGTTTTTGTGTGAATGCAAATATGTGAATATAAAGATATTCACGTTAGAAACAATATTTTTTTTAAGAGAGAAAAATTCTGGTGAATGCAAATATGTGAATATATAGATATTCACGTTAGAAACAAGATTTAAAAAAAAAGGAGAGAAAAATTCTGGTGGTGGGTAGTAGAGATTTTTGAGAGAAAATTCAAGAAAAACACTCTACAACAATCCTCTCAAATCTCGGAGAAAAAGTCTATTCTTATCACTCATTCTTGAAGCTTTTGAAGAATAGTTTTGGAGGATACATCAAAGAAAGTTTATTGATCAACTTGGAGGTGACATATCATTCCTCATTTTTCTTTGATGTATTATACTATGTAAGGAAACTATGGGTTTCTTGAATTAGTTTGAAATATCATGTTGAACATTAAATTCTGGTCATATCTTTGGGGTATGTTTTAGATTTGCCTACTTAAGTGATAGGGAAGACATCATTTCTATTGGGTAGAGTAGGAAGTGATTCTACTCTTTATCCTAAGAAATTGTAATTGTGTAAGGGAGTGAGCCTTCTTTGTAGCTCTAGTGAAGAGCATTGTGATAAACAAGTAACTAGTGAAGTTAGAATGAAAGGGTAGTGAACCCTATCACCGTGGATGTAGCCTACCTTGTTGGTGGTGAACCACCTAAATTGATTGTCTCTTTACTTTTATGCAAGTGTGTGTGTTAACATTGATATATGAACTAAAAAAATATCTCTCAAGAAATGGATCACAATAGTTGAATTACACACAAACAATTGCGTGTGTTACTGAAATTTTGTATTAATCTTTGTTAGGATGCTAAAATTTACAAAAGAGTGTGCTGAATTTTTGAAAAGAGTTAAACACTGATTCACCCCCCCCCTCTCAGTGCATTCCTTGGGCATAACAATATATAATAGGTGCATATATATAATTTATACTAGAAAAATAAATAATAATGAACAATATATAAGAAATATTATTTATCCCACTTCTGGTGCTTATTAATATTTGACATTTTAATCAAATTTATTAAGATTATATGTATTTTTCAATACCAACAATTATTACTATGATTATATATACATGATCTCTTCTAGGATCACTGAGTTATAAAAATATTTTCTTCGAGAAATGAATATATTGGATGACTTTTCAAGTCCAATTGTTTTCTCTAACATGACATGATTTTTTCATTTACGGATTATCACCTCGTAATCTCAAATTTTTGGAAAAAAGACCATCTTCAGGTGGTCAAATTTTTCTTTTAAATAATATTCCCGATAATTGAATATTTTACATCGATAGTGTCTTCCGAACCCATCATAGTTAGATGATTCTCGGGATCTAATTTTCATAACAAATTATTCCATCTACTAACTTCAAAAATTACAAATTCAAGATTAATAATAATTGACATTAGAAGAAATAACATACCTATTTATTATCGAGTTCAACTTCAAACAATAACAGGTAGAGCTTCGTGCTGATAACGTGTTATAAAACTACTATTAACCAAAGCAAATTAGTAAAACAAATAATATAGAAATCAAAGGAAAGAGAACATTCTTTCTCTTCTTGTATATTTCTATTATATCGAAACATACAAAGTAACCCCTAGTTATAGGGATGAATCATATGTAACTTATATCCCCACATACATACATATATATAACTATATACATAACTCTCCATTATACTAAACATGTTACAAACTTAATTCATAGAGGTTATATGGAGATAGTGGAAGTTATATGATAGTAGTGGAGATTATATGAAGGTAATGAATGTTATATGAAGATAGTGAATATATTTATATACAAATAAAATTTTTATTTTTAATTAATTTACATGAAAAACATAAATATCATAAATGTACAATACTCGTCATAAATATGTACCTTGTAGAACTCATTATTATGATTCATGGCAACAATGGTTTTATTAGCAATTAGGACCTTCAAAGCATTTTACCGCTTTCTTGATAAAATGAATGCATATCTTGACAAGAAAATGTTACAATTGCTAAAAACATGTTAAAGCAACAAAAGCAAATCTTGGATGATTGTATTTTAAATCAAGACACATGATTGTCTAGGTTCCTAAAAAATTTTAGCAGTAAAAGACGAAGAAATGTAAAAGAATATCTTCCAAAATAGACTCTTTTCCCCTTTTGTTTCTTCTTTTTTACGAACTAAAACTATTAACTACATTAGATTATATCCAATCTGGAAAAGCTTGATCCTTTCCTTACCATCCATAGTGATAAGTTTCAATACATGAAACAATAAATTTCATTAAATTTATGCTAGGCCCTTGAAAAAAAAAATCATTAAATTAACCTAGAAACATATGTACATGTCTCATAATAGAATCAACATACTTGGTAAGTATAAAGCTTCCCATACATAGAGAAGCAACATTCTCTGGTTAATATTGTTATAATGATTCTGATTCAACACCCGGCCATTGTTTGTAATTTTTAAAAAGAGAAAAGCCGGTGAGCTAAAAGCTACTTAGATATAAAAAAATAGTTTTTACTCAAACTAACAAACTAACAATTGATAAAAAAGGACTCTTAAGTGACAAACAGTTTACCATGAAAGAAAATTACAAAAAAGAAAGAGTACTAAGGCAGAGTTCAAACTTGTTTGGACTCTCCTTTCTTGCCCCCAGTAGTTGTGGAGATTATATGACCTGTTGCTCCATCGTTTCCATCCATGACAAGAAAAGACAATTCTTGCAACCAAATATAATCAATATTGTAAAAGGTAATATGTCGGACATTATATTTTAATTGAGTCCATAGTAGCTGCAATACTGTTGGACCCGAATATTCCTACAAGATTGAACTGCTATCACTTAATTCCACATTAATATGATATTGTTCTTGGGTAACTTCCCAAAAGGCCTCATAATAATAGAGTTAATGATATTCTTATATGCTAGTCAACTTTAGAAGGATGAAGAGAAAGAATATAATCGGACAAGTATATGTCGGACACTGCAAAAATTTGTTTACAAACTCCAATCTCTCCAAATTCCACATCTTTAAAATCTTTCCACATGAGAGAGAAAGAGAGAGAGGGAGGGAGGTGAAGAAAAGAACACATGTAAGAGAGTGATAGAGGAAAACAAAATTACAAAAAAACTAACCCCAAGACGTAGATGAGTTGGTAATGAGCTCTCATAATTTAAATGAAATCAAAGTTCAATCCCTACATGACTTTAGTTGAAAATAAGTTTCTAATAATAATTATTCCCTTCTTTTTGTGGAAACCCTTTAATAACAAGCCTTGCTTTGCACTTTTTTGCACTTCCATCTGCTTTATACTTAATCTTGTATATTCATTTGCACCTAATAAATTTCTTATTATTATTTGGTAAATGCACCAAATTTGAGTAGTATTAAGATTTAAGAGCATCAAACTCTTGATGCATATTAGATTGTCATTCATGTATTTTAGCCGCTTATACGCTTAAGATTTTAGAATAAATGACAATTTATATCTTTATAACATGGTATTAGAGCAAGATATCGAGAATTCAAACTTTTACTATTGAAATTTGAATTTGTGTTGTTAAAATATTTATGTTAATTTAATCAGTTGCACATGGTAAGCTTCATTATAAAATTTGTCATCGACACACGTATAAGAGAGAATATTAAAATAGTAAATTAAAATTTGGCCTAGTTTGACCGGGTGACTATAAAGTAGTTGGCTTTATCATGAGTAAAACAATTGTAGGGTGTTAAGAGCCAAGTTGGACTGATAAATTGAGATTGCGGTTGAGATATACTTAGATATTTTGCAATAGATTTTTTGTATGTTTCAAATTTTTTTACTTATTGTATAATATCAAACTCGTATACATTATTTATAAATATAAAAAAGAGGAAAGAAAAGAATATGAGATTCTTTTGATCCTACTTACTTTCTTTCTATGATTCTTGTTATTTCATTTTTCTTTTGTAAAACTCATATTCATTTCTAAAAACAGATTTATGAATCTTGTCAAATATTCAAGAATTATTTTTCAACATGGTATTAGAACTACGGAATAGAAGTTTTTTTCCTAAAAAATATGGGAATGAGAAATCGGGTCTGAAAGTAATGGAATGCAGATATTATAAGAAGAAGGGTCATACTATTGATAAGTGTTATAAACTTAATGGTTATCCTACAAATTCTGGTTATGGCAGAGGTAAAACTGAAGAAGAGTCTAGAACTGCTTTAACTACTTTTCCAGGTATGCATCATTCTCACGACTTTATTGATGATTATAAGTGCGTTCAGTGTGGAAATAAAAATGAACCTTGGATAATAGATACTGGTGCTACCAATCATATGACATACAAGAAAGAATTATTCGTTGAACTTAATACTCTAAAAAATCCTTACAATGTGACTTTACCTAATGGTAAAACCATAAAAGTCAATTATACTGAAACCATCATTTTCACATCTAACCTTGTTCTAAGAAATGTATTCTTTGTTCCTACATTTCAATTCAATCTTATATATGTTGCTAAATTGATCCAATCCTTGAATGACAACATATCTTTTACTCCTTCACATTGTTTTTTGCAGTCCCCTTCCATAAATAAGCCTCAGGTTCTTGGTAAAAGTCACAATGATTTATATTTTCTTCAAACCTCTTCTAAGCATGATCATCCTTCCAAGAGACTTCCTAAACACACTGCTAATGTCATTTGTGGTTGTAAACTGATCACTCCTTTCAATTCTCATGTTGCTATGAAAGCCACAAAATTGTCTAATACTCAATTGTGGCACTATAGATTAGGTCATTTACCTATTGAGAAGATTTGTACTCTTGACCTTTCTTGTGATATCGATAACAAACTCCATGATCCTTGCGTTGTTTGTCCTATGGCAAAGCAAAGCAAACTTCCTTTCAGTTTGAGTAATACTAAATCTAATCATTTTTTTGAACTCGTTCATGTAGATATATGGGGACCTTATAAACTCTTATTTTTAATGAATGCAAATATTTCCTTACCTTAGTTGATGATCATAGTAGGTATACTTTTACACATCTCTTGTGTAATAAAAGTGATGCTCTCACAGTAATAAAATCTTTTGTTTCTATGGTGAAAAATCGGTTTTCCTCCAGTATCAAAACCTTTAGAACTGATAATACTCTTGAACTTGGATTAAGTAAAGAAGCCACAAAAGTTTTTGAACAAGAGGGAATTATACATCAAACCTCTGTTAGATACACTCCTCAACAAAATGGTATCGTTGAAAGAAAACACAAACAACTTTTAGAAGTTTGTAGAGCTTTATTGTTTCAATCTAATGTTCCTTTAAAATTTATTGGACATTGCCTTCTTAGTGCTACTCATCTAATCAATAGATTTCCTTCTTCTGTCTTGAATGGGAAAGCTCCTCGTGATTTTTTGTTCAACAAAAAGCCCTCTTATTCTCATCTTAGAAGTTTTGGATGTCTCTGCTATATTAGCACCATTAAACATGGAAGAGACAAATTACAACCTAGAGCTCAAACCTGTGTTTTTATAGGATATCCTGTTGGACAAAAAGCTTACAGAGTCCTTGATTTGTCTACATATAAAATCATAATATCAAGAGACATTATTTTTCATGAAACTATTTTTCCTTTCCATTTATCCGATACAAAACATTTAGTCTCTGGATCTTTTCTTCCTACTGTTATTTCCAATGAGTTTGAAGAAACTATTGTTAACAATATTCTTAATTTTGATCTCCATTCTTCACTTCCTTCCTATAATTCTCATAATTTTGAACAGCATCATACTGATAATCCTCCTATTCATCTTTGTCCAGAATCTCAAAATTTTGAACGTATTCAAATTAATAATCATGTTAGTATTCCTAGATCTCAAAAGATCTCATGCTGTTGATTCTAATATTCTTAAATCTGCTTCACTTGTGTCTAAATTTTCAAAATCCACTGTTTTGTCCAATGGTCATAATTACTCCACTAAGCATGCCTTATTTGAACCTATAAACTATGATGAAGCTTGAACTATACCTGAATGGCAAACTGCCATGCAAGAGGAGTTTGATGCCTTAATTGCTAATGATACTTGGGATCTTGTTAATCTTCCTATTGGGAAGAAAACTATTGGATGTAAATGGGTGTACAAGATTAAACGTAGAAGTGCTGGATCTATTGAAAGATTTAAGGCAAGATTAGTTGCTAAAGGATTCACTCAAAAGGAAGGAATTGATTTTATTGAAACTTTTTCACCCGTTGTTAGAATGACAACTGTGAGATGTCTTATTACTGTTGTTATAAAGAGAAAGTGGTCTCTTTTTCAGCTAGATGTAAATAATACTTTTTTGCATGGTTTTTTGAATGAGGAAGTTTATATGGTGCCCCCAGAAGGATTGAAGTTGAAGGACAAAACTCAAGTTTGTAAGTTAAAAAAATCATTATATAGTTTAAACCAAGCTTCTAGAAAGTGGAATCAAAGATTAAATGATTTCTTATGTTCCCTTGGATTTGTGCAGTCAAAGAATGATTATTCTTTATTTGTTCAACATGCTAATGATCTTGTGATTCTTCTAATTGTGTATGTAGATGATATCATCATCACAGGGAATAATGTTGAAGGAATCAATCATGTAAAACAAGTTCTTGATCAAACTTTCAAGATCAAGGATTTGGGGGTTCTAAATATTTTCTTAGGTATAAAGATTGAATATTCTAATGAAGGGGCTTTTATACATCAAAGCAAGTACGCTGAATCATTGATTGAGGATTTTGAATATTCCATGGCAAAACCTTGTGTTACTCCTATGGATACATCATAGAAACTACAAGCTAATGAAGGAGAATTATTAAAAGACATTGAAAGGTATAGGAGTATGGTTGGTAAGTTGAATTACTTAACTAACACTAGGCTTGATATAGCCTTTACTGTCCAACAATTAAGTCAATTCTTACATGCTCCTAGATACCTCATTACAAGGTTGCATTACACTTATTAAGATATGTTAAAGGGACTTTAGGAGATGGAATTTTCATTTCAAATGTGGAAGACTTCACTATAGAAGCCTATTCTGATTCAGATTGGGGATCCTATATTGATTCTAGAAGATCAATTTGTGGATTTGCTATTTTCTTAGGAGGTGTTTTGATTTCATGAAAATCAAAGAAACAACATGTGGTTTCTCTTTCTTTAGCAGAAGCAGAGTACCGTGCCTTGAGTAAGGCAAATGCCGAATTAATTTGGTTGAACATATTGCTTGAAGAATTGACTATCTTGCCTATTCTTCCTATTGTTATGTATACATATAGTAAAACAGCGTTACAGTTAGCAAAGAATCCAGTGCATCATGAACGAACTAAACATATTGAATCAGACTATCATTTCATTAGAGATAAAGTTCTTGAAGGTTTCATTTCACTTTTTCATGTTCCTAGTAATTTGTAGGTTGCAGACAACATTTTTACGAAAGCTTTAAATGGACATTTACATAATGAAATGTTAAGCAAATTGAGAGTTATAGATTCCAACTTGAGGGAATGTTAAGAGGCAAGTTGGAGTGATAAATTGGAATTACGAATTGAGATATATTTAAATATTTTGTAATAGATTTTTTGTAAGTTTTAGATTTTTTTTATTTCTTATATAATATCAAATCCGTATACATTATTTATAAATATAAAAAAGATGAAAGAAAAGAATATGAAATTCTTTTGATCCTACTTACTTTCTTTTTATGATTCTTGTTGTTTCATTTTTTTTTGTAAAACTCATATTTTTTTTTTAAAATCAGATTTATGAATTTTGTCAAATTTTCAACAAGGAGGTGTCCAATGGTGACGCCATTCACGGAATTTAATATGTTCATGTTGGATTTGGATTTGGATGATTTGTTCTTTTGCTCTAAAATTAATTTAGAGCCTCAAAACAGGAACCGATAACAGTTTGACGATTGTCCCTATACGTGGAGGAAGAATATAGAAAAAGAAAAAAGTAAAGCCATTTCTTTCCACTGCATTAATTAATACTTTTCAGAGTCATGACCGCGGAATTGAATCTTGAATAAAAAAATTTCTTTTTGTCGC
>CM049932.1:5597500-5907500 GCA_027405835.1 Asclepias syriaca
AACCCCAATCCTCATCTGGCTCCAAGGCGGTCCTGGTTGTTCCTCCTTGATCGGAAACTTCTACGAGCTTGGTCCGTGGCGTTTATCCACCGACGTCTCTCTTAAACCTAATCCAGGTTCTTGGAACAGAATTTTTGGGTTGCTTTTTCTTGATAGTCCAATTGGAGTTGGATTCAGTGTTGCTTCTTCAATAGATGAGATTCCAAGAAACCAGCACGGTGTTGCTAAGCATCTTATTACTGCAATCAAGAACTTTATTAAGTTGAATGATGATGATGATGATAATGGGGGGTTTAAAAGTAGACCAATTTATATTACTGGAGAGAGTTATGCTGGAAAATACGTCCCTGCTTTTGGGTATTTTTTGCTGAAAATGAATGCTCGTTTGCCTGTGTCAAAAAGGGTGAATTTGGGTGGCGTTGCTATTGGGAATGGATTAACTGATCCTATTACACAAGTGGAAACTCATGCTTTGAATGCGTACTATTCTGGGCTAATAAATGACAAGCAAAAGACAATCTTGGAAAGTCTCCAAGCAGAGGCTGTTAAATTGATCAAAAGTGGGAATTGGAGTGAAGCTACAAAGGCAAGATCTAAGGTCTTGAAAACACTACAAAGTATGACTGGAATAGCCACTTTGTATGATTACAGAAGGCAAGTTCCTTATCAGGATGATTTAGTAGCTGATTTAGTGAACAATTTGGAAGTGAAAACAGCTTTAGGAGCAAAAGAAAATATAACCTTTGAAGTATGTAGTGATAGTGTTGGAAAAATTTTACACGATGATGTGATGAAGAGTGTGAAATACATGGTTGAATATCTTGTGAAGGAATCTAAAGTATTGCTGTACCAAGGATTTTGTGATTTGAGAGATGGGGTTGTTTCAACAGAGGCATGGATGAAGAAAATGAAATGGGAGAAAATTGCAGAGTTCTTGGAAGCAGAGAGGAAGATTTGGAAAGTAAATGGAAACTTGGCTGGTTATGTACAGAAATGGGATAGTTTGAGTCATGCTGTCGTGTTGAATGCTGGCCATCTTGTGCCTACTGATCAAGCTGTGAATTCACAAGCAATGATTGAAGATTGGGTTTTGGAGAAGGGAATGTTTGCAAATTCCTATGATAAAGTTGAGGAACTAAAACTGAATGAGAATCTTAGCATGGATTTTGGGGATGCAATTTGAGATCTAATCTTAGATTGTACCCTTTGTTGTAAGAACATCAATTAAGGGAAGGATCAAATTCTGCTACCAAAATTTGCAATTCATTGGATTTCATTCCCGGAGAAGTCAGTAATGGAGGATTTTATTACCCAAAATAGGGTAATTTTAAAAATTAGTTGCTTTTATTATCAAATTTTCAAATTATAACTAAACTAGATCTTAATTTTTATAAGGATTTATAATAGATTTTTTTTATATAAAATAAAATATTATAATTGCTAAAACGTCATTCTAATTACTATTAGAACACTCTAAATGCTAAATTTAATCTTTAAATATTTTTTGATTTTTTTTTCTCTTAAAATACTCTTAAGATAAGTGCCCAAAATATGATTTATTTTTGAGTAAGACATAATGAGATAAAAGTGCCAAATTTTTTTCTTTAAATTTTCAAATCAAATATTTACACAAAGAAAAATATGATATTGAAATATGTAAATATAATTATATTTCTTTATAATTTTAAGGAATCAAATATTTTATTAAAATATTATATTATATTATACTATTGCTACAATAGTTATTTTACATTATTCAACTATATTATATTTTTTACTTTTTAATCTTATTTAGGACAGCTTTATATGAGATTTATCATGAAATATTTAATTATCTCTTAAATTAATTATATTATTTTATTAGAAGACGTAGTTATGTTAGTAGAATTTTATTTGAGATTGTGAGAGTAACATGACAGTAGTAAAAAAAAGCCTAAAATATTTTTAAAAAATAAAAAAAAATATATATATATATATATATATATATATATATATATATATATATATATATATATATATATATATATTGATTAGTCGGAATTTGGTCTGATATAGAATTTCACGGAAATCGTGGTTGTGACGTGATGTCTCTGCCAATTATGCGGGTCCAAGTAACCTGCAAGAAAGAGCAGTTCAATCGGAGGGTGAGGGACCTCCGGCGAACCCTCCGACGATCAAGTCAGTGAAACAAGACTTGGTGGGAGTGTATAGAAAAATGAGCAGAGACTATAATGAGGATATCTGAACTTACCTCATGCCTTCTGAGGAGTGGTATTTATAGAGTCGGGTGACCTTGTGAAGAGAGTTCTGATATTTTTCTACCCTCGAAATATCTCATTATTGCAGGGATATTTCGTCAGATATTTCTTAATCAAGAATAGATATCTCAGAGGAGAATATTCTGGAAAGTTCCATATTGTAAGTCGTTCTCTCTGGGGACGAAGTGGGTCATCGGACTATCGATCACAAGATATTTTGTGGGAGATACTCGAAGAATCTGGAATAACTGATAATTGAGATATTTGCGCCCAAAGATCAGAGACAAGATCCTGTACTTCGTTCGGGCCCTTCGAAGTGACGGATACCTAGTGGACCCACGAAGCCACGTCACTGCTGAGTCAGACTGAGGTTTTTATGCCTTCTCAGTGGCCCCTCGGCGAAGTGAGAGAAAAACTTCCGTGACTTCGACGCAGCTATATAACCGACCCTTTTTCTGATTTCGAAGAATCGTCCTGCTTTCGGAGTACCAAGACTTGGGGTTTTTTTTTTCTTTTTGGATTCCCCAAAATGACGGCTGCAATGATGATGCTTCCTCGTTTCCTGGTCCGGGTGCAATGATGATTTCTGAACGGGTATGACCTTTGGATATCTTGACCCACGACATAAAAACGGATCCGTGCTAAAATGTTTCGATTCCCGCTTACCTTTCATTTATTAGTAATTTCTTCATCCCCTTCTGCTATTTTGTTCCTCTTTTCTGCTACCTTCTTCTTGCATTCTTTCAAAAAATTTCTTCCATTCTTCGTTTTCTGTTCGTCAAGAGTCTCACACTTCCAATTCTTCTTCTGCAGCCTCATTACCAGGTATTTTTCCTTTTTCCCGTTTTCCTCTTTTTTTTTTGGGAAGAATGTGCTTGTGGTGAAGCGTTTTGAATGGAAGTTGAGAGGTTTTTCTGAAGATGGGGTGTTACTTTTAGGACTGATAGAGTTTCTTGTCTTCAGGTTAGGATGTCAATATCTCTAGTGGATGTAGAATCTGGTTCGGAGTCTGCCTCAGTAGATAAACCGGCTCCGTTATCTGTCAGTACCTCCGATAGTGGTAGTTCAACGGAGGGATGTACCCAGAAATCCAGGGTTGTGCTGGAAACAGACGAGGGCTTTCTTAGGGTTCCTGTTGCCCGGACCTCTACCGGCGGCTCTGCTTCGGATCCTGCCGCCCCTGTTCGTAACCCTAGACCCGGTCCAACTGCTGTTCGATCTCTCCAAGGGGAAAGTTCGGACTTCGAATCTTTAGAGGATTTCCCTACCACAAAAAAACAATTAGACGGAGACTTCGCCCTTCAGACCAACGTCATTAGCTTAGAGTACCCCATATTATGCTTAGAAATTGACCGAAGTAGGTTCAAACCCTTCATAGTGAAACATTGCGGAGTTATGTCTGACTGTTACGTCCATATTCCATATGATCATTTTATCTCGGGACTTGCCCTTCCTTTTGACCCCCCGCCTTCTGCGACTTTCTAAATTTAGTGAAGTGTCAACCGGCCCATGTGCACCCAAACGGAGTTCGATACTTTACTGCCCTGACTGTTCTATGTCGTAGGATAGGAATAGAGGTTTCCGAACTAATCTTGAGGACCTTTTTTACTGTCCTTAGGATGAATAACCTAACCCTTTCTTTGAGGCCTAGACCAAGCAAAGTTACTCTCTTCGACCCCCACCAAACAAAGTCAGTCAGTGGAGAGAACGGTGGGTATGCGTGGAGTCCAGATTGGGCTTCCCGTTTTACCCGAAGTGTAGGGCACTTCGTCAGTGGTTACCTCTTAAGAAAAATACCAAATATTCAGACTCCGATATAAAATTTTTGAACTATGTTCGGAGTGAATTAGGAGATGACCCTATGACCCAAACTAAGGTCTTTTCGTCTAGCGAACTGATCTCCAACGCCAGTCGGAATCCTTGCGGGATCGGCGGACTTGAAGCGAATGACCGTCGGCGAGAGCTTGGTATGGAGGATAACAACGAATACCCTGTGTGGAAACTCCATCCAGGGAGGGTATTCTTCGATGAATGCCCGGCGTGTACGAATCCTGAGAGCGCGGGATATCCGGTGGCAAAGGGTAGACTAGGGCCATTACTGTCTTATCTGAAGTTTTTATCCTATTCTGATGCTAACCACATTCTCTTCGTCTTGCAGATATGGCAGAAGGATACGGAGAGAGGCGTGAGCAGGAAAGGCGTGCCCGAAGGTTGGCCTTCAAGAATGCTGGCCTTACTCCGGCCAAGGCAGTTGAACGAACCCTGCTCTCCGCTGCGGCCGGGACTTCGTCAGAGGGAACATCATCTCCACCTGTTCCTCCTGCACCAAAAAAACCCTTTGCCGCCAAGGCCGACGGACAAGGACAAGGGGAAGGGTCCAGCCAAAACTTCGTCGAAGCGGAATCGAGATGAGAGTGAATCAGAGGTCCTACGGAAGAGACCTTCCCGAACACACGATTCTGATGATCCAGAGGATGAAGTCCCCATATCTGCTCGCTTTGGCGCCCGAGGTTCTTCACATGGGGAAGGCTCTTTGGGGAACTCCTGGCTGAAGGAAGGGTTTGTTCTTTCCACAGATAAGAAGAACCTGGAGAGTCTCGCACTTGTGGTACATCGGGCTTCTCCACCCTTGTCAAACTTACAGCTGTCAGATCCCCGGGTGGGGAGATATTTTGGTAAGATAGTGATACACCGGATGATGGACCATGACATGTTGAATAACGCTCGTGATGCTTCGATGAGCGTGAACAACTCGTTGGGCCATATTGGAGCTCACTTCTCACAGGTAAACACTCCATTTCCCTTTATTCACCTTTCTGAATTTACTTCTAACTTCGTTTTTTGACCAGATCGGAGCCTTGATCGGGCACATTGGTATAATGGCGGCCTCTGCAAACACTTCACAGAAGAGATGTGCTGATTTGGAGAATCAGCTAGCGGACAAGGTCAAGGCTCTCGACTCCGCCGAAGAAAGACTTCGGTCGGCCGAGGAAAATGTTGCTCTGGTTGTAGCGGAGAAGGATAGACAATCTTCCACGCTATTGTCTTGTCAGAAGATGAATGAAGAGCTGAAAGATAAACTGCGAGACTTCGATCGGCGGCTCAAAGAGGCAGAGTCAAGATGCCGAGATTCGGACTCCAAGGTGAAGTACTATGAGTCCGTTAACTATACGACCAAGGTGGTGGATGAATACCACTCTTCCCTTGAGTATGGAAACGAATTGTTCCGCAGATGCGATGGATTTTTTGACCGAGGGTGTGCTCACGTGATTCGTCAACTCCATCCTTTTGTTGCAGACAAGGCTACTGTGCCGGGTTTTTGAAGGATCTTACACCAACCCCGACTTCCGGGCCGGCTGTGACTTCATCCCGTTTACTGAGAGTGAATTGGCGGAGATAGCAGCAGCAGATCGGAAAATGGGAAGGGAGTGGATTCCGCCGTCTCCCGTTCATCCAAATTTGCTAGAGCTGTGCGACCAATATGCTGAGCAAGCCGAGGAGTCTGAGCCTATGCAAGTGGAGCCGCTGAGGGATGTTGCGCCATCGTCAGAGGCAGGGGCAGCGGATAGTGATCCTGCCGTAGTTGTAGAGGAAGTTCCACCAAGTGGGGGTGCTTCGGCGGAAGGTGCTTTTCCTTCGGACGAAGTGCCTGCACATGTAATAGAGTAGTTTTTCCTCTTTGAAGGAACCTCTGTTTCCTTCTGTATTTTTTATAACTCAATAGATCATCTGGCAGAGCTTATTTCTGTGATTTTAATCCACTTAGTCGAAATAAACTTTTTTGATGATTTGGAGTTCGATCCCAATTTTAATTTGAAGCGAATATGGCTTATCCGCTTAAACTCCCCTTTCGAGGTGAACTCGAAGTCTGTGGACTGTGAGGTCCAGTTTCGAGGCGAGCTCGAAGTGAGGAGTATATTTTAAAATCCCATTTCGAGGCGGGCTCGAAGTGTATGGGTTTTATGTCCCACCCTGAGGTGAGTTCGAAGTGAGCATGGTCACTTTTAATTTGGGTACCCAATTTCGAGACAAGCTCGAAGTAAAGTTCGTTTTCGAGGTGAGCTCGATGATAGGAGGGACTTGTCTGCTTTTTGATTTCGAGGTGAACTCGAAGTAGCTATGATGAATCTTGAGATGAACAAGATGCGTTTATTATACTTGAAATGTAGTATTTATACAAAGTACTTCTTCAGATGATTAGCATGCCATGGACGAGGTAATATTTTCCCTTCTTGATCCATGAGGTGGTATGTCCCTGGGCGCACTTCGTCCTTGATTAGGTAGGGGCCTTCCCAGTTCGGTGACAATTTATTTGTGGTGATCTGCCTGGCTGTCCCCTCAATCTTCCTTAACACCCAGTCGCCGACGCAAAGTGGTCTCTTCGTCAGATTTTTGTCATGAGATTGTTTAGTTTTTTGTTTAAAAACTTGCATTTTAACCGTGCTGCTATCCTCCTTTCTTCTAGTAGGTCTAAATCTAGACGTCGCTGTCGCTTATTACTTTCAGTATTGTAGACAGAAACTCTGTATGATGGGAGTGCGAGTTCGGCTGGAGATATGGCTTCTGATCCAAACAGTAAAGCATACGGTGTTTCTCCAGTGGGGCACCTAGCCGAAGTACGGACTGCCCAAAGAGTTGCTGGAAGCTCGTCAACCCATTTGTTGGATTTTCCTTCCAAGTTCTTTTTTAATGTTGTCAGTACTAACTTGTTTGCTGCCTCTGCTTGACCATTTCCCTGGGGATGTGCGACTGACGACTTCTAGTGCTTGATCCCCAGGCGAGTACATTCTGCAGTGAATTTCGCCGCGAACTAAGTACCATGGTCGGTCACCACTGTGCGAGGTGCTCCGTACCTGCACAGCACAAAGTCATGCAGGAATTTTAGAGCATTTTCCTCAGTGGGAGCTGCTAGGGACTTCGCCTCAATCCATCTAGAAAAATAGTCTACGACCACCACCAAATATTCACTTCCTCTGGACTTCGGAAATTTACCCATCAGGTCGATTCCCCACATGTCAAAAGGCCACGCTACCAAAACCGGGGTTTGGGGTACAGAGGGCAGTCGAGGTATCTTGCTGAACTTCTGACACACATCGCACCTTCTGACGAAGTTCTCCGCGTCCTTCCACAAAGTCACCCAATAAAATCCCTGATTTAAGATTTTTTCTGAAAGAGGTCTGAAACCGAGATGGCCACCACACACACCTTCATGCATTTCCTCCAATATGGATTGAGTAAGATTTGGCGGGATACAGCGAAGTAAGGGCCTGGTGAACGAACGACGATATAGGATGCCGTTGATTACCGTGTACCGGGCGGCTCGTTGCCGTATCTGTCTGGCCTTAGTTTTGTCTTCGGGCAAAATATCCGAAGTTATGTAATCGCGTAATTCGTCGATCCAAGTGGGTGCTTCAGTTGATTGTCTTAAGGGTAAGACGACTTCCAGAGCTGTGACAAGCTCTACCATTACTCCAAGAGTGTTTGAGGTTTCTCCTGACGCTATCTTTGCTAACTTGTCAGCTGACTCATTCTGACATCGGCATATTTTCTTGAGCGAAAAATGATGGAACCGAGGAACCAATCGTTCTACCTTTTCGACATATCCCTTCAAATTATTGGAATTTACTGAATACTCTTGATTTACCTATCCCACTACGACTTGTGAGTCGCTATATGCCTCCAGGGCTTTTACTCCGACTTCCAGAGCCCATAGTAGACCGAGGACGAGGGCCTCGTATTCGGCTTGATTGTTGGATAACACATAATCAAGTCTCACGCTGCGGACTTCCTCGTACTGTCCTGAAGGTGATTTTAATATAATACCGACTCCGGCCCCTTGAGAATTGACTGCTCCGTCTACCATCATTATCCAAGTGTTTTCTGGCTCGCATGTCGGTGTGATATTCTCGTGATGTGATGACTCCGTGAAGGAGAGTTCAGCTAAGAAGTCTGATAAAGCCTATGCTTTAACTGCTGTTCTCGGCTTGAACTCAAGATCATATCCGCATAGCTCAATGGACCATCGTAACAATCTTTCGGATTGATCCAATTTGTGAAAAACTTGTTTTAGTGGGTGGTTGGTATAGATGATCAAGGTATGGGATTCGAAGTAAGAGCGGAGCTTACGAGTACTGATCACTAAAGTGTAAGTAAGTTTTTCAATGTTCGAGTAACGTACCTCGGCATCCCGCAGGATTCGACTGACGAAGTAGACCGGTATTTGCTTACCCTCCTTATTCCTTACCAGTACCGAAGCTATCGCCAACTGTGAGACGGAGAGATACATGCATAACACTTCACCTGTTACAGGCGCACTGAGCAGGGGTAATTTCGCCAGGTAATTCCTCAAGTCTTCCCAGGCCCTAGAACATTCTTCAGTCCATACAAATGTTCTTCCTGCGATTTTGAGGGCTTTGAAGAAAGGCATACACTTCTCGGCGGACTTGGAAATGAATCGTCCCAAGGCAGATATACATCCGTTCAAGCGTTGAATATCCTTAACACATCGAGGCTCGGTGAGTGCGAGTACCGCTTCCACCTTGTGCGGGTTCGCCTCTATGCCCCTTTCTGACATCATAAAGCCAAGGAACTTGCCAGTCTTTACTCCGAAGCTGCACTTCGTGGGGTTAAGCATCAATCTGTACTTCGATAAAGTGATGAAGGTCTCCTTCAAATCTTCGAGGTGGGAGTGTCCGTGTTTGGTCTTGATAACCATGTCATCTACATATATCTCCATGTTTCTGCCGATTTGTTGTTGTAGAACCTTATTCATCATCCTTTGATACGTGGCTCCAGCATTTTTGAGTCCGAATGGCATCACGTTGTAACAATAAGTCCCTCCAGCTGCTCGGAACGAAGTATAGATCTGGTCCTGTGGCCTCATTTTGATCTGATGATACCCCGAGAAGGCATCCATAAGGCTGAGAAATTCGTACCCCGAAGTCGAATCTACGAGGGCATCAATGCGTGGAAGGGGGTAACAGTCCTTTGGGCATGCCCTATTTAAATCCGTGTAATCTACACACATTCTCCATTTCCCATTGGATTTCTTCACCATGACCACATTCACTAACTAAGAAGGGTACTCTACTTCCCTTATGAAGTTGGATGATAGCAACTTCTGCACTTCGTCTCGCATGCTGCTAATCTTCTCTTCGCCGAACTGTCTCTCTTTTTGCCTGATGGGTTTAGCCTTTGGATCAACATTAAGCTTATGCTCCGCGATGTCCGGTGATACCCCTTGCATGTCCCCAACCTTCCAGGCGAAGTTGGTGAGGTGTTCCGAGAGAAATTGTATTATTTGCTCCCTCATAGGTGTAGGCAAATATTTTCCAACTCGTATCTTCTGTTCAAGATAGCCGGGATTAATAGACACTTCGTCATACTCCTCTGTCTCCGGTTTTTCCTTGTCAACGCAATGCATGCGTGTCGAAGTGACTTTCGATGTTTCAACTATGGCCGATATGGGCACCGAAGTGGTTGTCGATGTAGCCTGCTGCTGTCGGGATTTGAAGACGTGAGCGAGAAGACTCTTAGGATTGCTTCTTACATACCCGATCCCATTCTTGGTGGCGAATCGTACTTGTTGGTGAGATGTTGATATTATTAACCCGAAAGCGGAGTGGGCCGGAGTCCCTAAAATGGCGTTGTACGGTGAATCGACATCTACCACGTAGAACTTGATTTCCTCACAACGACAACAGAAATCGGACCCCAAAGTTACGTCAATTTTCACCGTTCCTTTGACTCCGATTTTGTGCGCAGTGAATCCTTCTAGCACCATATTGCTGGGTTTTAGGATTGTATCGTTCATACCCATTTCTCTGAAGCACTTGTAGTATAATATGTTTTTAGTTGCGCATGTATCGATCATCACCCTCCTTACCCGGCAGCTACCAATATCCTTCGCTGTCATGCGGACTTCTAGTATGATAGGGGTTACCCGTGCCTCTTCGTTCAGCTCCAAGTCCTGGTCGGAGAATGTTATGGGCTCTAAGGAGAGCCTGTTGAAGTTGCACACTGGCACCAGCTTGTTCAGGTTATGGATTTTCCGCTTTATTTGCTTGATAGAGGCGAACTGAGGTGTTATTACTTCGATCACCTTTTCTCCATTCTCCTTGGGTGGCTCCGTAAGATACTCCTTCAGGTGCCCTTCCCGTGCCAATTTTTCAATCGTACGTTTTAGCTGAAAACAGTCTTCAGTAGTGTGGTTGCAGTCTTTGTGATAGTCGCAGTACTTCGACTTTTCTCTGGCGGATGTATTCTGTGTCCGCATAGGCGGGGCGCTCTGAGCCCCATACTTTTGCTTAACAACAGCGACGAACTTCTCTTTAGGAGCGTCTGATGTGGTCAGTTCGGTCCTTTTGGCCTTGCCTTTTCCCTTTCGATCCTGCGGGGAGTCTTCACGATATCTTTCTCTTCTCGCATTCCAAGAGAAACTGGTGCTGTCCTCGGCCAGCGCCACTTTACGTGCCACATTGAATACTTCGCCGATAGTATTCGGCTTTCGGAGGTGTAATTCTGTGTATAGCATCTTGGAGTAGAATCTCGCTTCGAAACATGTGATTGCCGTGTCTTGACTGATATCTTCAATTTCGTCATATGTGCGCTTGAATCGTTCTAAATAGGAGAGGAGAGGCTCATTTTCTCTTTGTTTGATGTTGGCGAGGTCTCCCCTTGTCTTCGGGATTCTGCCAGCTATGCTGAATTTGTCTAGGAAGGATTTTTCCAAGTCACGCCATGAATTGATGGAGCCAGGCTTGAGTGATGAAAACCAGGTTAAGGCTTTGTCTGATAAGGTACTGGGGAAAGCCTTGCAAAGGACGGCTTCGCTATTGGTTACTAAGGCCATAGCGTATCTGAAGCGACAGATGTGTTCCTGGGGCTTAGTTGTCCCTGAATATAAGACCAGTTGCGGGAGTTTCAGTGCCTTTTTGGGGAAAGCAACATGAATCCATTCGGTGAAGGGTCCAGTTTCCATTAAATGGTCTTCCTGACTTCGGCTCTCTGGTGCTTTATCAACACAGGGCTCCTTTCTGAGTCTCTTGGATTGATGCTCGGGCTGATCCTTGTTCTTCACTGTTTTATCTTTTGGTTGACTTTCCGCAACTTCGCTGGCGGGTTGGTGTGGTGCCTTTCTGACTAAAACGTCTTGCTTTCCCAGATGTCTGCTAGTTACCGATGGTGATTTGGCTAGCTGTGGTTGGTAATGTCCTCCGTTTATGGTCGGGACAATCTGTGGGGCTAAATTAGGTCTTCCATGCCCTGTCTGGTGTCTCGTCTGTAGCTGTACGAGATCCCGTTCTCTGCGAAGTTGCTCGACTTCCTTCTGTAGGTCATCGATTTCCCTGCTATATTCAGCGTGACTATATGCTCTGCCCTGTGCCATTCCCCGCGGAGTGGTGACTTCGCGCGAGGACATCCTGATACCCAGGCGCTCGAAAGCAGAGTTGTGCCGGGGTTTGGCGGGAGCCGACATAGTCCGATACTCCTCCGGGCATGGCTCCAGGGTAGGTGTATCGAAGCGAAGTCCATGTTCTGTTGAAGGTCCAGCCATTAGTAATCTTGGGAGATGATAGAAATATCTTCCGTTCCTGGTAACGGAACCAAACTGATTAGTCGGAATTTGGTCTGATATAGAATTTCACGGAAATCGTGGTTGTGACGTGATGTCTCTGCCAATTCTGCAGGTCAAAGTAACCTGCAAGAAAGAGCAGTTCAATCGGAGAGTGAGGGACCTCCGGCGAACTTACCTCCTACCTTCTGAGAAGTGGTATTTATAGAGTCGGGTGACCCTGTGAAGAGAGTTCTGATATTTTTCTACCCTCGAAATATCTCATTATTGCAGGAATATTTCGTCAAATATTTCTTAATTAAGAATAGATATCTCAAAGGAGAATATTCTGGAAAGTTCCATATTGTAAGTCGTTCTCTCTGGGGACGAAGTGGGTCATCGAACTATCGATCACAAGATATTTTGTGGGAGATACTCGAAGAATCTGAAATAACTGATAATTAAGATATTTGCGCCCAAAGATCAGAGACAAGATCCCGTACTTCGTTCGGGCCCTTCGAAGTGACGGATACCTAGTGGACCCACGAAGCCACATCACTGTTGAGTCAGACTGAGGTTTTTATACCTTCTGAATATATATGGAATAATGAATTGAACATAAATCATAAATTTAAAGATTTACCCAAAAAAATAAAAACCATAAATTTAAAGTTGGAAATGAAAATACCTTCAAATAAATTTTCTTTTTTAAATAATATAATGTATTATAACTTCGAAGGCATAAATAATAAAATTTAAAAAATATAAGATTTTATAATAAAAAAAATAATGTTAAAATATAAAATATATAATAAAAAATAATATAATTATAATAATTCAATTAGCACAAATTTACAATTTAAATATATATATAAAATAAAAATTTACATACATTTCAAAAAAAATTTAAAAATAAAAAATTTATTAAAATTATTTATTGTGAAGAGTCTAAGTAAAGAAATAAAAATTGGAAATTTATTTTATCACTTTATAATACATTATATTAATTTTTAAAATATGTTTTCACTTTTATATAAAAGTATATACCTTCAATACAATGTTTTAGAAAATTATTGGTAATGACTCCCAATTAAAAAAAATGGATTCTTTTCAAATTATTTATGTAAAAAGATGGAAAAAATATAAACATTATTTTCCTTTAAATTGAATAATAATAAAAACTTTAAAAATCAATATAGAAAAAAAAAAAAAGAAGAAGCATTATCTCCCCTCTGATTGAATAATAATAAAAAAAATTTTAAAAATCAATATAGAAAAAAAAAGCATCAATCTTTCTTGTTTTCAATTGTGAAAAAAAAAAATGTAATGGCATTTGGAGGCAGATTTGTGAAAAAAATAACCAAATGGGCATAATGAGGAAAAAAAAAAAGCAAAATTACTTTGGCCTAAAAGAAGACCGAAAGAAGTTACTCTCAACCTCAGTATACCCAAATGGAAAGAAGCAACAAACCCGTACTATGATGCCATTAGTTTTACTGTTTAGGGCTTGGAATTGCAGGGCATCCTGCAGAGAACCTGCAGGCATTTCAGAGTCAACAGAACAAACTCTCCCCTGGTAAAAATATTTCCCAGCCCTTTTTCTGTTTTCACAGAAGAAGAAACAAACACGAAAAAAAGAAAGAAAGAAAAAAAGATAGAAGAAGAAATCTAAGGATAGAAGAGGCTTCTGGTGTTAGGGTTTTAAACAATTGACGGCAGCCTAAGCGATGGTATCTGAATATATATAGAATTAGATGGGAAGAGCGTTTCTAAATTAGGGTCACAAGAACGCATTTCAAAAAGTGTATTCATATTATTGCTTTTAAGTAATTAATATTTATTTATTTATTTTTAAAATATATTATAATACTTCATTATATTAAATTAATGTATATCTCTCTCTCTCTCTCTCTCTCGATATCTCTAAATTTTTTCTGATAACAACTAAATAGTTATTCAAAATAAAATCTCGATATTGATAAAAAATATATTAATAATTTATTAATTTTTTTTTTATTTATAATTTTCAGTTGTAATTCAAAAAAGAGACTTGCACGGAAAATCAATCACTTCGGTTTCTTGAACCACTTCACTTCCGCGGTGCCAAATTCCATCCCCGAAAGTAGCTTCTTGCTTTTGCTGATTTATGGTGAGTTTGATATTCTCTTCCTATTCAAGTATTTTAAACTAATGTGATAATGCATCATTCCCTTCCCTTACGAAGAACAGCTTTGTCCTGGTCCTATCAGCTTCTATACCATAGGCCTGCGTTTCTTCTCTTGCTTCATATTCCGTAGACTGTAATTATCAGTTTGGTTACATCTAAATTGACGAATGCCTTATGTTTGTGTGTATATTTTCTTCACTTTAAATGGAATTTTCAAGAAAAAAAAAAAAAAAACCCTTTACTGAATACATATTTTGGCTTTTGGATGAATTAAACTTATTCATTTGTCCAATTTCTGAAAATCAAGATTGCATTTAATAATATTTCTCAAACTTTTCTTTGATTTAATTTCTCTATTAGTTGAGTTATTAGTAAGATTGTAATCAGTGAGATATTTGTTTTAGAATTCCTTAAATGTTAGAATTCCTTAATGCATACAAATTTAAAATAGAAAAGTAGTTTTTGGATGGGAGGGGGGAGGGTACTTATCTTTATTTAGGATAAAATTATTCGTAGTAATTCTTTGATGTCTTTGCAGGTGTAGTTTCTGAATCTTTTGGTTATAGCACTGATGTAGCAGAGCTTGTTGAGATGGCAGTTAGAGCCTTAGTTGTAAAACCATATCAGACGGTACATATGATATTATTGTCTTCTAATAGCTTGTCCTTTGCCAAATGAGTCGTGCTTTCTTCTTGTCTTTCATATTATTATACTTTATGGATTGTGATTAGTACATTTTTATCAAGAAAATGTTAATGGGTGTATTGTTTAGTAATTGATGTAGAATTTTGAAAGATTGGCATGTAAGGACTAGTGATATGGATTCAAAAGCATAAAATGGTTAGGGATGACTCTGTTATGATGAATTTTGCAGCTTACTGAAGTCATAAATGAGTTACAACAATACTGTTATATGCCCCTACTTAAGGTTCATGTTGTAGGTTGATCTATCTCTTGAATAATATTTATTCTTGCTATTATCCTTTCCTCTTCTTGAGGAGCCTGATTACTAAAAGATTGAGACTCTTAAAGGGTGTGCTCACCTAGGAGCTCAAGAAGGTGGCAGTCTTAACACCTTAAGAAGAATAGACAAGTTAAAGAATACATCTGGTTTTTTTCTTCCCTTTATTTCTCCTAAACAACTTAAATAGGCTTCAGAGGATAAAAAACCCTAACCATAATTAGAGTGACTATTTAGGTAACAACAATAGTAAATATGAGCATGCCCAATTAATTATATACGAATCCCAAAAAAAAAGAGAAAAAGAAAAACAAAATATGGAAGCTTAACATTCTGAAAATAATAGAGAAAGTGTCTAAAGCTTTATGAATCTTGTTTGGAAAGAGCTTAATATGGATCTCCAACTAATACCAAGTCTGGAAATAGAATGAAAGCTCTTATATGTGGTTATTTTATTCAATGGCTGATAAGATATTCTATGAAGGATGCAAATATGTGACCCATGTCTATCTTCTTAAGAAGAATTCTACCTCTCTGTAGCTATTTGAAGCAAAATGTTACTTATTGAAAGGAAAAGAAAGGAAAATACTTTTGTTTTGTCTTCTCAATCTTTATTCACTATATTTTTGTTTGAGTGTTAAATTTTCACAAAATTTAAAACTTGTGGCTGGAACATAAATTCTTGATAATAGGCCCAACATATGCACAATTACTAACAAATGATGCATATCCATGTCTCGAACATGGGATCTCTCACTTTGATACTATGTTAAATGTGTTGGGAATTTAATAATGAGCTTTTTTTCAAGATTCTTATTTCACTAACAACGAAGAAGAGAAAAGAAAATTGTTGAGTAATAGAAACTTTCTATCTTCTTATTAATGAGATGGGTCTACCTTGATGTTATCCTGAGATATTGTCTAATTTGTGTAACATTTGGAAAATTGTTTTTTGAGAGTAATAATTATAAACCTTGTTTAGTTGTGCTGTGTCAATACAAACCTTATAGAGCTCATCAATAAAGATTACGAATAGTCATGGGGAGGTGGAAATCCAGATTAACAGGGCTCCTCTTTGTCTCCAACCCATTTGGGACAAAATAATTTCCATCCCTTGTCTCCAACCTCCAATGTTGAAAAACTACTAACAAAATTAATTGGGTGGAAAAAGAAGAAATTGAGTAAAACTTCATTATTTATTTACTTACATAGGCAATAGATGTTACTTATATTTTTATTTCTATATGATATCTATATGTAGATGTACGTCAAAATGTTCCATTGTGAATAAAAAATATAAATGGAAAATATAATGGAGATTTTGAATAGGGGTGATGCAGTACCTATATTTGCCCTGCCCTTGATTGGTGGGTCAAGAGGCAAACAAGTCCGTACCCCATTCTTTGTCTGAATTGGGGTTGGACCTGTAATGGTGTGGCCCCGATTCAGGAGAAAGTTTTCATTCCTTATAAAGATCCTTTTCTAGGATCCCTCCCCATCTAAAGCTAAATTTACATTTCTATGGTCATGCTTCTTTATTCACTAGATCAAGTTTTGGTTAATCTTTGCATATTTGTAGCTCTTTTATCTATCATATTTATCCTTCTTTCTCCTACTGAAAAATCTTCAATTTGAATGTAATGTATTACCAAACAGTGTCTTTTATGTTTATGCTTGTGGTGCTTTCAGCAGTTTTCAAGTGGTTTACTTGTCAAATTTATTTCCTGGTATTTATTTCCCAAAGTATTTTTGAAAGTAATGCTAACATAGCAATATATATATAGACATTCTATAGTATCTTCATGGCCTCCTCTTACCTGTGTCTTGTTCTTCCCTTCTAAAATTACCCGTATCTTGGCATTTACCAAATTTTCATTACAAAATCAATTATTGAAATTAATTTATCTGTTTACTGTCATTTATCTCTTTAATCATGAAAGAGAGATTATTCTGTCCATTCCTGCTTAAAAAATCTTGACATTTTGGCATAAATATCTACTATGTAGTTTTGGGATGGCCGACAGCTTTTCAGTCAAAGACTGTAGGGATTTGCTACTTGTGGCTCTGATATACTATACTTCAGTCTTAAAAAAATGTTTCTTATTTGATTTACTATAAAAGCTGTCTTGATTTCCTGTACTATTACAGTGAACAGGTTACTGAGGATTATATTAAAAGTTTACCTTTTGTCAACTTTCATTGTTGCTTCATGTTATTTGTCCTATGGCTGATGAAGGATTATTAACACTTACAATACCATTCCTCATTGAAGTGTATAGCTGAAAAGTGTTCAAGATGTGCAATAGCTTGGGCATTTGAGAGAGATTTCAGGTGTTCATTGGGTGGAAACATGAGGTAACAGGTCTTTTTAGAAAACAATTTTATTCTTTCTACCATATGTGTCATTTGAGTAGCTAGCTTATATAGAAGATGTACATGATGTTATTACCAATCTTTATGCCTATCAAACATTCTTTTAAAAATAAATGAATTTCATAATGGAATCTTAACTTGCTGAAGGGCATTCTTTTACTTTTATATATTAAAGGAAATATTATTAACTCTTTGCCCTATGGTTGCCTTTCTGTCTCACTCATTACAAAAGATTCTTGATTGCAAACAGGTGCAGCACTTCTCTATTTCCAATGTTTTCCTACTCATTTTTTCGTTCAAAGCACAAGGTTGCTGAATATAAGAATGCAAGTCTACATGGGTTTGAAAAGGCGAGCATTCCTAATCGGTCAGATTTGCTTTGTGGGGTGAGTGAGTCTACTCTTATCAACATATGCAAATTATGATGCTTCACTCTTTTAGTAACCATTTGTATTTTTGAAATTGTTTTTACCCTACACTGTAATCTAAAGATTTGTATTTTCTCATTTATGGATTTTTATCAAATAGTCCATTTCCCTAAAAATAAAAACTCACCTATTTTTCTTTATCAAATAAGTATTTGGCTCTTTTTGCATGCTGCTCATTTTAGTTCTAAAAAATTCTAATGTTATATATTTTGAACCCTCTCTAGAATGTTCATTCTTGTTAAATTTGAACATTTATTTTAAAGTAAGGGTCTGGGGCAAATATGCTCATGTAGCAAATATTGTTCTGTTTAGGTACCTATTTTTGTAAATTATGATGGCATAGATGGCATCGTAGAAAACAAAAGAGCCAGTGAGCATTTCGACAATCATGACTGCAGTAATCATGATTTTGATATTTCATTGGCATGTAAACGCTTTCCTTCCATCTCATTACAACATTCTCCTCCGGTGCAACTGTATGATGGAGCAAGTTGCATTTCAGTAGATACAGCCCTCTTAGCAGCCAAGATTCGTGAGGAAGTTCTCCCCAATTATATCGATGATAAGTTGATTGATTCTGATTGTCTATATGAAGCGTGTAAATCTTTGTATCAAGGGCATGTGGCTGGGGCATCATCATCTGTCAAAGAAAATATAACTCCTACTAATTCTCATTCAATGAAGCCAGAAGCAAGACAGGACTTGGAGTCAGACATTAGCCAATCTTCCAGCAATATGACTGAACTTGAGATAGAAGATACTTCTGTATCACTTCAACAGATTCTCGATCAACCTATCGGTAGCATCCCTGGATTCACTAAAAAGCGGTGTAATCAGCTTGTGAACTCTGGATTCCACACGGTGGGCCTTGTTTTAGATGATAAATTTATTATCTAAAGATTAATTACTAATTCATTTTCTTGTTGACATGCAGTTGCGGAAATTGCTGTACCATTATCCTCGAACGTATGCTGATCTACAGAATGCACAAGTTGGCATTGAAGATGGGCAATACTATATCTTTGTTGGAAAAATATCATTGTCCAGGTGGTTACTGAAAATTTTTGAAAAACTATTTTGCCTCTGAGAATGCATGGATCTTAGTTGAAATTTATCTTGTATCAGGTGTAGCTGGTTAGCTGTTAGCATATCTGGTGACCGGATATTCTGTTTCAAAAGATTGTAACTTTAGACATCGTTAAACAAAAGAAAATGGAAAAACACACTTTAAGAAAAACATTGTTATTTTAAACATTATATTTGATTAAGATACAAAATCACTCTCAGAAAATATCTGACCTTAATCTCACTCTATAAGGACATAATATGTATATAATTTCAAGTATGGTAAATAAAAATAGGGCAAACATGCTGGGTTTTCATGTACTAAATCCACAGGGATATCTATTAATTTCTCAGTTTTGAAATCCTTCTTTTGATATCTATTGGATATATGTCTATTGCTTGTGAATCTGTAAAATCTTTGACATGATCCTGTTTTGACAATATTTTTTTTTTGACTTTTTTAGGGGAGTCAAAGCTACTTCATTGTCAATACTTGAGGTAGTTGTAGCTTGTGAAGTTGCAGAAACTGGTTCTATTGATGAATCAGAAAGTCAAGGAACTACAACAATATATCTACATTTAAAGAAGTATTTTCGTGGTACTCGTTTCACATTCTATTCTTTCCTCAAAAGTATTGCCGAAAAGCATAAGGTGGGAGATATTGTATGCGTTAGTGGCAAGGTGAGCTTGTGAATTGTGTATCTTATTGAAATTTTTGTGTTGCAGATTGTTGCAGTTTTTAATTCAAACCTCATTACTTGTAGTTGCTAGTCTTATTTTGTGATATTTTTGACAATGTTAAGAATAGAGTGAAATAAACTGTGCTAAGAAGTATACACTAGGATAATTTTCAGGTTGATAAGGATGTTTGAATTCCACTGTTGCTTTGACTTTTCGAATTTGGTTTTCTCTTTTACTATTTGTCTTGAAATTTCAATTTTTAGAGAGCAGCTTAGAGTTGAATTGCTACCTTTTGCATCTGAGTTCATCTTATACTTGCACTTATTAGATTGTTCTTTGTGGCAATTATTGCACATGTTTTTTTCCTTTTCTTCACATTGATTCCATCTTTAAGTATAAATGCTTCATTATTATTATTTTTATTAATTTTAAACACATAGTGAAGGGTGATTTTAGGTTAAGCATGAATTTCTTCCATTTAACCTCTACTGGTCGTGACTATTTTTGTTCTGCTCATGTGAATACACAGAGAGAAAGAGGCTGTTCCATTTAAAGCAGACGTTAATTGCATCTCTCTCCCACACGCATTTGCATATTTTATACCTCCATGTTGTTCATGCCCATTGATGCCTTAAATTTCTCTTTAAGAATATTAGGAGGTAACACACTTTTTCTTTTGAAGTCCATAAATTATGCCACTTCTGTGTCTAATACCTTCACTTCTGGGTGTATGATCCAAGAAGAATGTGTACCATTGTCTACTGTGATTTTCATGATGTTGATGGTTTAGTGCTCCTTTCTTATCTGTGTGCCTTTTGTTCAAGACTTTTATCTAATTATTCACTTTTGATAGGTGCGGAAGATGTGCACGGATGGTCACTATGAGATGAGGGAGTACACTTTGGATACACTTCAGGATGAAGACAATCCATCTTTTTTCCGGGAAGAGAGACTATACCCTATATATCCTTCAAAAGGAGGCCTAAAGCCAAACTTTCTCAGAGATATGATCTTGAGGTTTATGTCTTTTCTGGAAATTAATCTTGCCTCGTGGAGATTTGCTTACATGTTTCTTCGGGCCATTATTTGAAAAGTTGGCCTTCATTTCCTATTCTGCAGAACATAGTACTTGGCGCTTTGCTACCCCTCTTCTTTCTTCTCCTTTTTCTATTTAAAACATTATAGTTCTTTTAGAGACAAAAATGGTGCTTTTAGGTTTTCTTATTTTGATTCTTGACACTATTGTTATAAGATCAAGAACAACTTCTAATGACATGACAAAAATGATGATATGATTATGCCTACTTGTCAGTCACCTAGTAAGAGCGTAGTATCATGAATACTTGCTGACTGTCAACTTCTATGATCTTTTAATAAATCTACTCGTATCTAACTTGGATGACCTTTCGACATACTGTTGTGTATGTGTTTTAATAGATATTGGCTGAATTCAACAATTACATGAGTTTCTTTTCTGTATAAAATTTTTGCTTCCACAAATGGCTTCCAACTAGTTGAAGTGTTGTATTGTACAATGTCTTCAGTAAAGGCAAAATGAGGCTGACACTAATCATTTTCAAATTCCTCACTTTATTGATCACACACAAATACATTTACTTATTCTTTTGATGTATTGATTTCTTCAACCCTTAGGAAGATGCTTTATTTCCTAATTTTTCTTCAAATGAATTTCAAAGGTACACAAGAGCATTTTCCTTTGTCCTTGAAATGGTTATAAAAAGTTTACTAAGTTACCATGTGCAATTTAGATGAAGTTAGTTCTGGAATGGAATTGTTGGTGGAGGATGTTGCTCTTGATTTAATAGTTATTTATCTCATCTTTATTATTCTCTATGTTTGAGAATCGCTTGCTTACCCATTCACTCAACCAGGATCTCCATCTTGGTTCTTTGCTGTTTCCATCTTGCTTTGGCCTAGGAACCTAGCATCTCCTGTTTGAGATAACATTGAATGTGATGTTTTTTTTCTTTTTTTTTTGAATTTCTGTTACTATTTTGGGATTTTCTTGGCAAAAAGTTGCCTGCATGAGACAAATTTTCACATCACTTGTTATTTTCTGAATTTTGTTTTTAGTTGTGGTGTTATTAATCCACTGATTAGTTTTTATTTATCTTAGAGGACTACAGGAATTGCCAGCAAATGTTGATCCTATTCCAAAAGTTATCCGCGAGGACTTTGGACTTGTATGCCTTCATGATGTAAGAGGCTGGATTTCTGTTTGTAATGGTTCTTCTTTCTGTGCATTATTTCTTTTGGCCATGTGCTAAAAATGAATGGAAGATCAGATAGTATATTCAACATGCAATAGGCTATACAAGAATCTAAGTGGAAACTTTCTAGGAAATCAAATTAGATAGTGGATTGTGCCTCTTTTGTAAGATTTGGAGGCAATGTTTTGTTCAATTGGTAAATCACTCTATACTAGGCCATAGGCTTTACATCAAGAAATTTGAAGCCTTGCCTATTTCCTGGTTGACAAAAAGGAGAGAATTTCTGAAATGTTTTCTATGTGTCATTGCTGAACAAAAGTACAGTATACATAGGCACTAATACTAATCAAATCTCTTAATCTTAGACTAATCAAATCTCTTAATCCTAGACTAATCAAATCCCTTAATCATAGTCTAATCAAATCCCTTAAACTTAGTTCTATCTTAGGAAGAATTACAACAGTAATTACAGCTAGAATATACACAATAATTGTGAAAGAATCAAGAAATATACAATACACAATAAGGATAGAAAATATATTGATACTGGTAATGTTGAGTCTTTTTCTTATCTATGATGGCATTCTGAATAATGTTTTTTTTTTTTTTTTTTTTTAAATTTCTACTTTCTTTCCTTTTCTGTAACAAGACAGCTCTTAAGATCCAAGGAATTACTTATTGGTCTGTGAAATATGGCATCTAAAATTTTGTTCAAACAGAAGTTCATTTGATGGTTTCACATTTAACATATCTCAACATCGTGGTCAGTATATCTCCATTTCATGTCCTCTCTATTAATATATCCTTTCTTATTAATGTTGCAGGCATATATGGGAATTCACCAGCCAAAAGATTTATCTGAGGCTGATTTAGCTCGCAAGAGGCTCATATTTGATGAGTTCTTTTACCTTCAGGTGACAGTAGTAGCCAATAATTTTCTTCTCATTTAAACAACAGTGTATCACATTTTAAAACCAAATCAAGGTAAATTACTGTTTATCTCTCATATTTTAGCTACTGAACTTGATTGAAAGTAAATGTTAAATTTGTTCGGTAAGAAAAGCAATGACAACAATGTTTCTCTCTTTGAAATGTTAGAATATTGGAAATTATAATCCTAGATTAGTCTACTACAGATTATAAATTGGACATGTATGATTGTGGCTCCTTATACTGGTATTTTAACACTTACGTTGTAATTTTTTTTATTCATTTTAGTGTCATATATCTTAAACTTTCACCCACTCAAAATTTTTAATTTAAACTAATTGAGAAGAGTTGAAATTATGCACTTAACGCACCTCTTCATGTGTGGTGGACCAAACATAAATTCTTAACAAGAGGTCCACCACATGAACTATTTACTAACAAACAGAGTGGAACCAAGGTTCAAACACAAGACCACCCGCTATGAGTGGGTGAAAATTTAACATGGTGGGAGATCCCTGCATGAGCTTTAGCTCCACCATGTTTGTTGGTTATTGATCACATGGTGTTAGGTCCATATGTGAAAGGCAATGGGTTAAATGTATAAATTCGACTCTCTCTACCGACTTAAACTCTTAGAACATATAAAAATTTAACAATATATAATTAAAAAACCTTCTCTTGGCTATATGGGTTAGTTTTATTAAATAAATTTGATTATAATACTTCCATGAGATGGATTTGTTTTTATTTCCGTGTTTACTTTGGTTGAGAGTTATAGCATTTATATCGGTTGATGTAGGCATTAATAGCCTAATATTGAGTAATTTCATACTTTATTGTTGTTTCTTCTTTTTAATCATTTATCTATTGTATTTTATAATTTAATTTTCTAACATGATGTATTACTTAGAAGTAAATTGAGTAAATTCCATATTTGTCCTTAGTTTTGTTTTAATTAGTTTTAGCATAGAGGTCAATTTTATTCATGCAAGAAATGAAGAAAAAGATTTTGTTTATTCAAGAAGGGAAGGAAGAGATGAAGTGCATGTCATTATTATTGAAGAATGATCCAAATTATTAATTCTTGATATTTCTATGTTAGTGGGTAATTTATTCAATATTAGTGTATGAGTAAGTTATGGTAGTTAATGGTTAATGGTTCATTGGGTAGTTAATATGAGTAATGAGATAATTCTATATGTAGTGGTCATGTGGGTATCCTAGTTATTGATTTTGTAAGTTTATAAGTAGGTCTCACTTATCTTTCATTTTTCATCGATCAATTCCTTATTCCTATTCTCAACAATTATGCCCTCATTGCACTTAGCATGTATAAGGAAAATATGGACTAGTAATTGCTAAATTTATCTCTTCATCATTCACGCAGTTGGGACGGTTGTACCAAATGCTCGGAAGTCTTGGTACGAAACTAGAAAAAGATGGACTCCTGGATAAGTATAGGAAGCCTAAACTCGATGCAGTTCTTGTAAAAGAATGGTCCAATCTCTCCAAGGAGTTTCTGAAGACTCTGCCATATTCCCTCACACCCAGCCAGCTAAGTGCTGTTTCAGAAATTATTTGGGATCTAAAGCAACCTGTTCCAATGAATCGGTTATTGCAGGTACATGATTTCTATTATTTTATTTATTTATCTTTTTCATGATTGAATGTTTCGAGGAAAGTTTCTTTTGAATTACATTTCCTTGTGAAAAACTTTTTACATGATAAAGGCCTTGATAAACAGTTCTTCCACATTTTGGATGTGAGATATCATAGATCCAGTCTTAGTGTGAACTGTGGCTTTAAGATCTAGAAACATTTCCTGTGAAGTGAACGGAAGTTAAGACCGTGAAAGAAAGCTTCTGTTATTTGGTTCTGCAAAATATTTATGCAGTTCCAAATGGAGTCTCAGTATGTTGTGGCTTTTCATTGAAGTGCTGGGTAGCACGGATTTATATATTTTGCATCCTTTGCTTTAACTGTATTTCACTTCTGCAGCTCTTTTATCTGTTTTTCTCATTATTTTAGTATAAATATGTTTGACATCTGCCAAATAGTGCTATGACTAATTTGCAGTCCTCCCAGTGAAACTTAGATATTTGGTCCTTCATACCATTTCTTTGTTTTTACTATTTGTCCTTTGACAGAAAAGAGGCATATCTTACATTTCTTTCTGGGATATGTTTATTTTATTCTTGACTAGTTAGTTGAAGTCTATCTTAGATAATAATGGACAGGACAAAGCTTAATTTTAAACAAAAGGGAATTATCATTTGGGTTGAAGACCTTATTGATGTCAGAAACACTGGCAAGAAAGCATTCTTCTATTGCTCTGAGAAGTGTGGAATCTATAGATCACTGTAGCAAAAGATCTTTATCTTTCCTAATATTTATCTTCCTTTAAAAGTATGTACCTGTATATCTATATATCTATACATACATACATAGTTCTCTTTTATCTGATTTCCCTTGTACTTTGTTGAGGCAGATTCTTTTGTATATTTCTCATCTTTTTGTCAAATATGAGTAGGTGAACTTAAAAACAATTCATTAAAGTTGGACTGTATAAACTTAATTTATAAGATATCATGAATCCTGAAGCATATCAGCTTGAACAGAGATACGAGATGCTGTGGCTGAGTGTCTTTGGTGGAAGTGCTACAGATGTGAGATTGGACACAAAGAAAGTCCCATGCAGAAGTTGATTTTCTTGTGGTGATCATGCTGATTGAAAACTGTTGAGATTTAGATAGATACTTCTATAAGAAAGTCCAATTTTGAATGCATAATCAGTAGGCATCTCAGGTTTGATTTGTGAAATGATTAAAATGAAGACATTCTAATTTGCTTTAAGTTGTTGAAAATGATTAAAGTACAAATGTTAAAAGCAAAAATACTTTATGTGAAACAAACAACTTAGTTGATATCTGACCAGTCGTATGTTTAATCATATCAATGCGAATCCGTTGTTGCTCACATCTATAATTATTATCACTTGTACTTCTAAACTATCGACACTTTCTCATGAAAAGATCTTTACTTCAGTTGCATTAACACTCTATTTCTGATGATTGCTTCTAAAATAATTTGGAAAAAGTTCGTGAGAAAACATCACTTGATTGTCAAGCATTATTATTCAAATAAGAAAATTATTAAGAAAACTAAGTTCCTTGAACTTGTATGATGCATAAATTTCTTTTAGCTACCTACTCACATGCTTTTGCTAGGCAGGTTAAGTCTTTGGTAGGGTTTAATAGTATGAGCAGAAATTGTACCTAGGCCAGTAATAGAAAGACAATATTTCGGGAAAAATTTAACAATTTTTATTCAACCAATCTAATTGCATGAGCATGCAAGCTTAAGATATTTATTGATGGCATTTCATTCTATTCAGTTACCTCTTCTAAACCTCTGAGCAATATTGATTATGTTGGTTTCTATCTTGTGTTTGCTCTTGTTATAATAATAGTTATGCTTATTTGAGATATTTTGCTTTTATCTTCAAAAACTCGTGTTTCTGGAAGAGATAGCAGATACCCTTTCTATATGTGAAGTTGGATTCTGTTAAAAAGAACAAGATTAGGATTTAATATGTTTTGAAACAGTAAGGAGAAATTTTATGTTATTTTCTTTCTTAAGTCAATTTTATTATTTATTACTTAGTATTTGCTGAAGGACTTTGTCACTTGTTTCTTATCAGGGAGATGTTGGGTGTGGAAAAACTGTGGTAGCATCTTTGGCATGCATGGAGGTTATCGGCTCTGGGTTTCAAGTATGCATATACTTCTTTTATTTTTGTATTTCACTTTGATTATGAAAAGTTTTAAGTTAAGCATAAAAATTTAATATCTATAAATTTCTGACAATCTAGACTATTGTCTATTCCAATGGGTCTTCAGGGGTGTCAGAAGTTGTTTTCCCTTTGGTTTTGTTATTTGCCCAATGAAAATAAAGTATGCTTCACATAATCAAGATGAATATCTGAGCTGGATGGCGGTATAAAAGAAAGAGTATTTCTTTGTTTGCAGAATGGACACTTGATTCTGCCAGTAATGATCATAATTTAAGAAAAAATAAGGCTAGTAACAAATGAAAATATTTACTTGGTATAGATTAATGGCGATTTGGTATTCCTTATTTTTTTATAGCATCTACGTCCACCATGCAGAAGGGTTTTTAAGCATTTCTTTTTTATACATCACTGGAAAAATTGTAGAATGTATTAGAATAATGCTTTAGGGCTGAAACTTCTATATTAGTGGATAACTACTCAATGTTAGTGAGTAGTTATTATGAGTAATGAGATAATGTTAAATGTAGTGGTTATGTGGGTATATATTTTTTATTTTGTAAGTCTATAGATAGGCCTTACTTGTCTTTTATTTTAAATTAATCAAGTTATCATCTTCTTTTCAAGCATCTCTCTTATTCATATTTCCATCAAATGATCTAATGACTTCTTATATATTTAGGCAGCTTTAATGGTGCCAACAGAATTGCTTGCTCTTCAGCATTATGAGAACCTTCTTAACTTACTGGAGAAGTTGGAGGATAAGCACTGCAAACCATCTATTGCATTGTTAACAGGTTCCACCCCTTGGAGGGAAGCGAAAATTATTCGACAGGCAAGAAACTTTCAGAAAATCCTTTATTTTTTGTTTTACTAACATAACAACTTATTATCTATTTTGGTTGATTGTTAGGGCCTCAAATCTGGAGATATCTCTTTGGTCATTGGCACTCACAGTTTAATAGCTGAAAAAGTTGAGTTTGCATCTTTACGCATTGCTGTTATAGATGAACAGCATCGATTTGGTGTCATTCAGAGAGGAAGATTTAATAGCAAGGTATATTTCATTTCCGTAGTCTATACTGATATCTTTTCTAATGTTTTTGGAGAAAATTATTTTATGCTAGTATAGACAGTTCAAGACGGATAGACAATGAAGAAATGATTTATTGATTCTATAATCATCAGTAGAATTTCATCTCCATCCAGTTGGCCAGAAAAATTGACAGGTTATTAGTATAATTTCAAGCTGGACAATGACTTCTTACATTGGACTTCACTAATTCTCGAACTATGCAATCAGGAAAACAAAAACAAAAAAAAAAAAAGCTTAACGATTTCATGATTGGTACAACAATTTCTTATTGTTTGTTTTTCTTGGGGCCTGCAGGATGTCATGAACTACTACTTGTCTGAATTTCCTATAATAGCACTATGGTTGAGATTTACATTCTTGTCCTTTTCATGCCTTAATGAAAATATATTTATTACTAATCGTTTGCAGTTTCTCCATCTCATGTATGGTAATGCTAATCCATTTCTTAATCTCTCTTATATTTTCTCTCTCTATCAACTGAGCATAGTTTTCCTTAAACTGAATGTATGGTAAGCTAGTTTTCTGCTTCCTCCGACTTGTTTCTGCTGGAGGGTTATCTCCATGGAAAACAAATTATGTAGTGCTACCTTCACTTATCAAGACTATTCTCCCCTCTCTCTACTTGCTATCTATGTCCAGCTATACTTTTGATTCATTCGACATCTGTCAATTACTTGATTTACTTGATGGAAGCTACAGTTTCTCAAGCAGGGAGCTAACAATGGTGTGGCTGTGATAAACATTATACTTTAAACTTAATTTTAGTCCTGATGTGCTTGTATGGAATATTTTGAATCTTTTAGACTTATTTAACCATTCTTTCCTCTTATCAGACTTTAGATAATATTCTTCAAGACATCATTATGCTTTTGTAAAAACTTACTGATTTATTTGGATATAAGCTCTATCATATTATAGTTAAACAGAGCTCATGATCTGGCAGTTATACTACAATTCCTCAAGATCCATACTCATGGAAACAAATTCAGATGATTCCACAAACAATGATAGAGTCATGGCTCCTCATGTTCTGGCTATGTCAGCTACTCCTATCCCTAGAAGCCTTGCTCTGGCCTTATATGGGGACATGTCACTCACACAAGTATGCAGTTTTTATTACTTCCTTTTTAATTGCTGGAGAACTAAATCCCCATTATAATTCTTATGCATTCAGCATGTCTGGTTTACATCGCCAATTATTCAATGGCCTCCTTCATTGCTTAAATATGGTGTGGTAGACTATTTAGAGACCTAAGTTATTAGATTTAGATATATTTGATAGTTTAACTGGGGTAACATTCAATACATAATTACATCTTTTCACCTATGACTCTTTCTCTCTCTCCCCCCTACAATGACAGATTACTGATTTACCTCCTGGAAGAAAGCCTGTCAAGACTTACACTCTTGAAGCAAATGAATCTGGCTTCGAGGAAGTGTATAAGGTATTCCATTTTTTTCTGAATGTATTTTACCAATATGAATTGGGTAATTTTACATAATTAAGTTATCATTGAAATGGTAAGTAATCATGCATCTATAAGGTCAATGCTAACGAAGATATTTTCTTTTATATATCAGGTTAATTCTGTGGAACAGAAATGAGATAGGTTATATTTATTTAGAACAGTTTCAGAATTATTTATATATTATGTTAGTTAGAAACTTAATGCTGCAAGCTTTATAGTTCATACTATATATATATGTACTTTTTGGTTTTGAAGTGAATTTTAAGGTAACAGATGATGCTGAATGAACTGGAAGGAGGTGGGAAGGTGTATATTGTATATCCAGTTATTGAGCTATCTGAGCAATTGCCACAGCTCCGTGCTGCTTTAGCTGATCTTGAAACTATATCGAAGAGATTTCCAGGCTTCAGTTGTGGAGTACTACATGGAAAAATGAAAACTGATGCTAAAGATGAAGCTTTGAGGCAGTTTAGATCTGGAAAAACAAACATTCTGCTTTCAACACAAGTGATTGAGATCGGTGTTGATGTTCCAGATGCATCTATGATGGTTGTCATGAATGCTGAGAGATTTGGTATTGCACAGTTACACCAACTCAGAGGACGTGTTGGGCGTGGAGAAAGGGAGTCTCAATGTATTTTATTATCATCAACAGCTAGTGGTCTAAACCGATTGAAGGTGCTGGAGAAATCATCAGATGGCTTTCATCTTGCAAGCATGGACCTTCTTCTTAGAGGACCTGGAGACTTGCTTGGTAAGAAACAGTCAGGACATCTTCCTGAGTTCCCTATTGCTAGATTGGAGATAGATGGAAATGTTATACAGGAGGCACATCTCGCTGCGCTGGTAAGCACATAATTTATTACAGCAACTAGCACAACCCTGTCTTAAAGATCAAGCCGATGCTTCACCATTCACATATATTAAATATATATATATATATATATATATAATATATATATATATAATAAAAGTGGTTATAGCTGTATTCTTCCTAATTCAAAGGTTTTGCGTGCCATTTTATTTGCATCTTTATGATCCATTTGGAGTGTTCTTTTGGAAAAATCTTTACCACTTATTAATCATTATACAAGCGATTTCTCCTGGCATCCCATCATCCATCTATCTGATGACATTTGAATGGTTTTCTCTGTTTACAGAAAATTTTGGGAGAATCCCATGATCTGGAGAAATTCCCAAATATCAAGGCCGAACTTAGCATGCGACAACCACTCTGTCCTCTTGGTGATTAAGTTGTATTCCCTGTATCTTTGGTGACTGCCAAGAACCTTCTTTTTGTTTTTTTGTAAGCTGACTGCCAAGAAGCTTCTTGATAGGACATTTTTGGGAGGGATTTTGATCCTGATTCTTAAGTCTAGTAAACATTTCTTGTCCAGCAGCTTAGTTTAGGTGTGCTTCAAAATTTTTGTTGTAAATTGTTATGCCCAAGGAATGCACTGAGATGTGGATGAATCAGTGCTTAACTCTTTTCAAAAAATTTCAGCATACTGTTTTTGTAGATTTTAACACCCCAACAAAGATTAATACAAAATTTTAGCAACACAAGCAATTATTTGTGTGTAATTTAACTATTGTGATCCATTTCTTGAGAGATGTCTTTTTAGTTCATATATCAATATTAACACACACACTTGCATAAAAGTAAAGAGACAATCAATTTAAGTGGTTCACCACGAACAAGGTAGGCTACATCCACGGTGATAGGGTTCACTACCTTTCACTTCAACTTCACTAGTTACTTGTTTATCACAATGCTCTTCACTAGAATTACAAAGAAGGACCACTCATTTACTCACACAATTACAATTTTTTAAGTCCCTTATTCACACAATTATAATTTTTAAAGATAAAAAATTAGAATCACTTCCTACTCTACCTAATAGAAACGATGTCTTTCATATCACTTAGGTTAGGCAAATCCAAAGCATACCCCAAAGATATGATCCAAACAATACCTGAAAGATATGACCAGAATTTAATGTTCAACATGATATTTCAAACTAATTCAAGAAACTCATAGTTTCTTTACATAGTATAATACAATAAGTGATAAGAATAGACATTTTCTCCAAGATTTGAGAGGATTGTTGCGGAGTGTTTTTCATGAATTTTCTCTCAAAAATCTCTACTACTCACCACCATAAAAGAATAGACATTTTCTCTAAGATTTGAGACGATTGTTGCGGAGTGTTTTTCTTGAATTTTCTCTCAAAAATCTCTATTACTCACCACCAGAATTTTTCTCTCTTTTACAAAAAATCTTGTTTCTAATGTGAATATCTATATATTCACATATTTGCATTCACACAAAAATCCTACGATCTTGACTATATATATATATATATATATATATATATATATATATATATATATATTTCAAAATGCTCACACTATGAATACACCAAAATTACCATTATTAATCATGTATATTATTTCAATCAAGTATTTCACTTCATCCATTCCATGTCATTAATAAGAATGTCAATATATCACAAATGCATTAGATTCCAACAAGAACACAAGCATTAACCAAAAGGACTCAACATAAATAATAATCCTAATATGTTTTAGGAGCAAAGAATTCTATATGGCCATACAAATAAGAATTCTTTCGGTTAATAATCAATGTGCATCTGTATTTGAAGAAAGGGCAACCAAAGGATGTAAAAGGTACAGTACTATACATATTATTATTCTTAAAACTTCTCAATGTAAGTTTCCTAGGTGATTTTCATTTGGTTCCAAAGAACTGAGGTTCATGTGTCTATGTAAACGAGGAGAATGGGTAAAAAATATACTCATCTGATAATTTATAAAATTTTATATATACAAAAATATACAGCATTATAAAGAAGTTTCCTAAACAAATATAAACTTAATAATTAGTACTAAATCTCTTACATTATAGTTACAAAACATAAAAGAAAAAATCTCTTACATTATAGTTACAAAACATAAAAGAAAAAGAGATGTTTTGAAATATTTTTCTTTTAACTCTTTCCTGGTCAAAATTACATAGCATGTATAGACCATATTAGGATAAGAATATATATAATAATTATAAAATAGTCAAGAGATATATAGTTTTACAACAAAATAAGGAAAGAAGAATATATTGACATTCCATTCAAACCGATGTGGGTAAGTCTATCAACATCAATTTGTTATTGAGAAAATTGTCTTTGGCATGTCAAAGCCTTTATAAAGACATCAGCTACTTGAAGATCACTAGTAAAATAAGGAAGAGTGATAACACGTTGAGTAAAGACCTCATAATGTAATAGTCCACCTATGTTCATTGTACATGGGATTTGCAGCAATTTGAATGGCAGAGGAAATCCAAATTTGGAAATAAGGCCATGTAACCACAATTTTAGATCACGCGACATGGCTTTATGTTCAGCCTCTGTACAAGATTAGAGACATTTTACTTCTTACACTTATATGAAATTAAGACATTTCTAAGAAAAATACACCATCCCGTAATAGACTTCTTAGTATCACTATATGTAGTCAAATTAAAAGCAGATTTTGTGGGAAAAAATAGTCCATAAGTAGATGATCCAATTAAATATCAAATTTTATGATGAATTGCAACAGAATGGAGATATCGAGGTGATTGCATAAATCTGCTAACTATATGAATAACATATGAGATATCAGGCCTTGTAATTGTTAGATAGATATGTCTACCAACAAGTTACCTAAACAAAAAAGGATCAGGCAAAAAAGTTTGCTTTCATCTTTTCTGTATTTCACATTTAATTCTATTGTTGTATCAATAGCAGTAGCGTCCTTAAAACTAGTCAGCTCAATGAGATCTCGTTTATATTTTTTTGTTGATTTAAGAACAGGCCATGATCTCTAGAATGAACTTCTAGCCCTAAGAATATGTGAGGTACTCAAGATCTTTCATTTTAAATGTATTATGCAACATATTTTGAAGCTTAATGATCAACCCATTATCATTACCAGTGATGATAATAACATCAACATACACTAATAGAAAGACCATACCAATGGATGTCTTGTGAAAGAAGAGTGAGGGATCATATTGACTTTGTGTGAAGGAAAAAGTGAAAAGAGTGTTGCGAAACTTCTCATTCAAACCAGACTCTAAGTGTTTGCTTTAACCCATACAAAGAACGTCTTAGTGTGCAAACCTCATGAGCATCCGTAATTGACATAGCGGCTGAAAGTTTCATGCAAATCTCTTCTTTAAGATTCTCAATCAAAAAGGCATTTTTTGTATCCTTTTGATGTAAAAACCAAGACTAAGAGGATGCAATAGCATGTTTACTATGGTCATATTAACAATTGGTGCAAATGTTTCTTCATAGACAAGACCATATTCTTGTTTATTCCCAAGAGCAAACAATCGAGCTTTATATCGGTCTAAGGAGCCATTAGACTTGAGTTTCAAAATATAGACCCACTTGCTACCAATGGGCTTAATATTTGGAGGACACAAAACAATGTCCCAAGTATGATTTTCTTCAAGTGCTTGAAGTTCTATTTTCATTGTTTGTTGTCAATACTTATGTTTCATAGCCTATTTATAATAAGTGAGGATGGAGATAGAAGATAACGTAGTAGACATAGCCACAAGGGTAAAAAACATACCTATCAATAGGTTTGTGAGGTTTAGAGCTTCTACAAAGAGGAGGGGAAATCATTGAAAATGGTAGAACAAAATTGGATGTCGCAGGTTGATGCGAAGGAACCTTAGGGAGCCCTATAAGATGATCAGATGCAAGAGGAATGATTCTATGATAAACCTAATTAGGTTTAAACCTTTGTACAAGTGTTGGTGGTAATGCGGGGAAATATGGTAAAATAGATTGAGAAGGGAGTTTTGAAGTCTGTTGTGTGCTAAAATAAGGCTGAATTTTTTTATTATTTTTTAAATGACATTCCTAGAGACACGTGTGTCACGTGTATGGGATCATAGCAAATAAATCCTTTTTGGGTTCAAACATATTTTAAGAAAGCACACTTAACAGATTAGGCTGTAACTTTATTCCTCTCATGTATAGGAAGGTGCACAAAACAAACACATCAAAAAAAAAATGAAGATTGGAATAATTTGGTGCATGTCCAAATAAATAAAAATATGGTGAATTATTATTCAAATCGGGGGATGGTAATCAATTAATTAAATAAATAGTAGTAGCTACAGCTTCACAAAAAAAAAAAAGAGAAGGAATACAAGACTCAATTAGAAGAGTTCAAATAACATCAAGAAGATGACAATTATTTTTTTTCAACCACACCATTTTGTTGTGGAGTGAAAGGACAAAAATGTTGGGATATGATCCCATGACTTTGAAGAAAGAATTGAAATTTATTTGACCTATATTCTGCACTTGAATCAGAGTGCAAGATTTTGATTTTAATAGAAAACTGTGTTTTAAGAAAGACCTTGAACACATATAAAATTATTTTTAGTTCTAAGAAAATATACCCAAGTAAAATGAGTGAAATCATCATTAAGTGTAACAAAGAATTTGTAATGTTCATAAGAAATTACTGGTGCAATACATCATACATAAGTATCTACGAGTTCATAAGGTTTAGTGGTGTGAGTTTGATGCAATGGAAAAGAAAGTGTTTTACTTTTACCAAATTTACAAGATGCATAATCAACAATATTAATATTAGTAGAAGAATTTAATCACAAGTAAACAAGATTTAAGCAAAATTCGAAGTACATGAGAATTAGGATGTCCTAAATGTCTATGCCACACCTAATTATCACTCTGGACAATATTACAAGCAATATAATTTGACACCAAAAAAGGGAGACAAAAACAAAGGAAAGAGACGTTTCACTTTAGGCCCCTTTGCCATCATCTTCATAGACACTGGATCTTGCACAAGAAAACTAAAATTTGAAAATTAAATGGTACAATTATTTTCAACTAATTGAGCGACAACTATAAGATAGTAGAAAACTTAGGAAACACAAAAACATTATTCAAAGATGCTGAAATATCAACCACATCTATGATATGTAAAGAATCACCATATATAGCATAAATTTGAAGATCTCCATCATACTTTTGAATATTAGTCAAAGGCAAGGTAGCGTTGGTCATGTGATTGGAAGTACTAGAATCAAAATACCAAGGCTTAGGATTAAAATTTTTGTTAGATGAAAGACCTAACACAGAAAAAAGCAGAAACTATCATTTGCTGGACCATTTTAGAAGTAATAGTAGACTAACCAGGATTAGAGTTACTCAAGGGGCTAATTGAGAGATTGCAAATGGTTTCAGATTTCTTTGGATGTTGAATGAAAAAATATTTGATGATATGCCTTGTTTTCTTAGAGTAATTACAAAAATATTTAGTACTATTGGTGGCAATGTGACCAAATTCAATGCAACTATAGCACTAAACATTAGTCATATCTCCCTTAAGCAGCTTAGGAAAAGAAATTCGAGTAGAATTTTGAACTTTCTACTCCAAGACAACTTGTATATTAAGCCTTTGTTCTTCCTTGAGAAGCTCTCCTACAAAACTATCCAGTAACTGAACTGACTCTTTACTTATTAGGTTAGACTTGATTGTTTCAAACTCCCTCCTTAACTTCATTAAAAACTTATTATGTTTGTTAGTTTCATGGATATTTTGTTCATCAAAAAGTCCTTTAGGAAGAACATTTGCATACACAATATTAGTGTACTTAGCCCAAAGATTTTTAAAGGAAGAATAAAACTCTTGATTGACATACTCCCTTGAATGAGTTAACCCAACTCAAATTCCAATTTAAACCTTCATGTTGTGTTGCTTTGGTTGTAAATTTTCTTCAAGCAGTCTCACATTTTTCAAGAGGTCTTTCAAAGTTTGAGATTGAGAAGTATGTAGGGTTCCATACTTCCAAGGATCCAAGACATAATCTAAGCATCCTTCACCTCTCATTTCACATATTTTCCTTCTCATTTTCTTTGTATGTGCATGATCAGTCTTATCGATATGACTCTATAATTCATTTTTCTTGAAAAAAGAGTTCAAATTGAAATGCCCAGGCAAAATAGTTCTTGCCATTAAATCGAACAAAAAAATGTTCAAATTGTTCCAAAGATCTGATTCAATTAGAAACTTTAACTAAGAGAACAAATCCAAGAAAACACACTAGTAAGACATGAGAGATACACGATCAAAACACTAAGATCTTGGAGCAAGAAAAGGAACTAGGCACAAGATAATCTCAAAATTTTGGCTCTGATACCATTACAAAACATAAAAGAAAGAGAATTTTTGAAATATTTTTCTCAGTTCTTTTGCTGGTTAGAATTACAATATATATAGATAATAATAATCAAATCCCTTTAACTTATATTCTAAGTTAGAAAGAATTACATTAATGATTGTAGAAAGAATATACACAATAATTATGAAAAATCTTAGAGAATCAAGGAATATACAATTGTACAGCAAAATAAGGAAAGAAGAATATATTGACAGATAGGTGTTAATTATATCCAACTTGTTACAAAGAAAATATATTCCATTATGTTGGAAATATAAATAAGAGAGATGCATAATAAGAAAATGATTAACTTGATTGATAAAAGTGAAAGACAAGTGAGGCCTATTTATAGACTTACAAAATAAAAAATATATACCCACATAACCATTACATTTAACATTATCTCATTACTTATATTAACTACCTACTAACATTGAGTATTTACCCACTAACTTAGAAGTTTCAGCCCTAAAGCATTATTCTAACACTCCCCCTTGCTTTAGGAGCTGCAAACACCCAATTTGTCCTCAGGTTTTGTGAGGATGATAAATTTTGTAGGCTTTGGAGGAAGAACTGTAGCCCACAAAGATATCTGGTTCAATCATTTTGTCAAGTTTATCACGACTAATCTTCTTCATGATGAACCTATTTATCCTGTCACTGACTCCAATTTGTTGAGGAGTATAAGGGTTTGTTAGTTGATGCTCAGTGCTTGCTTTTTCACAAAACTTGTTGAATTTTTCTGATGTATACTCTTTCTCATTGTCAGATTTATTAATTTCAAGACCTGAGTTATCTGTAAACAAGAGGTCATTTCCTATTCTGACTTTAGAGATGTTGGTTGGCTTCAAATCTCTAAACAACTCTTTGTCATGGGTCATATGATTGGTACAACCACTGTCAATCAACCAGCTTTTATTTAATTTATTCCCCCACAAAGCACGTAGCCACAAACAATTGATCCTCCTCCTCTTGATCTGTAATCTTAGCCTCTTCACTTTGATATTGATTAGTGTTAATGCAAATTACAGCTTCATGCCCCATTTGGTTACATTTGGTGCATTTGGCATCTAGTCTTCTCCAACATTTACAAGGAGGATGACCCTTTCTATTGCAATGTTGTCATGGAGGGTATGATCCTTTCTTGAAAAACTTCTTCTTGTTGTTGTTCTTCGCATTCTCATGATGTTTGGCTAGCAAGGCGCCTTCAACAATACCTTCTTGTCTCATGGCTCTTCTTTGCTCATGTACTTCCAAAACATTTAAAATTTCTACAAGAGTAATTTTAGTTAAATACTTGGTATTTTCCAAGGCTGAAATAGATGCCTCAAATTTTTCAAGCACAGTTACAAGAATTTTTTCAACAATTATTGAATCCATAAACACAGAACCAAGTAATTTGATTTGGTTTGCAATATTCAATAACCTATCAGAATACTCTTTAATTGATAATGTTTTCTTCATCTTCTGCAACTCAAATTCTCGAATCAAGTTTAGCACACACATTCCTTTGATTCTTTCATTTCCTTCATACTCTGCCTTGAGATAATTTCATATCTCATATGTTGACTTCAAAGTCATTATTCGAGTGAAGATGGTAGATAAGACTACAACAAATAAACATGTCTTTGCCTTGGATTTCTTTGTCTTTTTCTCCTTCTCCAATTTGATTTGCGGTATGGTAGGATTATTCGGAAGAGTTGGAATTTCATAATCTTCTTCCACTACTTCCCAAATATCCAAAGCTTCCATATACGCCTCCATACGAACTGCCCAAACTTGGTAGTTATCTCCATCAAACACTTGTGGAGAAATTGAAGAAGAAATTGAAGAGGAGAAACTAAATTTTTTCATGGATTAACAACCTCACACACTCACTCATAGATCCCTTAAGAATAAGGCTCGGATACCAATTGTTGGAAATATAAATAAGAGAGATGCTTAATAAGAAGATGATTAACTTGATTGATAAAAATGAAAGACAAGTAAGGCCTATTTATAGACATACAAAACAAAAATAGATACACACATAACCATTACATTTTACATTATATCATTACTTATATTAACTACCCACTAACTAACCATAACTACCCACTAAATAACTAACCATAACTACCCACTAAATAACTAACCATAACTACTCGCTAACATTGAGTAGTTACCCACTAACTTAGAAGTTTCAGCCCTAAAGCATTATTCTAACACATTCTCATTCAAAGTTTTAGAGATTTAGTCTTCTATATTCACATCCTTAACCAATAATCTATTTTGTCAAAAGATAATGAAGTAAGCGATAACTAGAAAAGAATGAAGAACAACAATTAAGATCATGAGTAAGTTTACTAGTAGAAATTAAATTGAAAGACAAATTAGGTAAACTTACGACATATGATAAAGAATTTGATGGGGTGAAACTAATAGAGTCATATTTGAAAACATGAAAAGTAGACTCATCGACCACATTGACATTAGCTAAACTCAAAAAACATGATAAATAAATTGATGGGTGAGATTAACAATGCTTGAAAACATGAAAAGTAGGCTTATCAGCCAAAGTGACATAAGCTACTGAAAATATATATTTGCAATAAAGAAAAGGTGGTAGGATTACCTGTCAAGTGATTTGTAGCACCAAAATTAATTACTCATTAGGTAAACTCATGACAGATGAGAAAGAAAGTGATGGAATGAGATGAATAATGTTAGATCTGAAAACATGAATAGTAGAGTCGTTAGCCAAAGTGAAATTAGCTACCAAAGTATATGTTTTAAATAAAGAGAAGATTGTAGAATTACCTAGCATATGATTTGTAGTTCCATAATCAATTATCCATTTTGACAAAGAGAAAAGAAGACTTGTGATTAAATTACATGAGTTAGCAATAGGTGTCATTAGTTAAAGTGACATTAGCTACCAATGTATATGTTTGAAATAAAAAGAAGATGATAGAATTACCTATCATGTAATCCGTATTACCAGAATCAATTACTCATTTTGACGAAGAGAAAAAAGGACACCTGATTAAATTACCTTACTTAGCAATAGTTGTCATGGGGGTAGTTAGAAAAAGGCTCAACGGAGGCATGTTGATCACCTTTTTTGAAGTCTTAGATGGATTTGGCCATGGCTGCTAGATTCATTTGAGGCCTTGTACTTTGATAGCTTCCATGTCTTGAGGAGCCACTCAATCACACTCTTAAGTTGAATATAGTGCATTGTGAGTTAACCATGGTCTCAATGAAAATAGTAATACTTTATGGGATTATAGTAATCCCGAGTGCACGAGTTAAGCAGAATAGGGTTTGTGCACTCTATACTATGTCTTGAGGAGGGAGATTATCTCCACTCCTGGTGCATTCGAAGGACTATAGCTCTCGAACTTGCATATATGATTTTTTTTCCTCCCCTTTTCCAATGCTCTCTTGGCAACGGGGATCATTGTTCCTCATCCCGTTGCTTAATGTTGGTGAGGTCTCCTTTGATCTTTGGAAGGTCTTCAATCATACTAAATTTATCCATGAAGCATTTCTTTAATTTAACCCATGAATAGTTGGAATCGAGCTTCAAGGTAGTGAATCAAGGCTTTCTTGATGAAGATACTCAAGAAAGCCTGACAGAGAATGGCCTTGTTGGTGATCATAGGGTTCATAAAAAAAAATTATTTGCACATATGCTCAAGGGAGCTTCTGCTCGTATAAGCAAATGCTCTTATAAAGCCATCTAGTTTCCTTTGCAGGTTGTTGCAATGGATTTTTTCTAGAGCCTCAAAGTATGATGAAATTCATTAACCTTGATCTTCAAATGTCGAGAGTAGTGCACCGGAGTATGCGCTCTAAGAGTGGATCCTAGTTCAAGCTTCAAGTTGGGCCCGAATAATCTCACTCCCACCACTTAACTCTACATTAGTATGATATTGTTTGCTTTGGGCCTAAACCCTCACGGTTTTACTCTTGAGTGACTACCCAAGAGGGCTCTTACTAATGGAGTTAGTGGTATTCTTATAAGCTAGTCACCTCTAGCATTATCTTTAGATGTGGGACATGGTTGACACCCCAACATTCCTCCCCTCAAACTAAGGACCTAGACTCTCATCTTGCATCCTTCGCAAGGCATTAAATTCTCTACATCTTGCAAGCCCAGACCCATTAACCTTGAGCTCTGATACCACTTGTTGGGCCCGAATGATCCCCACAAGATTGAGCTTCCACCACTTAACTCCACATTAGTATCATATTGTCCGTTTTTTAGTCTAAGCCGCCACGGTTTTGTTCTTGGGTAACCACCCAAAATGCCTCTTACTAATGGAGTTAGTGATATTCTTATAAGTTAGTCACCTCTAACATTATCTTCAGATATGGGACATGAGTTGACACCCTAACAATCCATTGGTATTTAACTTATGTCATGAGCATTATTAGGGTGAAAATTTTTTAGCAACAATTTAAATCTAACAAACTCATTTTATAAACAAAAATTTAAATTAATCAAGATAGTAAATTAAATACTTAGATAAAATATTATCCTCAAAAATTGAACCTATAACCTTATATTATTTAAAATATATTTTTTATTGTGTCAAATTAATAACTTTATAATAATTATTATTATTTATTTTTATATCTTAAGAATGATTAAATTGATTAGTATTTTATGTAATAAGTGCATTATAATATAATAGTTAAAAGAAATCTATAACAGTTTTTCTTTAAAATAAATAAATAAATAAAGAGATGGACTTACATTTGACCCAGTCGTTATCCATTGAGCCGCATCAAATTCGATATTTTATTTTATTTTATTATTTTTCATTACTTTATTTTAATAAAAACAAATTTCACGAAAGATCTGGGGAGTGGACAACGAGACAGAGTGGGTCCCACATTGTTTCCTATCCAATCATCAAGAACGGGGTCCACATGGTGCATCTGTTTGCTCTTTGTTTCTTGTGCTTAGCCTAATCATCATGGGTAGGTCTGCACCATATTCCATGGCTTAATATTTTTATTTTTTTCTCTAAATAAGCAGCAAACATTTTTATTTTAGAATGTTTAAAAATCCTAAGGTTTTCTCTAGAATTTTCATTATTAAATCAAATTTAATTATTTATTTATCCAAAAAAAAAATAATAAAATATTGCTATGGAAAAAAGTCTCATGCAAAACAAGGCCAAATAGATATGTGTTCCCAACATTGCTTCTCTTATGCTTAAGTTAGTTACCGAGCAATTTCCAGCAATTTTTTCTAAGAGAAAATAAGAAGGCAGAATACTTAGAGTGCATATAGTTATCTGACTTTTATTTTGTATGTGTATGGTGTGAGTTATTATTTCGCAGTAGGAGAGAGAACAATGAGGAGTTGATAATTGGAATTGTATTGTTCCAATAGTTTGAGCAGTCTAAGCTAATGGCGCCAAACAACGTATGCGGTGTAGATATAGTTAATGTTGAGAATTTCACGAACACTTTTCTCGTGAGAGATTACATTCTACGCGTGATTTTGTATGATTGCATATTAGACCTGAGGTGACGTCTACTTAAATTTAATTCGACCTCTCATAACGCCTACCTAGGAGGATTCTATGGTTGACACTTAAGCTCTCTCAAATATTATTTTAATTTAATTTTTTTTGAAAAGACAAAATTTAAACTTGTTTTTTTCTTCTATGATATAAAAAAATTTGAAAATATTTATTTTCAAATGTGTTAAAAAGATAGAAAATTTTAATTCAAAAGTTCATCAGCTTATAAAGAAATTTTTAAAGTAGAAAATTATTTCTATAAAGAGAAGTTATGTGTATTTTAATGATGTTTGATAAAATCTTTTTATACATTAGCATGTTTGAAGATCACATAAATATATATATTTATGTCTGATAAGTAGTTTTAAGTGAACTATTTATTTGATAATAGAAGATAATTATTACATAATTATAATTATTCAAATATTTATAATTATTATTATTTTTTTGGCTTAATTTAGTTAGATTGATACATATATGTGATTTTTTTTATATAAAAAGTCTTGTTTTTTTTAAAAATTTATTCATATTTGATAGTCATTTTAGATCCAATTAAATTAAATTTGAGCTATATCGGACTCTTTTGAAAGAAACTCTTTCTAGAAGTGTCTTTTCGATGAACAAAGTCCATATATATATATATATGTGTGTGTGTGTGTGTGGGTGGGTGGGGAGAGATAAATATTTCCGAAAATTTTGAGACATTGTCTACTTAGGTCACTATAATTACAAGGCCAGTCTTCTTCAACAAAACCAACACAAATACAAGACATTATTATTACTATGATTATTATTATCATTGAAAAAGTTGGCAACTTTTCTTATTATCATAAAATGTGTAATTATTATACCATATTGATATATATATATACATCAACAAATATTATGTAATTTATAATACTGACTAAAATTCTTTTAGAAATAAAGAATATATACCAATCTTTTTAACTGTCAAAATTTTTAAAAAATATTATGAAAAAAGATTGACAACTATTTAAGTACAAGAATATTATCCTAATTTGTGAAGACTATTTAAAAACCACAAGATCTGTCTTCTATAATCTACACAAAGGTTAAAAAGATTCCAACTTTGTTTTCCTTTATAAAGAAAAAATGAAAAAGAAAATTCATGTCCTCCCTTTTGGGTTAATCAATCACAAAAAGGGTAACAACAAAAAGTTTTTAATGAACAAAATGTTTTTCTCAATTATTTTTATTTTTAATTTCATAATAGCCCAACATTACCTGATAATCATGTTGTCCTTCTGCTCTCAAGTTCCCCTATCTCCAATCCAATCGATAGGGAAACTTTAATTAAATCAATTTGAATGAATTCTTTTCCCAATTTTTTTGGCATTTGAAAATTCTCAAATGCATGTCCACTTCATTGATGAAGAAATAATCAAAACCAAAATATAATACAATCTCAAATAGTATAATTAGGATTAGTTGAATTATTCCTAACTAATTTCTTAGTCTTTTTTATTTGATTTGATTAGCTTTAATTATGATAAAGAAGTAGTATATATATAGTATTAGGACTATTTAATTATTAATTTTTACTAATTTGATTCAAATCCTTTGAAAATTAACTTTTTACCTATGATAGTTATCGCTTTCATAACTTTTAGTATAATATTATATGTTTAGGCTCGAAGCCTTCATGTTTTATTGAAATCTTTTCAAAAGATTTCATACTAATAGAGTAAGCGAATTTCTTATATGTTAGATAACTCTAGCATTATTTTTAAATGTGAAATTTGAATTGTTATCCCAACATGTTAATTGTACTAATTGAATTGTACATGTTCGTTAAAATAAAAGTACATTAAATTAGACCTTAAATTGATATTTTAACTAACTAATTGAATTAAATAGTCATCAATTGCCTAATTAAAAGTGGGATTGATCAATTGTTTTGATCTTTGGTTCCAAGAATTCTTCAACTTAGAAGAGAATGGAAAAGTTATATATACTTCCCTTTCAACTAGTCAAATTGGTACAATTTGGAGATTAAAAAATTATTTTCTTGCTTGCCAATCTATTTCCACTTCCTCCCACCAATTTTTAAAGTTTATCATTATAATATTTTTTAATTTCAATTTGATGTATATACACACATAAATGTACAAATAAATTACAAGGAAACGAGAATGTATTTTATATATAGTATTGTTGAATTGTACACTTGATTAAACTAAATATAATATTTGTATGGATAAAGTAATCCCACAATTTGATATTTATAATATCAAATGAAATACAAATAGTGGTAAACGTATACACAATAATATGATCTTATTCAAAGCATATGGTGTATATATTATATTTGTTTACGAGAATAACACTTATTATAAGTGTTATATAAGAATTTGAGTAAAAAAATTTTTTAAAAATAAGATTTAAATACTGCATATGTAATTTAATTTAAATTAATCGAAATAATGACTTTAGATATGAAATGATCTAATAAAAAATAAAAATATAACATTGTGGAAATAAATTGAAATACTTTTCTTGAATTTCCAATTTGTGGAATTACGGATCCAATACGGGGAAAGCGAATTTAAGAAGGGAGTTGGGGAGACGCATGCATGGTGTTGAATCTTAGCTTTGTTGAAAATAAGAAAAGGGCTGAGTGGTAGTAATAATTTGATGTCTAATTGCAAAAAGTCATGAAATGTAATAATCCTATTTCCCGACATTGTATCCTTTAATGTCTCCATCCCCACGTACATATCTTTTCCTTCTTTTTCCTTCTTTTTTTTTTTTTTTTTGAGAGAGATCTTTTCTTTTTTATTTCATCATTTTCTTTTTCATTTATTTATTTATAAAAAAAAATTATATATTTTTTTAATGAAATTAGGCTATATTATTTTCAATTATATTAGGTTATTATATTTTTTTTTCAATTTAAAAAATTGAATTTCTAAGATTAAAATTATATAGATAAAATCTTTCAATTTTATATTTTATTGAGTTGAATTGATTTTTAAATTAATTTTATTTGAATTGACCATAATAAAATATTGTTAAATATTATAAAAAAGAATGACTTGAAAAATCAAATAGTCTAATAAATTATAATTTGAAGATAAATTTATGTAAACAAAAAATGATTAAAGATTAAAATGGTTTTAACATGATTATAAAGATGGAATTATTTGAGCCAATCTTTTTTATTTTTTATTTTTTGAAAGAGGAAAAAGAGAAGAAAGGGAAAGGAAATGCATCCAGGAAGTGGAAAAAAAAAACGCTAACAAAAATTCAGTATTTAAATTTCAGACATTACTAAAATGAAATAATTTTGCACATATAAAGTACATATATTTTAAACAACTCATTCGTTTGGATTTAATTTTAATTTTATTATTATTTTTTGTTTCAAAAGTAATAATTTTTTTTATAAAAGTATTGTGTTAAAATAGATATTTTAAATTGATAATAAATATTTAAATTTATTTATTTGAGGCTTGAATATTCAATGATCAAGTTGATAGATTAAGTCAAAAATTATGTAGATCTTTTTCTTTGTAAATGGACAATAGATAAAGATATTTGCAACAACAATTTCAGGAAAGCAATTTATTTTATATAAATCTTTTGATACTTAAATTAGTAAGTAATATATGAATGAGGTTTAGAAGATATTCAAATAAGTCTCTAAAGTATGAATATAGTAGGAGAATTTGGAAGATAATATGCATGCTTGTGAGGTAAGAGATAGGCCTAATAAGCTAATACGCTTTAAAATTTTAATTTATACATAAAATGTGTAAGAATCAATAATATCATTTGAGATATTTATAAAATTTTATCAACACAATATTGTATTTCATGAGTATAGATTTATCTTTTATATGATTACGTATTTTATTAATAATAATTAAATAGTTATTGTAGTCATGCAACAATTAATAATAATAATTAATGATTGTTGAATTCACTAATATTAACTCTTAATTAATTAGTTTATCACAATAAATATTAGATGTATTTCTAAAGAATACAAAGCAAGAAATTAAGTCTAATATAAACAAAATTGAGAAAAATTGATACAAGTTATATGTAAGTAAAAGTCATTCCCAAAAAACAATAACATTTAAAGAAACTAATTGACATGATTGATATAATATATATATATATATATGTAGCAAATCAAAGTGTAAATTAAGTTGGTAAGAATTTTCCTTATTTAAGTGAAATTGAAGTTGTAAACTTTGATTTGTTCCTCCCGCAAGGAATTATAATCTGCCTTGAATTGGGAGGCTCGATTGAGTGATTTGTTGGTTTAGAAATATCCTTCCATATAGTTCAGAATTCATACACTTTTACTTTAAATTAAAAATAATAATAATAAAAGAAAAAGAAAAGCCAAGTAGAGGATTTACAAGAATTCCCAATTTAGTTTTGATATGTCCAAGGGAGGCCTGAAGTCATTTACTCAATGATTTGTTTTAAACTTGTGAAGCCCACCTGATGTAGGTTGAACAATATCATTGGACTGTTTATAGCATCATGCTCACGATGGAAGGCTTGAAGCCCTTTACTCAGTAATGCATTTTAAATTTGTGAGGCCTACCTAAAATAGGCCAAAATGTATAATATCATTGGCTCATTTATAACACAACCTTAAACTCTTTCTTTAGTAATGCGTTTTAAAGCTCACTTTATATAAATACTTCCTTAATTTTATTTTTATTTTTATTTTTATTTTTTTGTACTTTGTTATAGACAAAAATTCTCACGCATTAATTAAATATAAAAAATTAATTATCTCATATTCATGCTACATCTTTTAGGGATGTGTTAATTCATATTATACAACATAATTTGAGTATTGAAGTCGAATGTTTTTGTTCTTCTTTGATGCTTGTGGTTGGCTAAAAATGAGGCAATTTTTTAACACAAGACGCTTGTTGTTACGAACAATATTGTTTATAAAAGCTCGTTTTTCTCTGTGTACCACTTTGATGAATCTAATCTCCAAGTATAGTTGGTTGACTTTTGGTTTAATCGATTTATTTTTGGGATTGTGAAAGAAAATGAGATTATTGTTTATTTTGATAGGCTCTTAAATCTTCGTGGTTAGCTATAGAGGTTTTAGTTCGGGATAATGATGAGAAGATTATTAGTGCTTTGGTTGGTCAGATCTCTCACAAACTGGTAATATTAAATTTGTTGAAGTGTTGATCTTACTCCATGTGATCAGATGAGTTTACCATAATAGTTATAAATCTGTCAATTTAGGGGTAATTATCAAATGCTTATTTGTAAAGTAATTGTGCAAAGAGAAATCTGTTTACGATTGATCATGTTATTGATTTGATTCTAAATGTTTTCAATTTTTTCGATGACTTTTCTTTAAACTCTGTTCCTAGGTCATGCAATGTGTCAGCCGAGTTATATGCATGTCATGGTCTATCACTTCCATCTTTTAAGAAATGATTTAATTCTTTTTCATATGTATTTAAGTCGTGGGCATATGATTGAATGAATTAATTACCTTTAATTCTAAATATATATATAATTAATATTTTTTTTAGATGAATATACTAAAATATCTTTTAAATTTTCTTTTCTTTAGTTAAATTTTTTTTAATAAGTTATAAAAGAAAAATATAAATAAATACACATTAATTTTCTAATACAATAAAAAATATATATACAAATTTCTTCTCAACGGACAAATAACCAAATGTGAACTTTTTAAATTTGCCACACATTCAAAGGAACAAATGTATTTTTGACTATTATGCAAACTTGGACTCTTCCCAAATGGTGCCTTTTTCTACACGCATTAATGGAATTAATGGAGCGTTACCAGTTTTCCTGTATCTCAATCCGCTGCTTAATGAAACTAAATAGTAATTATTATTATTAGTTTCTAGGGAAACGAAAATTGTCCTTATTTAACATATTCTCTTATCCTACAAAAACAACCAAAAAAAATTATAGACACCAAAATTTTATAACTTTTAAAGTGATAACATCAACTAATAAAATAAAAAAGAATGTCTTTAACCAATCAGATGATGAATATGATGACGCATCACCTTTATTTTTACCTTTTCATCTATAAATAGAAAATTAAGAGCAGTATTCAATAAATCTTGATCATATAAAAATGAAAAAAAAAACTCTGACAAATCTCTTCGAGATCGTTAATATTTTCAATTATATTTCATGTGATATGAAAATTTATTGCTTATAAACATATTCTCCTATATATATTTAACAAATTATTAATTTTTTAATACATGAAATTATTCATTTTATTTGCCTGAATAATCTAGTTAATATACTATTATTCATAAATTTATCGTCCAAAAATTGTATCTTTGTCAAATTCGCATACAAAAGGAGTTATTTAATTTTTTATTTTTTTCGAATTTGCCCTTATTTATGTTACCCTTTGACATTTTATATGCAATTAGATTACTCTCATTTACATCTCATTGATTCAAAATTAAAACGGTATTTGATAATGATTTTGATTATTCATCTATTCATAATTAAATTTGACAAAATTTTCTTTCTCGTAAACTCTCTGAACACATATTTTTTCATTCACAATTTCAAACTCGAATCCTTATTTAAGTGAATACTAAACTTCTCACGTAAGAAATCGTTGAATATTAATTTATTAATTTACTTATTATAACTAAATTTGACATAATTTTTGGATTGAAACATCCTTGTGCAATTCATTGAATCACATGTTTCCCAAATGATGTCAATGATGAAGTATATCAAATGCAATGACCAATTAAAAATAAGCTATTTGCAAGGTTTGATGTTTCTATGTTCCATCATTCAAATTAATTACCAATGAAAAAAATATAATCTTGACTAGTTCAAAACTTACCATATTATATATATATAGTATCCATGCAAAAGTTATCAATAAAAATTTTCAAGAAAACCATCCTTGACTAAAAATTATAATATAATTTGTTTCTTGTTTAAAATTATAATATTCGAAATTATTTAAAATTTTAATTAATTTAGATTTACTTTTTAATTATGTAGTATTTCTTTATAGACAAGAAACTTTGGGACTTTGTAATAAAATCAAAGTAGGCATTGATGCAAAGTTAATAAGGTCATTGCCAATCATTTCGGCAGCTGACCTCTGAACCGACAACTGAGACAAAATCCCTTTTAGTTCAAAACAAGAGGGACCCTGCTTGGATATATATATATATATATATATATTCACCTACAAAATCTTTATAATTTCTCATATATATATATATATATATATATATATAAACCAACCTTCCCAATTTAAGAGGACACGTGTAATGCATCGAACGGGTCATAATTCTTGACTTGATGACCATAGTCAAAATGTCAAAAGAACCCTAGCTTAGGTGTTTGTATGTAGAGAAACTTCCTCCCACATGAGTCATAACCCTCGCCATTGTATTTCTACTACTACTTTCTCTCTCCCTGTTTCATTTTGACCCTCTCTTTTTTCTTTTGTGGGGGGTTATTGTTTACCTTTCTCCGTTTCATGCTTCCAGTCTTGTCTGCTTTAACTTTGTTTTTCTGTCCAAATAGATACATACATATATATATATATTAGTCAAGAATAGAACACTAGTACCTTTACACACACACACACACACACACACACACACACACATATATATATATATATAGTTTTCATAAGGTGGTTGGTAGCTGATCTTGCGTTTTGTGTAAGCCACCATATTATGGCGATTCCGCCTGATAACTCTGATTGTTTGGAGCTAACAATATCGATACCGGGCTTGTCTTCTTCTCTGCCTGTTTATTCTTCCGGTAAGCAATCAGTAACTAATTTTATATATACCAAAATGATTCTTTTGTTTTTTCAGTACTGAAAAATCTTGAATTTAGATCGATTTGGCACCAACCCTTTTTTCCTTTTTTTTTTTGCCTTTCTTGGATTTTTTTTTTTGTTTTGTTTTGTTTTTTTTTTTTAATCAAAGCTTCTTATGAACAAGGTTTTCTTTTTTTAGGGTTAATTTCTTGGATGTATTGTAATTCTCTGTGTGTGTGTGTGTGTTTTTTTTTTTTTTTTTTGGCCATTTTTTTTATCACAGTACAAAAACATTTTAGAGATCATCATCACCTCTTGACTTTTGTATCCGTTCATGTTTGTCAAATGTTCTAAACTTTGACCATCGGTTACTTAAAAACATACTTGGTCAACATATGCATCATTTTTCTCAAAGTAATAAATGAAAGGTGAAGGTGTTGGCACTGGCCGTAGCGGTGGTGGTGGCGGTGGCGGTGGTGCAATGAAAGATTTGGACATAAACCAAGTACCCTCAGCTGACGTCGCCGGAGAGCAAGAATGCATGGAAGAAGAAGAAGAAGAAGACGAGAGCCCCAACGGTGGCCCTCCCAGAAAAAAACTCCGTCTTACCAAAGAACAATCTCGTCTCCTTGAAGAAAGCTTCCGCCAAAATCACACCTTGAACCCCGTAAGCCAATTAATCTCTAATTCTTCTTTACCATAATTATACGTGAAACTATTACTATCTCAATAATAATTCTGTCATTCTTGTTATGAATATTGATCGTATTATAATTTTTGAAAAAGAAATTTTATTTTTATAAGTAGTGAGTAATTAATGAGGATATATATATATATATATATATATATATTGTTTGTTTGTTTGTTGAAATGAATTAAGAAACAAAAGGAGGCACTGGCGATGCAATTGAAGTTGAAGGCAAGACAAGTCGAGGTGTGGTTTCAGAACCGTAGAGCAAGGTACAATTACTATAATACCCTGAGAATTAATGTGAAGTACTTACTAGTATTACGTGTGGATACTGTGCTGAATTAATTTTGTTCCTTTTGGTAGTACTACCACTAAGAGTCTAGTCTATTTTACTTTGATCCTTGCATTTATACTTACTCAGAATATATGTACACACACACACACAAATATATATATATATATATATATATATATATATATAATACATATATAGATCACAGGAATCATAGGGAGGGTGGGTTCTGCACTTTCTTCATACTATTTTAATTAATTATCTGTCTTTTGTATATTTAGTCTCATTACATAAATCTAGAAATATAAATTAATTTTGTGTTTAACCAGGGATAATCATGACTCTAAATTTTTTGATGTATTTGAGGATTACAAACGTATATTTAATGCAAAGAAGAGAAACTTAAAGAAATGAATATATGTTACTTTCATTAAATTCCCTTGATAAATATAGATATTGTTCTGCTTGTATAGTTGTTACAAGTTTAAATATGAAAAAGGCTAAAATATATTTTAATTTTAAGATGGAATAGTATAATTTTAATTTCAAGAAGACACATTTTTGGTCCAATAAGTAAGTATTTCTTTGAAGTCATGTTTTTGCATGAAGTCAAAATATTGAGGTTCCAAAGTTTTGGTAAATCTAAACTTATGCTCAATACTTATCCATGAGAGAGAGAGAGAGAGAGAGAGAGAAATGTCTTCCACGATGATTTCTTCTTTGTTTGGGAAAACCCTCTTCTAGGGTTTCAAAGTCTTGAAAGACCATTGACATGGGGTAGATTTCTTGGAAAAGAGGTATTTGGAAAGTAGTATTGGAAAAAGCAACAAAATACTACTACTCAAAGATAAATGAAATTTCTAGTACTAATAATAATAATAATAATAATATTATTATTATTATCATCCACACAAATCATTTTTCCCAATTACTCGAAAAGCGAACCTAGAAAATATTATGTCTAACAATCACTCTAATTGGGGGAGACAAAAAGGAAGGATGTCTTGCATATTTTAGGTGAGTCTTGTCTTAGCCTACTAATTTCTTTTTTGTCCCCATAAAGACTGAACACACAAAATTGACCCATCGAGAATCCGGGGAGTTTTATTCTTTTAGGGCACGTAACAAACCGCCGGCCGGTCGGTGTCATGAAGATGTTTTGTAATAATATTAAATAATCCTCTAAAAGATCTTTGGACATCATGTTTCATGAAGTTTGTATATTCTTATAATTAATTAAATATGCCTCAGGTGTATTATATTTGTATGGACTTCCTTGTGATAATTAATCTTGAACTTTATTGTGTATTGTCGAATATGTTCCCATCAAAATTGAATAATGAATCCGTGCACTGCATGCATGCGAAGCACGTGTTGTAGCAGATATACATATATATACATATATATCACCCGTGACAATCGTCTTCTACATGAAAACTTTAAATGCTGTTAAGCAATGATATTGCTGCTTCACTGTTTTGGTGTTAAAACCTCATTTGATGATTTATCCCTTTTTCTGCTCTTTTCCTTTTTCATCCTTTCTTTTGGGAAACATTTCGAGTTTCAAGTTGTTGATGCCTTCGTAGATAATTTATTGCATCTCTGTTTTTTTCTTTTCTTTTTTTTCTTCTGTCATTGAATTATTGCATTCCCCCCAAGTTGTTTATATAATTGAATCAATTAATTTGGTGGGGTGTAGGTGGTATGGGGTGTAGTAGTGGGATATGTATACTAGTGATCACTTTCCACAATAATTCTTTAATTCAATTAAAAAACACGTGAATTTTTTTTATTTAAGGTACTTTTATTATTTTCTGACTTCTCAAGTCAACGATTCAATTCATTTTTTAAATATGATTTTGTTTGTGTACCATTTTAGTTGTAAAATGTAATCTTTGACTGTGTTATATATATATATATATATATGTGTGTGTGTGTGTGTGTGTAATGATTTTGATGAAACACAAAAACAGGAGCAAGCTGAAGCAGACAGAGATGGAATGCGAGTATTTGAAGAGATGGTTCGGATCACTGACAGAACAGAACAGGAGATTACAGAAAGAAGTGGAAGAATTGAGGGCCATGAAAGTTGGTCCACCAACTGTGATTTCTCCCCACAATTGTGAACCACTTCCGGCATCAACACTGACAATGTGCCCTCGTTGCGAGCGTGTCACCACTACCACCACCACCACCGTCACTGCCACTGCCACTGCCACTGCCGACACGACAGGTCCTACCTCGACCAACCCCACTTTGTCTACTACTAAATCTGGCATTCTTCACCCCGCCCGACATCCTTCCGCAGCTTGCTAGCTAGCTTGTCCTCAGCTTTTTCCCATTATGCATGTAATCATCATGATCCATTGAACAAAAACAAAAAAGTGTACACAGAAAGAAAAAAGGGGGAGAAAATGTTGATATTTATTAGTATTAGTTTTAGATTGTAGTTAAAACTGTAGTATTTGGATTGCTAACTACTATTATCCATCTATATATATTAGGCTAATCAATTTCATTGCAAAACAAAATAATTCAGCTGCTAACAATTTAGTTTAGATTGCGTTTTAGAATTAAATTCTGCTCCTAACAAAATCTCATGTAATAAATATTAAATTTGTGACGTTTTTATAATATTTATAATGTTTTTATAAATGTGTTAGAAAATAAAATGTTTTTAGATTAAATAATAGTGATAATATGAAAAATTGGTGGATTTAATTCCAAATTTTTAAGACTTTTGTGTATATTTGGTCTAAACATTCTATTTTGATCTTTTGAATTCCAAATGACTTGTATGTTTTATAATTTTTGTCTTTTGTGTGGAAACCAATGTGTCCGAGTCCTTGCTTATGCCTTTTTTGAGCCAAAAATATTAAAATCTAAAATATCAAAATAAAATATGTATGCTAAATCTATCAATGTTTAAAATGTTTGGGACTAAATTTTCAAATCCCTTATAATAAATAATGTTTATGAATTTGTTAAGTTAAAATGTTACTTTGAAAACATTTTTATTTTTTTAAAAAGGGAAAAAGGATACATTTAATTAAATATAATTATTTGAATTTTTCTTCAATATATATATATATATATATATATATATATATTTGTATTCTAAATAGTTATTTCTTGATTAAGGTGAGGAGGGAGCAGTTTTGGGACGATAAATAAAAAGGCTAAAATATATATATTTTTTCTTTTGGGTGAAAAAAAGGTGAAGATAAGAAATACCTAAAATTGGGTCTTTCAGTAGATCTCAAAACAATTCTTTTTCTATTAAGGCAAAAGTTAAATAGAAAAAGAATTGTTTGAGATTTACTAAAAGGCCCAATTTTAGGTATTTCTTATCACTTATATGATCCATTAGAGTGAGGTAGATACTCGAGATAAGGCCCAAAATATTAGAAAACCAAAGCCCGTTATATTATGTGGGCTTAAGTGGTTCTTATTCTTGAATTCATCAATATATTTGCTTTCTCCATTTGTGCGTGGCAAGATCCTTGACAAGCGCCATGCTCTGTATCGTTTCAATTTTATCCGATGTTGACATTAATATATTTGCTTTACTTTGCAATATATAATGTTTTTTTATTTTCTATGGCTCTATGTATTTTTTAGTATATATATTTTTCTTTTAACAAAATTTAAATTAGTTAAAATTATGATGACTATAAATACTAAATAAATTACCAAAAAGTATTCTCTCATAAATTCAATATTGCTATATATAGTAAATGAATTTTACCCAAATTTTACTACATACTAGAGTTTATTTACATAAGTTTAAAAATAAGTCTTCTTGATTTGGCATAATAAAAAAATATATTATAAATGTTATACAAATTATAAATGTTATTTTAAAAGAGTTAAGATGAAACTTCTTTGAAGTAAGAGTTAAACATTGTAAGCACACTCCGAACCAACTGTGAATTAGTTAGTATCTTGAGAACTTCATATATTAAATAGTAAAAAAAAAAATCTTGAAAACCATGTATTACTATCATAAACATCACTTCCCGAAAAATGAAAAAGGACAAATTATATTTTGAGAATTTTGTAGTTTTGTCTATGGACTTATATCTTAAACCAACCACCCATACTTACTTAACAAACCACCTGTCGAATAGAAGATTAGCTTTCTTGAATGAATGAACTAAAAAAGTATGGCTATGGCATTAGGTATTGTGTGAAAAAAATATGAAAGTCCATTATAAATGTTACACAAAATTAAAAATTTGAAATTTGTTACGAGTTTTATGTAAAAAATAGGATGAAGTCTTCTTTCAAATAAGAGTTGGATTATAAAACACAATTCAGATCAAATTTTGAGTAATCGGAGTCACAGTGGTTCCGGACACTACATGGTCTAACAAAAAAAAAATAATAATAAATAATAGAAAGTAACACACTTATTCCAATAGCCTCTAACAGTGTCATCCTAGCTGGAGATTTGGCTCAAATGTTTGTCTTTTTTTTTCTTTTTCTTTCCAATATCGATCTCTCAAAAGAAAATTAAAAAATATCATTAATTTCGTTACACAATATATGCTATAATTGAAAATTAAATATCTAGCTAACTAGTAATCATAAATATTTGAATTAAACTCGTTGTGTATTGTATATAAAGATATTTCAAATCATAATTTTAAAGAAAAAGGTAAGAACTTTCTTGATGAGATATATACAGCTAGCATGGACTCCATGTGCCATTCAAAAGGATATATATATATATATATATATATATATAGGAAGATTCTAATCTTATAAGTTAGCTAAGATAGAAAAACCACAACCAGAGGGATATATATATATAAGTCTTTACATGAATTATTGAAACACATTGAAAATTTAGTTATTGGCACAGTCTTACTCGTTATAAAAGTAACAAACACATAAAATTTCGGACTTGCCAACAAAGAATGGCAAGTGCATGCAATGTTCCTGGCATGCATACCCTATATAAAGGCAAACACAAGAATACAAAAGGATAAAAGAAACATGCAGAGGAAGCCAACAACAACAGCTAAAAGTTTTGTAGGGCTTTAGCTACTAGCAAGTTTTCTTCTCTTGGCATAACCCAAAACATACTGAGTTTTCTTTAAATCTTGTCTGGGACAAGGATCACACCCTACAACTAACCCCTTATTTTGTAGGACATACTAAATCTCTATCTTTCTTTCTCAGTTATATATATATATATATATATATTATGGTGGGTGTGCGGGATTGAATTTCTTTTGTATTGTCTGTATTTTATTTTATTTTATTTTTTGCTGTATAGCACTTGCAGAATTCAATTCTAATCGCTCCAGATGGGATTCGAACCCTCTATCATCCTTTTTGAGAAAGCATTTAAAAGTCTGCTTACCAACTTTTGTGCTGCGTTAATTAATTGTTCTCTTCAATGTATAATTTATATTTTTTTATATTATATATATTTTCACTAGTCACCTTCGACTGGCCATTTCACCTACTTGTTTTATGCACAAAGGTTGTTTCTTTTTTTCTTTTTGTGTTAAATTTTCTCGAACCATCGATGTCTTTCAACGTTCATATCTGCAATAGAATCTATAGCTAGTTAGTTCATCATGTTTTGTTAAAGCCACATTTGCCTGCATCCCTTGGTTGTCAAGCACATATTGGGAAAAAAAGAAGAAAAAAAAAACCCTAAGATCGTCTAATTGTTTCTTTCCAATAAGCATATGAACATCATATCATATCACATGTACAGTCTCATGAAACCCTATTCCATGTATTGAACATACTCTTTTTATTTTATTTTATTATTATTATTATTATTATATATATATATATATATATATATATATAAAATAATACTTTTATCCAAAAGATATAATTTAATTGATAGTATTTCGTTGATTATAAAAATATTTGAATCACTTTAAAAATAAAAACGTCTCAAAATTTTTTGAATAAGACACTTAACTTTAAAAAAATTGATGTTGTTTGATGAACTAGAGTTTTATCATGGTACTTTGTATAGTTGATGATTGAATGATTCTTGGCACTCATCGACACCCTAACAACCGAACATATTGAATAAATTCATGGCCAATGAATAATAATGGGATGGGTTTAAATTGATTGTACCCTTTTATATATATATATATATATTATATATATATATATATATATATATATGTATATATATATATGTAAGAGGTGTATATATGTGTGCATGGATGACCAGAAAAACATATTGTCACTACAATATAGAATAATTGGTGACTTTAATCCCAAACAAATTTATATTTGGTAAGTTTAGTCTCAAAATATTTTTTTAACTTTTTTTAAGTCAATAATAAAGTCTCTTGGACGGATTTTATCAAAGACTTTAAAAATTTAAGATTTTTAAATTTAATTAATTAAAAACAATAATAAAAAAATCATTATAAAAGGACAAAACTAAAAATAATATTTAAACAATAGGATAAAAATATCTTCACATTTAAAATTTAAAATTTAAAATTAAAAAAATAAAAAATATATTAAATTCTTCGTCAATCTTCATCTTCTTCAAATACAAATCCGATTATTATCGTTTTCTAACATTTTTAAAGAAAAAATATAAAATAAAAAAAAAAAGAAAATAAGAAGAGCATGAACATTAATAATGAAAGTTTTTCTCCCAACAAAAATATTTCAATAGAAAGTTTTTTTTTTTACAAAGATTTTCTTTTTCTTTTCTTTTTTTTTTTGTTTCTTTAGAGATGCCAGAAAATGATAAAAATATTGTTTGTAGCCGGAGAAGGAGAAGATTGACCAAGGAATTTTTGATATTCTATACATTTTTTATTCTTAAAATTTTAAATTTTAAATATAAAAATAATTTTATCCCTTTATTTAAATTTTTTTTTATTTTTTTCTTTCTTTTTACATGTAATGACTTTTTTACCCTTATTTTTAATTAACTAAATATAAAAACTGTTAAAGTTTTAGGGTTTTGGACAAAATCCGTCGAAAAGGACTTTATTGTTCACTTAAAACAATGTTTGAGACCTTAAAAGTTAAAAAAAAAATATTTTGGATCTAAACTTGCCAAACATAAATTTATTTGAGACCAAACTCACCAATTATTCCTACAATATATGTCAAGTATTTATTTTCTTCCACAAATATTTAAAGAATAATTGGTGAGTTTAGTCCCAAAATATTTTTTTAACTTTTAAGGTTCCAAACATTTTTTAAGTGAACAATAAAGTCCTTTTTGACAGATTCTGTCAAAAATCCTAAAAATTTAACGATTTTTATATTTAAATAATTAAACACGATGGTAAAAAAGTCATTAATATATTTTATCATTTTTCAGGTGACTGAGCTTCCTTTCTTTGCATCCAAAGTACGGCTTGATCGTAATGGGGTTGAGGAGGTCTACTCACTTGGCCTACTGAATGATTACGAAATGTGAGACAGAATCAAAATGTTGCGCTTAGATTTTTGTCCATAATCTTATTTTCTTATCATAATATGACTATCCAACATAACCACGAAGTTGATTTGGCAGCCAAGCTTTATTGATTTTCGTGAAGGTAGGAAAAAAATTGTCATCTAAAACAAAGAAAAACCCTGAGAACTGACTTGTGATTGTATCACTGCCGCTTTATTTCCTTGCAAAGGTGATCCCTTTCTCGATGCTACCAGCTAACTCTTTCTTGGCTTTTTCCAAGCCTCCTCTGCAAAAGAAAAAAGAGAATAGTTGATATTTTAAGCATTTCCATTCACTAGGGAGATGGATGCTATAAATCACCCAATGGGTCATTGCCACAATTAGGCAGCCAAGCTTTTTATTAAAACTCGGCTGAGTTTACAAAATTGATAAATGACCCAAATCAACTTCGTGGTTATGTTGGATAGTCATCATATGATAAGAAAATAAGATTATGGATAAAAATCTAAGCGCAACATTTTGATTCTGTTTCACCTTTCGTAATCATTCAGTAGGCCAAGTGAGTAGACCTCATCAACCCCATTACGATCAAGCCGTACTTTGGATGCAAAGAAAGAAAGTTCGGTCACCTGAAAAATGATAAAATATATTAATAACTTTTTTACCCTCGTGTTTAATTATTTAAATATAAAAATCATTAAATTTTTAGAGTTTTTGACAGAATCTGTCAAAAAGAACTTTATTATTCACTTAAAAAAAATGTTTGAGACCTTAAAAGTTTAAAAAAATATTTTGGGACTAAACTTGCCAAACATATATTTGTTTGGGACCAAACTCACCAATTATTCAAAATTTAAATATTTGTCTAACAATTTTACTCGACATGTCTCAAAACCCTAATAAATATATGTACCCCATTTTCATTACTAACGATCTTAGAAGTTCCAAAGAGAGATGACATTCTAATTAATGGAAGTTTGTTCCCTTCTTGAAACTGCAGCGTTGTGTGCATATATATATATATATATATATATATATATATATATATATATTTGTATATTTATTGCACCTCCATTTTCAAAGAGATTAGATGAATAAGAACTGAATTTAAAGTGAGGTGCATGCAAACTATTAATATATATATAGAGAGAGAGAGTATCAGAGAGAAGAACGCTCTCTCACATGGTTTTGAGTTCTTTAATTTAGGTCAATCAGTAGTCTATGCAGTAATTTATAAACATCCTTGGGAAACACTCATACAAATACTTACCCAAAGAGTAAATATCTTTATAGGTACTAACTACTAAGCTTAACATTAAGCTTAATTTTATTTACCTCGTATTGTTATAATTATTGAATTATTCAAAAATATGCAATATTTGACACATATTAATCCTATCTCGTACCATTCTCTTTAATTATCCTAATTCAGAAAATATATTATATGTTTATAGGTAATATATCCTATATATACATATTTAACTTGTAATAGATATAGGATATATATAGACTTATCTCGTACAAATAAATACTTACCCAAAAAAAGAAAAGAAATACAGTTAATTTTAGCCAATATTATAAATTATTAATTAGACTTGTTCTTACTATAACATCTTTAAAACATTTCTTGTAATATTCTTGTTTTTCTTAAATATATCATAAGTACTAAAAACAAATCATCATATATCACTATATATATATATATATATATATAATATATATATAATATATATATAGGTACATGTAAGAAATGTTAAAGAGGATCCAAATCAAACATGTTCTAACAGAAGATTCTATTTAACTTACTAAATCTAACCTAGACATTAAAATAAATAAAATTACTAAATCTAACCTAGACATTAAAAAAAAAATTATAGTACGAGTAATACTGGGGGAAAATGAATTATTGAATCCCTTATAAAACATCGACATGCTAAAAAAAGTTGGTTGTGTTGTAAACTATTAGAAAATTTGGTGAATTTAGTCTTCAATTTTTATCATTTTTATTTTTATTCTTCGCAAATTAGATTTGTAATGATTTATTTATAATTTTTTTATCCCTTACTTTTTATATTTGTTGACTGTTTGTTATCTAAAATAGTAAGGTTGCTATTTTAAGTAAAAATAGCCAAATACACAACAAATCGGTAAAGATCTAAAACATTAGAAAAATTCCAACCCGTGAAGAATTATTGTAGCTTAAATGAAGTTGTGGATTCAAATTGTTGCTTATTTATAAAATTATTTAAAATTTATGATTATAACTTATTCTTATAAAGAATTTAATTAACTCAAACAATAATTATTCTATATAAGGATATGGTTTAAAGATACAGTTCATAATTAAAATTTATCTAGACATTTTCGAATGTTTTTTTTAGTGAAATTTCATTAAAATAAAATATTATACAAATGAATGGTAAAAGTCATTCATGATAATACAATAAAACACAAATCTAAAGATATATGAGTAAAAAAAACAGTAAATACATAAAATAAAATAAACAACAAATATTTTATCTAGATTTTTTATCTTCAAACTGTTAGCTGTAAACTGTATTTGCAAAGTGATTTAAAATTTTTTTTATCCAAAATATTACTATTCAAAAAAAAAAAAATATATATATATATATATATAATATATATATATATATATTAATTTGGTCTCTAATCAGATGATGGGGAAGAGGGATATGAACTTGAACACTAATAAGAGAAGTTAGGACCACGATGAATGTTCACTTGGCCTCTTGAAGTAACGGAACAACGAAAAGAGAAAACAGCCCACTAATAGAGTTGGTACCTAAAAAGGTTTATATATATATATATAAATAAAGAATAAGGGGCAAATATTCTATAAAGTTAAGAGCTTTTGTTTTGTTCTTTTTCCCCTTTTGGAATCTAAGCACAAGAAAAATAAAAATTGTAAAAAGTTTCAGTTGCCTTTATCCTTATCTTGAAATCCATGATCTACACCGACTATGTATAAGTAAGTAGCTTTGATCAAGAACTTTTGACTTGTTATGTCACATTTGTTAACATTTCCTATCAATTATATATCATGGGGTGCTCTATTTTATCAACATTTCATTATTATTATTATTATTACTATGAATCTATTGGGATTACAAAATAAAATAAAACGATGAGAGGATTATATATAATATTATATGTAGTAATTTTTTTACAATAAATCTAAATTTATTCAAATACTAAATAGTTAAGATTCTATCCTATTGTCTATAATAATAAAAAAAATTATTGTTAATTATTTAACAACTTTTAATGTATGTTATACATTTATGTAAAAGTAGATGTTGGTATAAATTGAGTATTCATAGGTATAAATTGACATTTAGAGAATGCTTCCAATGCAATTTTTGAAATATATATGTTAATTTTTAAATTAAAAAATTTAAAAGGAAAAAATTGTTTTTGAAGTTAGTGATTTTGACTAATTTGGATTTAACTTGAATTATATTTACAACGTTTAACTCTTACTTAAGAAAACGTCTCATTCTAACATAGTTCAGATTCAGCTCAAGTTATACTTATAAAGTATGATTCTTGATTAGAAAAATATCACGCTCTAACTCTCACATCACACTTATAATAAATGTCGAACTTATAATTTCATGTAATATTCATAATACGTTTTATCAATCTTGTCAAATTAAGTATTTAGAACATTCACAATTTGATTAAAACAATATGGATGAGACTCAAAAAATAATAATTAAAGTGATAATTAGGTGGGAATCAAATATTTTGACATTGTTCTATGGAAAAAAAAAAGAAAAGAGAGAAGAGTAAAAATTGGTAGAGAAGTAATTAATGATTTAAGCTTGCACGGGCGACAAGACTAATAGGGTGATGATATTGTGTTTTATTACATATCCATTTAAAGGCCGTGTGGTAAGAAAATCATTTGGCTTGCCTCTAAGGAACCAAACCATGCATGAATCATCATCCATCATCCAACAAACCACAAAGTCATTGACTAATTAATATTCTTGATTTATTACCTTTTTTTTTTCTTCCCATTTCTTTCAAAGTTGTTTTAGTGCAAAAAATTGGGGGAATTATTGAACTAGTGGATTTGTTAAAAACCTTACTTTTATATATATATCATATCCTCTTCTGGTGAGAAAGAATGAGTAGAGAAAGAAGGAGAAAAAGTTCTAATACATGAAAGTTTAGTTTTAGAGTGGTGGTGAAAAATAATATGATTATTAAAAAATATTATACATCTCTCACTTTTATTGTGTTGATGAAGTGTTATAAATAGTTTAATAATATTACTTATTTTAATTTTAACCTATTTGATATGAATTTTATACGTTATTAAATTAAATAATTTTAAATATTTATTTAATAACTATTTAAAAAAAATTTAAACGAATAATATAATATTTCATGTATATATATATAACTTAAATAATGCATCATCTATTCTCAATTACATGTAATCGTTTGTCTTTCTTTCCATTAGTTTCTTATCCTCTTCTGGTGAGAAAGAATATATATATTACCTGTGGGATATCTATATTGGTTGAAGTGAAATTGTGGTTCAAATAACAATTCATTATATATAATTATTTAAAAATTTAATGTTAGAAAAAGATTAATCCGGCTCAAAAATAAAATTTAGTAGAAATATAAAATAATTTAAAAATCTGTTTCCTTAATTTGAAATTCATCTGGGGTTAAGTGAAAAGTGATAAAATGGAAGAGTTAAGTTGAAGGGGATAATTGGGAAAGGTGCAAAAGGGTAGAGAGCACTGGGGATGGGTGGGGATTTCGAGTGGCCCCACAAAGCGCACCACTTTTGACTCTCCCATGCTTTACCCAATTTTTTTTATATTTTTATTTTATTATTAAATTCATAACACTTAATTATTTTAAATAAATTATAATTTTATATAACGAGTTTAGTCCAAACAAATTTATCTTTATCAAATTTAATTTTAAAATATTTTTTAAAAATTTTAAAATTTTATCCTCTTCTTACCTATAAATTCTCATTCCAATTTTTGTGATTTATTCGTCAAACATGTTAACTCTTCATTAAAAATAAAAATTAATCTTCAAATAATTCTGAATAGATTGATTAAAATATTAAATTTATGCATATTAAAATATTCAATCAAACAATCTTGTGTCTAATAATTAAAAAGTGCTAGCTAGAAAGAACTTTCACACACTATTTTTTAGAGAGAGGGTGAGAGAGAGAACGTGTGTATATATATATATATATATATAAATGATTTAGGTTATGTGCAAACTCTCATGTTCAAGTAATTGTCTGCTTCTTTCCATCGTTTTGCATTACTTTTCAAGAAATGAAATGACTTTTGTTTATAAGTAAGATATTATTATTATTATTATCTGAAAGAAATTAATTAATGAAAATGATAAAAAAGGAAAATATTATATACATATATATATATAAATAAATATAATATATGTATATTGGAGAATGTGAAGAAGTCACATCCGCATATGCTATATCCTAATAATGACTACAACTTTTTTATAATAATCTAAATAAAGCTAATACAAATTTCTTTTGTTTGTTCCATGGAACATTTTAGTATGCGTAATGCACATGCCAAAATTAGTTTACTCAAAGCCATAAAGCGAATATCAATGTTTCCCTATACATAATCATTTCGTACAAATAAGATCATAGTAGATGAGCTTTCTCGCTCTATGAATTATCTGTGTAAACATGACCTCTGAGTAACGGATATGAATGGTAGTGGTGAGGGTCCCTCGGCCATACCGAGGGACTTAGATCAACGATAGCGGAGTAACAAAAAACCCAAACTGATGTTGTCGGATTAGAGATCTTCCAAATTATTTTCTTCAAAACTGTTTATAGGACTCTTTAATTCCAAAAACGCCTATCCTCTATTCTATCAACGGAGAGAGTATTTATAAGTTAAATAATAATATGAATTTCTTAAATTACCATTAGGTAAAATGATGTACCCTATATATATACTATAAGCATCTTTTTTTTAAAGCGCGGAGTTTTTTATTTTGCATGAAAGATAAGACTGCAGAGCTTTTTGTTTGTAGGAAAGCGCGGTACCAAAGCACGGAGCTTTGTTGTTTGTACCAAAGTACAGAACTTTTTGTTTGTAGGAAAGCACAGAGCTAAAGTCGGAAGTCACTTTTGGAAGCATTTTTTAGTAATAAAGTCTTTCTGTAGGATTTTAATGATGCATATTATGAATTTGATAAACGAATTCGAAAACGATAATCAAATAGGAACACACGATTTTATCCAGGTTCACCCCAATTTGGGCTACGTCCTGCAAACCGAATTTGAGATTATTATTTCTTGGTTTTTCTCCAATATCTCGTTACATTAATATCCCTATATACAGCGGAACCCCCGAGGGGGGGCGTGGGCTCCGCCCCCGACGTGTCCTCGAGATATTTACCACACTCCAACACTCTCCCACTTGGTGAATATATCGAGCAGGTGAGAGCCTTCCAGCTGTCATTCGTCGTCAACCCAATTGCTGCCGAACACCATTCAAACTTTGTACTTGGGACAACCTTAGTGAGAAAGTCTGAACTATTCTTCATCGTGTCAACCTTTGTAAGCTGAATCAGTTTCTTTTCCACCTTCTCTCGAATGAAGTGATACTGAATGTCAATGTGCTTTGTTCTTGAGTGAAATGCCGGATTCTTAGCTAAATGGATAGCTCCTTGATTGTCACATCTCACCTCCATGGCTCCTAGCTCAAAACCAAGTTCCATACACAAACGACGTAACCATATAGCTTCTTTTCCAACATGAGTAAGAGCCATATATTCAGCTTCTGTTGAGGAGAGAGCTACCACGCTTTGTCTCTTACTCATCCAACTAACTGCACCTCCAAATAGTGTGAAAACATACCCGCTAGTAGATCGCCTACGCTCTATATCTGCACCCCAATCAGCATCTACATGCCCGATGATATCAAGAGCTTTTCCAACTTCTGCTCCTTCAAAACACAAGGACAATTTTGAAGTTCCACGAAGATACCTGAAAACTCTCTTGATCGCAGTCCAATGCTCTTTACCTGGATTGGACATATATCAACTTAGGACTCCCACTGCATGAGCTATATCTGGACGTGTACATATCATAGCGTACATCAAACTACCAACTGCATTAGCGTATGGTACTCGAGCCATCACCTCAGCTTCCTCATCAGTCTTTGGACACTGTTCTTTAGACAATTTGGTCCCTGTAGACATAGGGGTACCAACAGGTTGGCAGTCTGCCATACCAAATTTCTTCAAAATCTCGTTGATATACTTCTCCTGACCTAGCCACAGTTTCTGTTTCTCACGATCCCTCTTAATTTGCATGCCCAAAATAAAATTTGCAGGCCCCAAGTCTTTCATATCAAACTTCTTGGCCAACTGATCCTTCACCCATTTTATCATCTTCATGCTATTTCCAATTAATAGCATATCATCCACATACAGAGTAAGAATCACAAATTCATCATCTGTTCTCTTCACATAGACACAGTGATCAGAATTTAAACGGGCAAAATTAAGTTGAAGCATGTGCGTATCAAACTTTTGATACCACATCCTCGGAGACTGCTTCAGTCCATATAAAGACTTCTTTAACCTGCACACGAGATTCTCCTTCCCTTTTGTTTCAAATCCTTCTGGTTGCCTCATGTAAATCTCCTCCTCCAAATCACCATGGAGGAATGTTGTTTTTACATCCATCTGTTCTACTTCAAGATCATAAGCCGCTGCTATGGACAGGACAAACCGTATAGAAGTCACTTTTGCCACTGGTGAGAAGATCTCATCATAGTCTACTCCCTCGATTTGAGAATACCCCTTTGCAACCAATCTCGCCTTGTATTTCTCCATGGTTCCATCTGGTTTCAATTTTCTCTTGAATACCCATTTACACCCAATTGCCTTTCTATCCTTAGGCAATTTGCACAAGCTCCATGTCTCATTTTTATCAAGCGACTGTATCTCATCTACCATTGCAAGCTCCCACTGATTTGCATCATCCCTTGATCTTGCATCTTTTACAGAGGTAGGGTCTTCACCTGTACTCAAAGCACTGAACCCGTAGCGTAGAGGCGCCCGTCTGTTCCTTGTTGATCTCCTGAGAGCCGGTGAATTACCTATATCAGGAGCTTTATCAACATCATCAACCAAGCTGACTTGATCAGAATCAAAGTCAGAATCAGAATCAGAATGATCCTCAACTGATGTGCTTTGTGTCACCACTTCCTCAGCTTCATCTTTCAAGTCTTCTTCAAGCACTACTGCTTTGTTTTGCTCATCCCGCTTCTGTGTACCAGCCTGAGATTGAGTTTCACGAAAGATAACATCCCTGCTGTAGACTATAGATCTTGTTTCAGGATTCCACAACTTATAGCCTTTGACCCCTTCCTTGTATCCAATGAATATGTTCTTCTCGGACTTGTAGTCAAGTTTCCCCCTCTTCTCCTTCGGTACATGAGTGTATGCATCACACCCAAACACGCGAAGGTATGATAGGTTTGGCTTCTTCCCAAACACTACCTCGTATGGTGTGCGATTCTTCACTGATGAGGTTGGTGACCTGTTCTTCAGGTGACAAGCTGTGGCAACTGCTTCTGCCCAAAATTCAGGTCCTAACCCTGCCCAACTCAGCATACTCCTCGCCTTTTCCATGAGTGTCCGATTTAGTCTTTCGGCCACTCCATTCTGCTGAGGCGTATATGGGGTCGTCTTTTGCCTTGCTATACCATTTTTCACACAAAACTGCTCAAATTCATTTGAGCAGAATTCACCTCCGTTATCTATGCGAACTCCTTTGATTTTCCTGCCCATTTGATTTTCAATCAAAACCTTAAACTCTTTAAATTTTTCAAACACCTCAGATTTACTTTTAAGAAAATAAATCCAACTATACCGTGACAGGTCATCTATGAAAGATACATAATACCTGGATCCTCCTATAGATGGTGTAGGAGTAGGTCCGAAAACATCACTGTGGATTAGTTCCAGAAGCTCTGACGTCCTTGCACCATTCTGTGGAAAACTAACTCGACTCTGTTTTCCATAAATGCAATGTTCACAGAACCCGAAACCCATAGAGCACTCTGGTACTCCCTCCACCATTCGGCTCGAAAACAAGGTCGATAAACCCTTTTCTCCAATGTGCCCCATCCTCTGATGCCACAACAGAGAAGTATCATGCTCATCTTCCTTCGCCTTTTCGAACACGAAACTGCCACTGAGAGTGACTGTTTCCGCAAGCAATTTGTATAACGTCCCATAATGGACTCCTCGTGCAATTACAATGGAACCTCGCGTCATCTTGCACGAATCCTTATCGCAACTGAAATTGACCCCTGAGTCTGCCATCATGCCTACTGATAATAGATTTTTTCTCATAGAAGGTATGTGCATCACATTCGGAAGAGTCTTTATTGTGCCGTCTTTCAACCTCAGCTTCACGCGACCACGCCCAGTAACCTGTATTGCAGTATCATCTCCTAGCATGACGTCTCCACCATCATACTGCTCATATTCACAAAACCAGTGTCTATGAGGTGTCATGTGGAATGAAGCACCGGTGTCGATGTACCAGATGTATTTGTCTGACTGCGCCATACACGCAGTGGCTACATACATATCTCCTGTCGTCTCGATTCCCTTTCCCGAGGATGAATCTTCTTCCCGTTTACGAACTGCCTTATTCTTACAGTCTCGTTTCATATGGCCCCACTCTTCACAACTCCAGCACTTTACCTTCCGTTCTCTACTCTTTGATCGCCCACGAGATTTAGATCGGGACCCTTTCCAATTTTGAGATTTCTCCGTAGGTCTACCCCTTACTGCAAGAGCCTCTTTACTGGAATTCCCTGACCCCCTTCTTCGTGTCTCCTCTGATAATAAGGTCGCACACACAGTTTCATACGAGAGTTCTTTGTTCCCACCACCAATAACCACAATGAGATTATCCCATGAATCAGGCAGTGAACAAAGTAGTGTTATTGCCTTATCGTCATCTTCAAACTTAACCCCAATAGACACAAGTTGACCAATCAATGTATTAAATTCATTCAAATGTGTGGTGAACGAATCACCCTCATGCATCCTAAGGTTATACAATTTCTTCCTTAAGAACAGTTTATTGACGAGTGACTTACTTTGGTATAGCGACTCCAATTTCCGCCATAAAGCCCTGGCCATTGGTTCGCTCATCACGTTCGTCAGAATGTTGTCTGCGAGACAAAGCCGGATCAAACCCTTTGCCTTCCGATCGATTCGATCCCAGTCTTGAACCCTCTTTTCGGAAGCCTAACCCGTTTCCTCCGCAACAGGCCTTTCCGATTCGATTGCTGGCCATAGATCTCGATCACAAAGAAGATCCTCCATCTTCATCTTCCACAGATCGAACCACTTTCCATCGAATTTCTCTATCTCAATTCGCGACCCTCCTGACATCTCTGACAAAAAACCTAGGCTCTGATACCAATTGTAGGATTTTAATGATGCAGATTATGAATTTGATAGACGAATTCGAAAATGATAATCAAATAGGAACACACGATTTTATCCAGGTTCACCCCAATTTGGGCTACGTCCTGCAAACCGAATTCGAGATTATTATTTCTTGGTTTTTCTCCAATATCTCGTTACATTAATATCCCTATATATAGATATCTAAACCCTAGTTACAAATATCTATACATCATTGGGCCTGAACCCTACATATCACTGGGCCCGAGGGGGGGCGGGGGCTCCGCCCCCGACGTGTCCTTGAGATATTTACCACACTCCAACACTTTCGACTTTCGGGAGCATTTTTTAGTAATAAAGTCTTCCGACTTTCGGGAGCATTTTTTAGTAATAAAGTCTTCCGACTTTCGGGAGCATAAAGCTTTTTTTACTTTTTATTTTTTTTGTAAAGCGTAGAGCTTTTTAATTTGTATGAAAGATGAAAGCGTAGAGCTTTTTGTTTGTAGGAAAGCAGAACTAAAGTCGGAAGTCACTTTCGGGAGTATGTTTTAGTAATAAAGTCTTTCGACTTTCGGGAGCATAAAGTTTTTTTTTGCTTTTTGTTTTTTTTTGTAAAGCGCGGAGCTTTTTATTTTGTATGAAAGTACGGAGCTTTTTATTTTGCATGAAAGATGAAAGCACAGAACTTTTTGTTTGTAGGAAAGCGTGATACCAGAGTGCGGAGCTTTGTTATTTGTACCAAAGCACGCAAGATGTGAAAATTATGTTTCTTACATTAGGAGAGAATAGGTTGATATTAAGAAGATAATTTGGATCTCTATAAAATTATGTTAATTAGAAGTACTTATGCCAAATGAACAGCCAAATATAGAAACAAATTGTTCAGAATATACTTATCAAAATAATGATGAATGGAGAGCCATGATGCTAACAATTGAAGTGTTGTTATACTCAAAAGACATGACTGCAATCACCTGTTTCAACACTGACTGCATTAGAAGATATAAGCACATTAATATCATTATCCACTGGATTTCTTGTCCATTAATCAAAAAGATGTTGGAAAAGCTAGGTCCACGCCCTCTGAACATTGTAAATCTAAAGAGGAAGAGATAAAACAAAAGATGACCCCTCAAGGAATCATCAAGGACACAACTTATAATGGATTGTATCAATAACATATTAAGTGGTGGAGTTAACATTCCAACCAAGAAGTTAGCAGGGAGAAAATAAGCTAAAGCTCTCTAATGCAAATGGTTGAATGAAAAGAAACAGACAAACCTACGGGGAAAAAATGCATAAAAACTTCAGCAGAAAAGCAACCAGTTTAGAGTTAGCACATACAGGAGACTCCTTGAGCGGAGTCCCAGAAAAGGATGAGATTTCCTGAACAAACTACCACAAATGCTTATAATTGTTATTTAAGCATGTAATTATTCTCACTGAAACTGTAAGGGCTGCCAAAAAAAAAACTCCTTGGAACAGGCTTACTGAATCACAACTCAAAATGGATGCTAAACTCCTGACAAATGATAGATTGGAAGAAATAAACAAAATGTTCACTCGACAAAATCTACATTCATGGGGTGAATTCATGTTGGTCTGTAATAAATTGCTTCATGTGCAAGATATCTGCATATATCAAGAGAGTCAAAAAATCCTTAGATAACTAGGCCCCACGTAATTGTTCTCATGAGAATTTCAAAATACATAATAGAGGAGTATAACCTGGAAACATTCTCCAAATAAGATCTCCTTGAGTCCTTTTTGCCAAACAATCTGCCCAAAGAACACGTAATACTTGGAACACAAGATTGGTAGAATATGCAGAATGGACATGTTCTACTAACTGTTGCACGTTTTTCTGTCAGACTAAACATATATAGTTGAGTTCTTTTATCCAATCCACTGCACCAATGCAGGAAACAAGAAAATCGAGTAAGTTAAAAAGGTAGGAGGGAATCGCAGGAACACCTAACATAGACAGCCGTATCAAAATCTCTTCACCAAAACCATCACTCACTAAGACTTAAGAAAGTATACTAGAACGAATCTTTTCCCAGATAAACGTAATCAGAATCACAAGAGAGGAACAAGACAGATCTAAATTCTTCAAGATAAGAGAACAAAATATTGACAAACCAAAAAGGGGATGGGAACATCACATCCAGTACGTAATAATCCCATAGCCTTAAAAATAAATAGATCAAATCCCACTAATTATACAAGATAACACAGAAAATCATCAATCTTGGAAAGGTCGATTGTGGTAGATTTTGGCAATGGGCTAATGAGAAGGCAATTCATAGGAACAGAATGATGACCCAACCTGCTAACGTTACAAGATGTTCTTACATAGACGGTGGATTTGAGTTCATATCAATTATTGTTGGAATGTCCAAAACCGTTGTTTGTAGTATTTATAAAGGATGAAAATCCTTAAAAATTATCATTGACAAAATGTTTGAATGACAAGTCGAAATCGATGCAAAAATCCTGACAAAAACATTTAACCACCAGACGCTTGCAAATATATCGCTTTAGATTTGTAGGAAGGAAATACAAAACAACCTCGGAGAAACCATTCCCTTGGAATCTCCTTGCTGATCTCACCGCAAAAAACAAGGAGGAAAGATCAACACCACAAAAATTTCTTTACAGGATGTTACTTCTCAATCACCAATGAACTTTAATTCTAGAATTCCTAAGCAACATGTACAAAGAAAACTCCTCACCTTCCCAAAGGGCACAAATATCATCAGAACAGAAAATTACATACCAATGGCAAAAGAAGCAACACTGCCCCATAGAACCAATCCATCACAGCCACCAAAACTAACACGATTCAACTAAAAATTGAATGACGAATAATTTACCCAAATAAAATAATCAAAACCTGCAAGAGAAAGTTAACAAATCCGAATTCTTCTAATAAAACGAGGAGGATACACAGACGGAAAGGGAAAATATCAAATCAACAATACGAACATCATCAATCAAAACAGATCCAAAACGCGATCATCAAAGATTAACCATAACATTCAGAGTAAAAAGATAAAAATCCCAAACAAAATAACCCTAAACTATCCTAAACCAATGTCTTCCGTAACCGACATCCATTCCTCTTCTGACGAAAGCATGCACTTGTACGAAAGCACGAAGCTTTTTGTTTGTACGAAAGCCCTCTAAAAGAGCTTATCATCTCCCTATCCAAGGGTTTGACTTTACTTGCTTCAATAGGTTAATAGATTTCAGTCCGTAAGAACTGCTCTGAGTATTCCAGAATTATTCGAATATCGGTTGTGGTTGTTATCTTTTCAAAAAAATCGAAAAGACACGGTGGGAGCCAATATGATGTTGCCGGATTAGAGATCTTCCAGATTATTTTCCTCAGAACTGTTCCTAGAGCTCCTGAATCCCAAAAATGCCTATCCTCTATTCTATCAATGGAGAGGGTATTTATAAGTTAGATAATAATATGAATTTCCTAAATTATCCTTAGGTGAAAGGATGTACCATATATATATATATATATATATATATATATATATATATATACCACAAACATAATGAAGATGATGCAGTTATACCAGAAGAAATGGAAGTTCAGGTTGAACAGGATACTGTGGATATGAAACTGGAAAATGGAGTAGGGAAACAGTGGGTTGCGCACCTATTTCTGACAGAATACTCATCAGATATAGCAGTCAATCCCCCAACCTACTATCTGGGAGATGACGGTGAGGAAAAGTATTCGGGCATTGATGAACTCTTCCAAACACGGGAAGAGACAGAGAATCAAGCCGCCCTATTTGGACCGAGGCTTGAGATTTCAAAGGAGAAATACCTAAGTTTATTTAAGCAATGGAGAGGAGCGTTGATAATTAAGCGATTGGAAAAGTCTGTCAGTTACAGAACGCTAAACCAGAGACTACGAGACCTTTGGCATTTGGAGCTAGGTATTGATCTCACATATTTGGAGGAGGATTACTACGTAGTGCGGTTCTTTATGAGAAATGACTACATGAAGGTTCTGGAGGGTGGCCCGTGGGTAATCCTTGGACACTATCTCACGGTGACGAGGTGGAAACCTAAGTTTCGGCCAGCCGCAAAGAAGGTCACGAAAACCTTAGTTTGGGTCCGATTCCCGGGTGTCTAGCCAGAGATGTTGGAAGAAGATATCATTTCTTTCATGGGGGACATGGTAGGTAAAACCATTAAAGTGGATGGAACGTCTCTGACAGGGATTCGCGGTAAATTTGCACAAAGTTGTGTGGAGGTGGATCTGACAGCTCTATTAATTCCATCTTTTACCATTTTTTATGAGGCTCAGAAAGTTGAGTATGAGGGTTTACACCTCATTTGCTTTGAATGTGGGAGATACGGGCATAGAGGTATGGAATGTCCTACATTAATTCCCATAGATTCGGATTTAATTCAAGTTAATAATCAACTCGAACAATCAGTGCAAGGGGACCCCATCAAAACAACTTCCCCGTATGGGCCCTGGATGTTGGCCACTTACAATCGCCGAAAGTAGCAGAATCGGCACCAATATGAGAGGATGGGAACGACGGCGGGATTTGCATCTGGGAAGAAACCGAAAACCCTATCCACTGATATGGGCCCAAACTTGGGGTTGGAGGAGCCCAGGAGGGACAAGGATGTGAGAAATTGACCTATTCCCAGACATTGAGAAATTGAAGGAAAGAATTAAAGCTCTACCCAGCCTGGGTGTGAGAAAAGAATGGGTCCTACGACTAAGAAGCCCACTAGGGGCGGTCCAAGGGATCCAGACCTAAAACTGCATATGCCATTAGGCCGTGCGTAGAGCTGTAAACAAACCAAACTGTTCACGAACAAAGCTCGTTTGAGCTCGTTTATGCTCAATTTCGGCTCGTTCATTTATTAAACAAACAAACTCAAACAAAATTTTAGACTCGATTAAATTTCAAGCTTATTCAAACACTGTTCGCGAACATTACCGAGCATTGGCGAACAAATTATAAATATTTATATATATTATATATATTATTTTTTAATAATATATAATATTTAAATTAGAGATATTTTAATTTTTTTTCCTAAAAATGGGTGATTCAATATTTTTATAAGAATTTATTCATTAGTTAAATATTTAAATTATAATTTTTATTATTGTTTTATAAATTTAAAATTTTGAAAAAAAAAATTAATATTTAAATTTAAATTTGAAATTTTTTTAAACATAATCGAGCGAACTCGAACTCGAACTCAAATAAAAAAACCGAACAAACTCGAACAATTTTTTTTTTGTTTAAAATAGTAATCGAGCGAACTCAAACATGCTCGAATAATAATCAAACAAACTCAAAATATCTCATGTTCGGTTCGACTCAGCTCGTTAATAGCTCTAGTCGTGGGTCTAAACCCAACAATGTGAGTCCACCACGGTCTATAGATAGAAGAGTAGAAGCCCGTTTGAGAGACACGGGTTTTCAACCCGCCCACCAGGGGATGGGTGGGGCCCACCTGAGAGGAAGACAGAAACGGGTTGAAACCCAACAACAACTAGATTCTCTGCAGGTTGCCGTGACTTGCGTGGAAGTTCTACTAGGAAATGGTGCCATGGAGGTGGAAGCACACCATTCCGCAAGTAATTAATGTATATCCCTGTGATTATAGCTTGGAATTGCAGAGGTGCAAGTTTCTTAATAGCTCTTAGACACCTCAAATTACTTGTCAATCTAATAACCCGGATGTTCTAATTTTGGAAGAGACTCAGTGTCCGAGCTCTGGTATTAATAAATTATGTAGTAGTTTGAATTTCACGCATAACCTTGTGGCGGAAGCAATGGGTTTCTCTAGGGGTTTATGGATTATGTGGAATGATTCGAAAGTTCAGCTTGAAGAGGTGTCAATTGACGCACAAATTATCAATGTCTTGGTGCATTTTGGGAATCAGAGACCGTGGCTGTTGTCGGCAATTGCCTCATCGGACGCCACCCGTCGGGAGTGACTATGGTTGTATTTAAAGGAATTAGGTAAGGTTGTGGACTATCCTTGGATGCTCATTGGGGACTTCAACCAAATCTTGAACAAAACGGAGAAGAAGGGCGGTAAAAGGTTCGGTAGTAAGAGAGCTAAAGCTTTTGCTCATATGATTGAGGAGTGTGAGCTGCACGATCTAGGATTTTCGGGACCAAGGTTTACATGGTGTAATATGAGAAAAGGTCCTGAGAGGGTACAAGAGAGACTGGATAGGGCGCTAGAGAATGATAAATGGTTGCTAAAGTATCAAGACAACCAGGTTATTCATCTTCTGAGGAGCCGTTCAAACCACAATCCAATCATGGTAAGGGATAACGGCCATAGGGGAGCATAGAAACTGAGGGGGACATTTCAAGTTCATGCGGCATGGTTCCTTCATCAGAGCTTTGAGCAGTTTGTTAGTCAATGTTGGGAGAACGCTAGTGCCCGCGGGTTGATGTCAAAGCTAAACTTCTTGGGGAACTCCTTGTAGCTTTGGAATCGTAAGGTTTTTGGTCATCTGTTTGATCGGAAGTTTAGATGCTTGGGCCGGTTGGCTGGGGTGCAACAAGCACTTCAACAACGGAATTCAGCCCGCTTAGAGGTCTTGGAGTTGTCCCTTCGCAGTGAATTGAACCCTATCCTGACACGAGAAGACTTATATTGGCGACAGAAATCTCGGGTTACATGGATGCGGGAAGGTGAACGGAACATGGAGTTCCTTCATACCTCAGCTATCATTAGGCGACGCATGAACCGTGTAGAAAGACTACAACTTGAGCGGGGAATTTGGTGTGAGGATCAGGAGGTACTTAAGGAGGCAGCACGAAGATTTTATGCTGATTTATACACCAGGGAGATATGTACACCGTGCAACCCAAAGGAGTGGTCATTCCTGCTGGTTTCACATAGAGATAGACATTGGCTGAACCGACCGATTACACAGCCCGAGGTTATCGAAGCTTTATCACATATGGGGGCGTATAAGGCCCCGGGTCCGGATGGTTTCCCTGCTTGTTTCTTCCAAAAGTACTGGCACATACTCGGCGATTCTATCTTTGAAGCAGTACAACATATGTTTCTCACAGGAAAACTACTTGAGGGTTTAAACGAGGTCGTTATCTGCCTTATACCAAAAGGGGAAGCACCTGAAACCCTTGGCCAATTTCGACCAATTTCCTTGTGTAATGTCCTTAGCAAGTTGGTATCGAATGTTTTGGCAAACCGACTGAAGCTGATTATGGTTAAATTGACAGGACATTTCCAATTGAGATTTATTCCGAGGAGATCAACAATAGACAACATTATCGTAGCACAGGAAGTTTTACACTCCCTACGACACAAGAAGGGTAGGAGAGGAGGCTTTGTCTTGAAGATTGATTTGGAGAAGGCATATGACCGCATTGACTGGGTTTTTTTTAGGAAAGTACTACATTTTACGGGGTTTAATCATGTACTGATTGAGCTGATTATGGATTGTGTAACGTCTACCAAGTTAGTTGTGGCTTGGAATGGGGAGAAACTAGAGCATTTCTACCCTTCCCGAGGACTGAGGCAAGGTGATCCTTTGTCTCTGTATCTCTTTGTTTTGTGTATGGAAGAGCTAAACCAATGTATCTACAGAGCAGTTGAGAATAAGGAGTGGCAGGGATTAAATTAAGTCGTTCGGGTCCGAGGTTGTCCCACATATTTTTTTGCAAATGACTTATTACTTATTGGACAGACCTCGGTCTCACAAGCTCGAATGGTGGAGTTTATTTTAGCTGAGTTCTGTGATTTCTAGGGTCAAAAAGTTAACCGGGGTAAGTCTCAGATTTGGTTCTCCCCAAATACTCTGACCTACTTGAGGAATGTTATATGCTCGGAGTTTGGGGTTGCTTTGGGAGTCCCACTAGCCCACAAACGCCCAACACACGCGTTCAAGTATTTAGTGGAGAAGATCCAACAACTGCTAGCAACTTGGAAGATGCGGTCTTTGTCAAAGGCGGCTCGACTGGTTTTGGTGAAAGTCACTCTCACGGCACTCCCGGTCTACACAATGCAGTCCATCAAGATACCACCAGCTACAGTATCACATTTGGAGAAGCTATCTCGAGCCTTTTTTTTGGGTTTAACCAAGGAGAAACGAGCGCTGCTTGCGGTGGCATGGCATAGGATTTGTAGATCTAAAGAACATGGTGGCTTGGGGGTCACAGAGCTGAAGAAAGCAAATGTCGCATTACTAGCTAAACTGCTGTTGAAATTTGTGGCATAGCCGGAGGCCATTAGTAGTAAAGTTTTGGCCGCCAAGTATGGTGGCTGGAGCGCTATTAGTCGAAACCTGCCAGTGAGGAATACCTCATATGTGTGGAGGAGCTTGGTGTATGCAAGTACATGGTTCAAAAGAGGACTTCGTTGAGACGTACAGAACGGGTCGAAGGTGCTTTTTGATAAAAAACACTCTCAAATTCTTATTAATTTTGACTCTTTTTCTTGTGTTTGTTCATTACATTTGAAGTCCTATTTATACATACAAGCTCTAATCAAATAAGGAAAATGGATATTGATTCAATAGGTATGTGAATCAATTCCTAACAGCTCTTTCCTTTTTATTTACATAACGGCTACTTGCCATATAAGTTCCTAACGGCTACTTCCTTTTGTAGGACTTTCCTTCATTCCCCCTCAAGTTTGACAGTGGGATCTCCAATGCCTAACTTGATCAAGACTTCATGAAACTACGACCATTGACTCCTTTTGTTAGGATGTCAGCGAGTTGTTCTTCTGATTTGATGTATGGAAGTGTAATAGTGCCATCTTCAAGTTTTTCTTTGATGAAGTGTATGTCCACTTCAATATGTTTAGTTATGTCGTGTTGAACTGGGTTCTCTTATATGCAAATCGCTGATTTGTTATCGCACATTAGTTCACACGGTTCTTTTGGAGTAAATCCTAATTCATTTAGAAGTTTCTGTATCCATAAGATCTTTGATATCCCTCTAGCCATCCCTCGAAATTCAGCTTCGGCACTGGATAATGCGACCACCTTTTATTTCTTGCTTTTCAATGTGACTAGGTTTTCTCCGACAAACATGAAGTATCCAGCTGTTGACTTACGATCCATCTTGTTACCTGCCCAATCAGCGTCCGTGTATCCCTGCAATAATAGATTTCTATTATTATTTTTAAAGTAAATACCATAATTACTCGTACCTTTCAAATATCTGATGGTTCTGAGTGCAGCATCTATATGGCCTTTTTTGGGGTTTATGCATAAACTGGCTTACTATACTCACTGCATAAGCTATATCTAGACGTGTGTGAGATAGGTAGATTAGTTTGCCTACTAATCTCTGGTATTTTTCTTGCTCTATTACTGGTTCCCCATCCTTGATTTTTAAACCATGGTTAGCGATCATTGGAGTATTAGCTGGTTTACAATCTACCATTCCTGTTTGTGCTAGGATATCCAAAATGTATTTTCTTTGAGAGATAAATATTCCTTCCTGAGATCGGAGAACTTCAATTCCAAGAAAGTATTTCAGTCCTCCGAGGTCCTTCATTTTGAAATCTTTAAATAAGTTTAATTTTAGCATAGCGATTTCTTCCACATCATCTCCAGTAATGATCATATCATCGACATAGATGATTAAACAAGTTACCCGTCCATCTCTCTTCTTCAAGAATAGTGTATGATCTGATTGACTTTGATGATATCCATATTTTTTCATGGCAATGGTGAATCTCTCGAACCATGCTCTAGGAGATTGCTTCAACCCGTATAGTACTTTCCTTAATCTACATACTTCATTTCTCCCAAAATTTTTCTGGAAACCCGGTGAAGCTTCCATGTAGACTTCTTCTTGTAAGTCTCCATGGAGGAATGCATTCTTAACGTCAAACTGATGGAGTGGCCAGTTCAGGTTGGCGGCTATTGAGAAAAGGATCCTGATTGTATCAAACTTGGCTACTGGGCTGAAGGTTTCAGAGTAATCAATCCCATAGGTTTGTGTATACCCTTTTGCTACCAGCCTGGCTTTGTATCTCTCAATTGTTCCGTCAGCTCTATGTTTTATAGTGAATACCCACTTGCATCCTACTAGTTTCTTTCCAGGAGGTAGATGACTTTTCTCCCAAGTCTGGTTTTTTTCCATAGCTTCCATCTCTTCTTTCATTGCTTGTTGCCATTCCTTTCTGTCTTTGGCTTCATTGAAATTCCGAGGTACTTTTTCCGAGTAGAGTGTTGTCATGAATGTTCTTGCCTCTGTCGTGAGTCTTTTTGTAACAAAATTTGCTATTGAATACTGTGACTTGCGAGAAACAAGTTATGGACTATATCTTTTTAACGGAATTCCCCTAGTGCTTCTGGGAGGCAATTGATAGGTACATGTACCTGCATCATTCTCAACATAGGTGTCTCCGAGAGACGTATCAGAGTCATTTGAAGCGGAAGTATTTGATAAATGATCAGTTCCAGTAGTGTTATCATTAGAAGTTTCATTACCATTATCTCTAATTGGAGATTCTGGAGGAGGATAATGTGGCTTGTCTTCTGAAGGAACAGGTATTTGATCATTGTCTGGTTTCATGTTTTCAATGTTTACTGACTCATGTATCTTTAGTTCTGATAACCAAGTTAGAGGATCACTAGCAGTTTCCCCCTGACCACTAGATTGGTTTTGAAAGTAAAATTCAGTTTCCAAAAAATTGTAATCCATAGTGACATATAGACGCCCGGAGGGAGGGTGGTAACATCTATACCCCTTTTAGTTTAAACCATAACCAAGGAAAACACACTTAAGGGCACAAGGGTCTAGTTTAGAGCGCTTAATTTTTGGGATATGTATAAAAACAGTACATCCAAATATTTTTGGTGGAAGAGGAACTGTGTTTTCAGTATTTGTTAAGGTTTGAAACACACTAGAAGGTGTTTTCAACCCTAGGATTTTTGTAGGTAACTTATTCATGAGATAGACAGAGGTTGCGACAGCTTCAGGCCAAAAAGTAGTGGGTACCTGAGATTCAAACAAAAGAGCTCTAGCCATCTCAAGGATAGTCCTATTTTTCCTTTCAGCAACTCCATTCTGTTGTGGGGTGTTGGGACACGAGGTTTGGTGAAGAAGTCCATTTTGTTGAAAAAAGTTCCTCATTGTTTCATTCAAATATTCCCCTCTCCCCCCCCCCCCCCCCGTTATCAAAACGAAGAATTTTAATTTTTTTGTTATATTGTGTCAAAACCATTTTGTAAAATTGAATAAATTTCTCTGGGACTTCCGATTTATTTTTTAAAAAAGAAACCCAGGTCATACGGGTACAATCATCAATGAATAACACAAAATAAGTAAATGAATTTCTCAAATTATTAGGAGCAGGGCCCCACACATCTGAATGTACTATCTCGAATATATTATTAGCACGAGTATTGGTGTTTGGAAAAGTAGTACGGTGGCTTTTTGCCAAAACACAAGTAGAGCAATGTTCAAAAATAGGTAGATGAGGAAATAAAGTTTTAAAATACCTAGGGGAGGGGTATCCCAACTGTCTATGCCACTTCCAGCTTAATAACATATCTTTTGAATGAAAAGAGGAGCCTGTAGGGAAAACTTCATTTATGTAATAAAGCCCGTTCCGTTCAGTACCACGACCAATTATCCTCTTCGTCAGAATATCCTGGAGAACACAAAAATTATGGTACATCAAAACCATGCAATTTAATTCTTTTGTTGCTTGACTTACCGAAAGTAACTTACAGGTTAAAGAAGGAATAAGTAGACAGTGAGAGATGTTAATTTCCGGTGTTAACTTTAATTTCCCAACACCTTTGACTGTAGTAATACTCCCATTAGCAGTTAATATCTGAGAGATTTGAGGATAAGTTTTTTCAAAAATATCTTTATCATCATATGTCATTGTATTAGTAGCACCGGAATCTAAAATTCACTCACTGATTTTATTAGAAGAATTTGATAAATTAACGGTGCCTGGTTTTTTAATTCTAGGCCCGTTATCTGTCGGGTCGAAGTCCAGAGTACTGCAGCCCGTCTCCGTGATAGTTTTATGACCAAGCAATCCATGGGCCTTAGAAGTGGTAGTGGACTTCACTTTATTAGGTCCAACATTTGGTCCAAAGTTGGTAATGGACCCAAAGTTGGTAGTGTCCTTCAATTTATTTGGCAGCACGGATCCAATATTGGATCCATTTCTATTTTCCATAGTTTCACATTCCTTCTCAAACCCTAAAGACTTGGGTCCATTTCTCGTTAAATTCACGCTTGTCCGCTGAAGAAACCCTCGCGATTTAGCGTCGCTGTCGCTGCTTTCTGAGGTACGACAATTATAGCCGTTGTTGGCCACCGCTACGAAGCTGAAATCCCGGCCATCTGAAGTTGTTCCTCGCGAATCGCAGTTTGATTGGTGGCAGAGGGTTGCCGCCGCCGTGTTCGGTTGGTGGTACGTTGTTGCCGCCGCCATTCCGGTCTTGTACTTAGGGTTGTCCTTCCACCAAGAGGGGCGGCCGTTGAGATCGAAGCACCCACTCTTTAAATGGTCGCTCTTCCCACAGTGGCTGCATCAGAGCTTCTATTTTTCAGCTTTCTCGGCGGCGCGCTCGGCAATGGTGAGTGGTACCGAAAATGATGATAATTTTTCTGATCCGGCTGGTTTCCCGATGACAACCTCAGATCGTGGCTTTGGGATTTTTTGGGGCTTGGTTTGGCTATGAGCTGCCAGTCCGATTCTGGTGTTTTTTTACTGGTGATCCTCCGGCCAGTTCATAACTTGCGCCCGAGTTACCTCGTGACACACAGCGGCTTATGCTCTTCGATTGTGGGTAAGACATGTCCTCTGAGAATGTCTCTTTTTACGGAATCATATTCTTGATTCAGGCCTGCAAGAAAATGAAAAAGTCGGTTTTCTTGTTTTAATGTTTCGAAGATTTTGATGTCTTCATTGTGTTTCATAGGGTTCGGCCTCCGAGTATCAATTTCATTCCAGATAGTTTGGTATTCACTGTAGTAATCCTCCAGTGTTTTTTCTGCCTATCTGAAGTTTGTTGCCCTGATGGTTAGGTCGAAGGCCTGGAACTTGTCTCCACCGCTCCGGTACGTTGATTGAATTGCTCTCCAGAGCTCGACTGACGTCGGGTACTGGTTGAAGCGGTTGACTAGCTTTGGTTCCATGGACTTTATGATCCATGAAAAGACTTGTAAGTCTTGTTGCTCCCACTTGGTGAATTATGGGTTGTCGGTTTTCGGTGGAGGAGGGTGCCCAGTGATAAATTGCAGGCGCCCTCGGTATCCAATTTTGATTTTTATGAGCTCTGACCATAATAAAAAATTATGATCGTTGAGGTTTTGTTCTATTTGTGGTGGGGCTGAGGTAATTTCTGGTTGATATTTCAGGAGTTGTTCTATTTGGTTTGTGGATAGTGTTACTACCTCCGTTGCTCCCATTGGGTTGGTGGTGTTGGTACTACTATCTTCTGAATCGGACATTGTTGGTAAGGTTTATGGCAAATGATGAGAAGGAAGAAAAACAAAGGGCAGATTTCCTTGGGTCCGTTTATGGATCAAAAAACCCGCTATAATACCATGATAAAAAACACTCTCAAATTCTTATTAATTTTGACTCTTTTTCTTGTGTTTGTTCATTACATTTGAAGTCCTATTTATACATACAAGCTCTATTCAAATAAGGAAAATGGATATTGATTCAATAGGTATGTGAATCAATTCCTAACAGCTCTTTCCTTTTAATTTACATAACGGCTACTTGCCATATAAGTTCGTAACGGCTACTTCCTTTTGTAGGACTTTCCTTCACTTTTCTGGTGGGACTCAAGGTTACTGGAGGAGCCGCTGATCAAGTTTGCCGCCATGGAACTCCCGGCTGACCAGGGACGTCTCACTGTACACCAGCTCTGGCAGCCCGGAATAGGTTGGAACCTTCACATCCTTCGACGGCAGCTACCAACCCAGATTATTGCTTTGCTGAATCAGCACCCGCTTCAGGAGACTATGGAACAAGCAGACACCCCGATCTGGTCGCAAAGTAGCCACGGTCAGTTCTCGACTAATTCTTGCAAGCAATTAATGGAACAACCAACAGCACATGTGGAGGATATACCATGGCCACTCATCTGGAGATTTCGAGGTCCCCTTAGGACATCTATGACAGTTTGGACAGCTCTTCACGGTGGACTACCGACAGCCAGCTTTCTCAACCGTAGAGATATATTATCCTCATCCCACTGCTCAATCTGTACTTATTATGATCAATCTCCCATCCATGTGCTGCGGGATTGTCCGGTGGCAGCTGCAACCTGGAAGGCAATCATGTCTGAAAGAGAGTGGATCACCTTCAAGAGTATACTGGATTTGAAGGACTGAATTTTTGGCAATATGTATAGTGCAGGGGCTTCAAATTCTTTTGATAAAATTTGGCCCTATGTTTTTACGTAGTTTATTCATGGGTTATGGTGTAACTTTAATTGTAGGAACCATAGGTCCCCCTATTTTTTTGAGGATCCCGATGCCCTTGCTAAGAGAAGCCTTGGCTGTCTGTGGATATCTTTGTACATTATTTCATTTTTGATGAATTCAAAATTCGATTTTAAACCAAAAAAAAAAATTAATTTACTCTAATAACATCTGCATTTCTTTAGCTTTATTGAAATTATGATAACTCAAATTCTTATTTTTTAATTATATCTTTTTTTAATATGCATGCATTATTACAAGTTTTTAATTAGAGAAATTAAATTTCATCCAAATATATATATATTATAAGATTTTATTGTTTCTCTTTGTAATTTTTATTTTACTTTTAAAAAAAAAAATTTATAATTTTCTTGACTTTCTATTATTATCTTAAATATCATAACTTCTAGTACATATATAACTTTTCTAATTGTTATCTCCTATATGCTCTATTTTTATTTAATTTTTATTTTAAGAATATATATTAATATTGTTATAATATTTTTAAAAAAATTAATAAAAGTTAAATAAAAAATATTAAATTTTTTTTATATAATATATATGTGATATAGTCTCCCATATTCTTTAAGAGTAGTTTGACCTTAATTAATTGGAATTATTTTTCACATTCAAAACCTAACACAAAGGAATCTCTACCAATATATGATCAAGTTCTCATGATTCGTAACATGATTTTGGCTCGTGAAATCTTTGATCTATCTACAAGAATGGAGTTGCCAACAACCCTAGATATTAATTTGCAGAGAAAAACATTAATACTACCTCATAATATATATATATATTATTTATAATTAAATTCACGATATTTATATTTATAATTAAATTCACGATATTTATATTTATAATTAAAATTACTACTAATTAAACTCTATTTATTTTATATATTCCTCTTGATTTCACAAAAGGTTCGAATCTTATGTTCTTATAACTTAACTCAAAAATGTAATCAAATAAATTAAGTAGAGATTCACCAATTATTGAATGGTTTAAACAAAGAGTGTGTTTTTTTTTTCTTTTTTTCTTTTTTGTTTCCTTTTCACCAATCATATTGGGACATATGGTGAGTGATATTTTTTAGGTACGGGAATGTGACAGATGTTAATTAAGAAAACATATATACATAAAGTATTAATTAATTAAATTATTCTCTTTGGATTTTGCATAATTAGTCAAATCTTTAGTAAGAGAAATCTTTCACTGTATTTGTGTGTTTGTGTGTGTATATATATATATATCCAATTTCACTTCACATGTCTAAGTCGTTGCACGATGACAAATGTTGTTGAAACAAAAGATTTATTTATTTATTTATTTAATAATACAAAGGTCGAAGATTAATAATAATTAATTAGTTAGCTTAGCAGTAATATTTTATTATCCAAAACATTGATATTTATATATATATATATATATATATAATTGTGTAATGAAATTGATGATTACGTGGTCCTGTTTTGTGGATCCATGCTCATATGATGACTTCTTTAGTGTCAAAACTCAAAAAGGGAATCTCAAAAGTTTGAATGCCAACTTTTCTAGTTAATTAACAACTATCTATTATTCTTAGTAGTTTAGGAGATTAGGGTTTTTTTTTTTATATTCTATACTTAAGCATTTGAAACTTTAATTAAATTTAATTTCTTTAAAAAATTAATGGTGTTATTTTATTAGAATATAACATGAAATTTCTTATATTATTAAACTAAAAGAAATATAAAATACAAAAAAATATTTAATAATTTGTCAAAATTAAATCTTTGAGTTATAATAATTTACAACGTAACAAATCAAATTTTATATCAATGATAAATTATTTCATATTTTAAACTATAAATATATTGGGGGTTAAAATGGAATGTAGATCAATTCCGAATTATATGAAAAAAAATTTCTTCATATTTTCAATCTTCAAAAGTCAAAAAAATAAAAATAAAATAATCCAAATATAGCGTATAAACATTTCGTTTTCCCAAGTCAACATTCCATAAATGTAAACGTTATTGTGACAAATACGTAAACATTTTAAAATCATAGAATGAAAATTGCTACTTTGAAAGGACATAGAATTAATGACCATAACAAAAAATTTTAAAAAAATAATAATAAAATAAGGGTTTGAAAAGTAGAAATGAAAGCAAAGTTTCAACTAATGCAAAACCATAATTAAGAAGTTAAATTCTTTTTAAAATTTTACTTTTTTTTTTAAGACACGATATTTTAAACAGTTATATATATGAATTGGAGATTAAATTTAAATTAAAAGAACTTTTTATCAATTCACATATATTTTAAAACTAATAAATTTTTTAGAATAAGATATTTTACATTGCTACAAATGAAAAAAAAATAATAATAATAAAATGATGAAGCAGTTAGAATACATAGCGAAAGTCACGGAGAAGACCAACACTAAAAAGCCACTTTCTTTTCCATTTTTTACCCCTCAAAGCATGTGATGAATAATAATTATAATAATAATATACCTATATATATATATATATATATATATATTGAATCCCAAAATTCCTTTTATATGCAAATAATTTAATATTAAAAAAAAACTTGATTCTGTAGTAACTTGACCAACAGTCCACTTATTTCAAAATTTTATAATATAAATTTTATTTTTTTAATAAAAAAAGAATTGAACGGGTAAAATTTTTTTTTGGACTATAATTAGACGAATTACTTATTTATTTTCCTCTTGCTCCAAGAAATTTAAATATAAAGAAATAAAAAGTCAAAAAAAATACATGTTCAAGTAGAATAAATGAACTTTCTCGGGAAAAATAAAACATATGGTCAAACATAATCATAATTATTTTTTGTTTCTTTGAATTTAATTTTAATAAAATACTTTTAAAATTATATATTTTTATTTTAATAATAAATAAATAAATAATAGATACATAAATTTCTGATAAGTTTCTCATAAAATTTTGTTACGAGGATAAATATTTTTATGTAATAATTAGATTGTGTGAGTATCATTGGATAAAATTTTAATTAATTCAACTTGTAATAGGTGGCAAAAAAGAAAAAACACGCAAGGAATCCTGAACAAGAACTAATGTGTCAAAAAAAGCTTGTAAATTTGACCAATTTTGCAATATGATTGGTTTTTAATTGTTAACATTGTAAATAATGTCAAATTTTTTTTATTCCTCCTAACTTTTGTTCAAATAAAATCCAGCACATATAGCTCCTCTAGGGTGTTAGATTTATGCTATTTTCATAGTTGAAATCTTTGACGAACAAAACCTAAACAAATCCCCTATGAAAACTTTCCTCAAAGGACCTCCATTTTTTTATCTTTTTTTTTTTTTTTGTAAATCTTTAAAATTGAAAGAACCTTAACTATAATTAGTCAATTTAATAAAAAAATTTTAAAAATAAAATTTTAAAATACTTTTGCTTTTATTATATCTCGTATTTATAACTTTTTAATATGATAAATGAGACTGTTATTCATTATAGTACGTTTCTTGACCATTTAATAAATTTGATGAAAAAATAATTTTTTTTTTCAAATAAACTTTTAATCTTAAATAAATATATTAAATCTTATAGAAAAAAAATTTATTCTTAATTGATTATTACTCTTTGAATATGGTACTTTAAATGACATGCATTTTAATTTTAATGTGAAAAAAAATAATAATGTTCTATTAGATTTTTTTAAAAAAAATTGATTAATCCCTTCTAATTTTTTATTAAAATAAATAAGACTCCATTATAATTATTTTATTATTAAGATGAGGAAGTACTTTTTCTTATGTTGTTTGACATATGTATATATATATATTAGAATATTTTTAAATTTTAAGATGAATAAATATAATAAAAATTTGTTAAAATTTTCAAAAAAAATGTTAATAAATTAAAGGAGATAATTGTACATAATTTGAATCTATAGCTTTGTTTGACAATTTACTTATTTTTCACTGTTATATATATATTATATATATATATATATATATATATAATGGATAAGATATTTTAAAAAGGTAAAATAAAATACCTTCTATTTTTTTTTTGTTTTTTTTTTTTGAAAATGAAAAAAGTATTACACGTAAATCAATCAGTAAAGGCGTGTAATAAATGGTGGTTGTTGGGAGAAGTCATAAACATTATTAATATGTACATAAATCACTAAAATGGCATTAATGACTGCACTTTTTAAAAAGTCAAATGTTTCAATCCAATTTTTTTAATATCAACCTTCCATTTTTTTTTACGTTATTATTATTATTGTTATTATTGGGAGACAATATTTCGTACCTTTTTTAATATATATATATATATAAAAAACATTGAAAATAATGTAATTTAATTTTTTTTATAGAACTATTATTTTAAATTTTTTATAATTAATAAATGCTAATTGTTAAACATTATATATATATATAAAAGAATAAATCTATGGTAAATTTTTTTTTAATAATTTAATTTTTTTTATAATTTATAATTCATAAATTATAAATGACACAGTTATTAATTAAAATAATTCTTAAAATTGTTGATGAATGAATGATTTACAAATAAAGATTAATAATCTATTTTGTATTGTTTAGAATTTTATTGAGTTAAAAAATTAAAAATAAAGATATTTTGTATTACATAAAAATTTTAGTAGAATAAAATTCAATTTTTAAAGTCTGGATTATTAATAAAAATATTTTATTTATGAATAAAAATAAAACGGTCCAAAACATTTTTTTGATATAAGCTAAAGAAATTTTTTAAAGAGAAAAAGGTGTCCACGTCACTAGACAAGTCATGCCATACATGCATGGCCACGTGGCAAAGGAACTACTCCCGGGTCTACTTCACTAAAAGACCAATAAATGACTCCCAGCTTTGCATTGGAGCAGTGATCTCAGTGGGCCCCTTTTACTTCATAAGTCTAATCCCTTTTTTCATTTCCCCTTTTTACCCTCTTTCTCTTTTTCTTCTTTGCAAGATTCCCGAGCTAATTTTTTGCTACAAAATTAATTTAGGATCAAAAGCTAATTTAGAATCTAAATTTTTAGGTTGAATATTTTGTATCTATCTAATTTTATTTTGGTGTTTTATTTTATTATTTTTGAATGATTTTTTTTAATAAAACTTTACTTATAAATTCTTTTTTATTTAAATTTTAAGATTTTTTTTCTCTACAATAAAATAAAATAAAATAAAATTTAACGCAAAATTTGAAGTGATACATTTGTTATACTATTAATTACTATATTTTAGGATAATTATTCACGTTTCTTTTAATTGGTCTTTAATGTTTAAGTATCAAATAAATTAATTTTTAATTTCTTAAAAATAATTTTTTATAATTAAAATTGATTAATTTTTTCTTTTCTACACGTGGATTATATACTCATTAAATTAAAAAGATTTTTTTTTTGTCATTTTATTTCTTTTCTAGCCACAAGATACAATAATGTTAATATCCTTCTTAAATATTTTAGATTCAAATCTTAATAATATAAATATATTTAATCATAATAATTGTATTGGGAAAGATATGAAAGAAAAATACTTTTAAATTTAATGTGTTACGTTAAAAAACAAATATTGGTTAATTTTAATTGGAAGAATGTATTTGAAAAAAAATAAAAGATGAATTTACTTAAAATTAAAGATTAAATAAATAACATTGTAATTTAACAATAATATTCTTGTTTAAACATATATATATATATATATATATATATATATATATATGTATATATTTACTAATGAAAAACTTATTTTTATGAGATATATAATACACACCAATTTCTAATTGAATATTATATGTATATGTAAGACCTTAAAGATTGGAATTATTCTTATTTTTGTCATTAATCCTTTTAATTACAGTTTCAGTTTTCCTTATACATAAATGAGACTAATTTGGTAGCTAGTGTGAAAAAGTTATTATGTTGACAAAAATATGTCATTAAGGATGTAACTATGAACGATTTCAACCTTCAAAGATTATATGTCATTGTTCCTTATATATATATATATATATATTTATACACAAATAATTGAAAGAACAAATGTTTTATTAATAAGACTAATTTCTAATTTTCAAGCAAAAATATCTATGTGACATTTATATATTCTTCCAATTTCTTTTTATTTCTCACTCGATATTACTTTCAAATTCTTAATATTTAAAAAAAAAAAACTTACAAACATTGATTATACATATATTTATAGTAAATATTCAAAAAGTATTTTAAAAAATTTCTTTTAAAGACAAATTAATGAATTAGATTTCAAATAAATTTATATTTCACAAATTAAGTCTTAATATATATATATATATATATTTTAAATTTTATAATCCTAAAATATTTTACTTAAATTAAATAAATTAATGTTCTTTTTTACAAATTCCGTTAGTTTTTTTTTAAATTTAACATTTTGTGTGATTTTGAAAGTTAAAAAAAAATAATGAAATCACATTATATGAAATATCAAAAATTTAACATAAAAAAGAATTGTGATGTTTATTTACAAAATATTATTGAAATTATTTAAATAATTTGATTACATTTTTGTTTATTTAGCAAACTCTATAAATTGTAAAATTATTAAAAAAATATGACCAAATTCGTGAAAAAGTTTTTTGTTTTTCTTAAGTAAAAAATTTAGAATTTAAAAGTCAAAAAATTATTTTAAAATTTTATTTATCAAATATAAATTTATTTAAAATTAAATTTACTTATTTCTTTCTATTGACATATAAGTGCTAAGTGGTTTATAAATATTACACTAAATATTTAATTTTATATTTGTTTCATATAAAAATCATATGGAACCTTAACAAGTGAATTATAAATTAATTCGAATAACAAATTAAATTATTAAATAATAATAATAATAATAATAATAATAATAAAATCCTCTTTATATATACCTCATTCTTACACTCAATTTCCCACCCACCCCCCCCCCCCTTTTTTTTTTTTTTTTTTTTTTTACAAATATAATTTAAATATATCAAATAATCTTAAAAATAAATAAATACAAACTCGCCCCCGCGTATAGTTTCAATTACAGCGCAGTCCTTTAGAAATTAGAATAAATTAAATATAGTAAGTTCACACACACATGCTCACCTCAGTCATTGCTATATATATATATCCCTCATTCTTACACTCTTTTGTTGTAATATTTCATTCTCTCTCTCTCTCTCTACAAACACAATCCCCCAAAATCACAACTCCTTCAAAATCTTTTTTTTTTTTTTTTCTCTTTTTCCTAAGCAGCCAATATAGATTTTCAAATTTTTTTTCCCCTCTCTCATTCTGATTCAAGAGAACTTTAGGTTCAGAAATACAGTCTCAGTACAGCACATCAGAAGACATAAATCCCTTTAGTCAGTAGTACCCATTACAGTTATATAACGACCTTTTTTATTTATTTATTTTTTAAAATTTATTCTGCAAACTTTACCTTCTTCTTCTTCTTCTTCCTCTTCTCTTTTTCCTGTACTGGAACAACAGTTATATTAGATCCAACTCTCATCTAATTTTTGGTTTGATTTTTCTCTGCAACAATGATCAGTTTGCACGATCTTTACGTGGTTTTGTCGGCGGTGGTTCCTCTCTATGTAGCCATGATATTGGCTTATGGGTCGGTACGGTGGTGGAAAATCTTTACGCCGGACCAATGTTCGGGTATCAATAGATTCGTCGCGATTTTCGCAGTTCCTTTGCTGTCTTTTCACTTCATAGCTAAAAACAATCCATACGCTATGGATTTTAAATTCATAGCCGCTGATAGTCTTCAGAAAGTTATTATGCTTATTGTGCTTGCTTTTTGGGCTAATTTCACTAAAAATGGCAGTCTCGAATGGAGTATTACCATTTTTTCTCTGTCAACACTTCCCAATACTCTGGTCATGGGAATCCCTCTTTTAATTGCTATGTACAATGACCACGCCGGTAATCTTATGGTTCAAGTTGTGGTTCTGCAATGTATTATTTGGTACACTCTGCTTCTTTTCCTGTTCGAATATCGCGGCGCAAAGATGCTCATCACCGAACAGTTCCCGGAAACCGCCGCTTCGATTGTATCCTTCAAAGTCGAGTCCGACGTGGTTTCGCTCGACGGACAAGATTTTCTCGAAACGGATGCCGAAATCGGAGACGACGGCAAGCTACACGTGACCGTCAGGAAATCGAATGCTTCGAGGAGATCACTAGGACATTGCTCGCTTCCGACATTGACTCCCAGACCTTCTAATCTCACCGGCGCCGAAATCTACAGCCTTAGCTCGTCCAGAAATCCAACTCCCAGAGGCTCTAATTTTAACCACACGGATTTCTACTCTATGATGGGATTTGGTGGAAGACTATCCAATTTTGGACAATCGGACACTAGCAGATTGTCCAATTTTGGTCCGGCGGATATGTACTCTGTTCAATCTTCCAGAGGCCCAACTCCTAGACCTTCAAATTTCGAAGAAAATTGTGCTCCTGGCGGTCTAATGAGTTCTCCTAAGTTCGGATTTTACCCAGGGCAACAGATTAATCCAACTTCTTATCCTGCCCCAAATCCAGAAATTGTTTCCCCTGTTCCAAAAACCACTCTGAAAAACAACAATCAGCAAATTTCTCAACCACAGCCACAGCCACAGCCACAACCACCACAATCCCAATCCCAGCAACAGCAGCAGAGTTCTAAAGCCAACCATGACGCCAAGGAACTTCACATGTTTGTATGGAGTTCAAGTGCATCACCGGTGTCAGAGGTCGGTGGTCTACATGTCTTTGGCGGCCCTGATTTCGGTCCTAATGATCAATCTGGAAGGTCCGATGGTGCCAAGGAAATCCGGATGTTGGTTTCTGATCACTCACAAAATGGGGAAACAAAAGGTGATTTTTTTTTTTTTAAGAATTTTTTATATGAAATGTTCATCATTTTATTTTTTCTAAATTTAGTATAATTTTTTTCTCAAGCAGGGGATTTTGGTGGTGAAGATTTCAGCTTTGCTGGAAGAGATGGAGATGGAGATGGAGATGAAGAAAAAGATAAAGATGGTCCCACAGGCTTATCTAAGCTGGGTTCGAGCTCCACCGCTGAGTTACACCCAAAGACTCTCGGCGTTCAAGATGCCGGTACCGGAAAACATATGCCGCCGGCTAGTGTCATGACAAGGCTCATTTTAATTATGGTTTGGCGTAAGCTTATCCGAAACCCAAACACATATTCAAGTCTCTTCGGTCTCATTTGGTCCTTAGTCTCCTACAGGTAATACATACACCCATTTTTAGAGCAGTAACAAACAACATTATCCAAATATTCATTTTTCCATTAGTTTATTTCACTAATTTGGTAGTGAAATTACTCATGTTTGTTTAAATGCAGGTGGGATGTGCATATGCCCAAAATCATAGAGAAGTCAATTTCTATACTATCCGATGCCGGTCTTGGAATGGCTATGTTTAGCTTAGGTAAGTATCCACTATTATTATACCTTTACATCATAAACTAGTTCAAAAAACATGTGTTTCATTCATTCAAATACTAAAAGTATATAGTATTTATCTAGAAAAAGAATCTTTATGTCTGTTTTCAATATTAAACTAGTCAATACTAAAGTGACTATTAAGTATCAAGATTCTCCGCACACACTTGGTATTCTTTTCACCAAGGTTATTGTAGAAGTTAAATAGTAACTTTAAAAACTTAGCCCTATATTGTTATAAGGGTAGGTTTAGGGAAGAAGTGGTTGGAAGGGGGAGGGTTTGATGTGATCTTTTCATGAGACAAAGATGTATTTTGACCGTCCATTTATGAATTGCAATGGACAAAAATTTCCATATTATCACCGTCTAATAAGTGGATTGACCACCCGACACATGGGACATTGTAGAAAATGTCTCTACCGGATTCAAGCATCAAATAATCGGTGGTTAATGGATGCCCACAAAAGACTCTCAATATTTGTTCTACTACTACTAATGTAGGTAGTTGAATTAATTGTAGCACAAATTCCATATAGAGTGGAATATTTTCTTGCTTCTGTTTTTTTTTTTTTTTTTTAAGGTTTTGGTGGGTTTTATGTTATCTGATTGGATTTTGTTTTTGTTTTTGTTATAATGTTTTATTGATTGAATAGGTCTGTTTATGGCTCTTCAACCAAAGATAATTGCATGTGGAAACTCCGTGGCTGCCTTTGCAATGGCTGTAAGGTTCCTAACTGGACCAGCAGTTATGGCTGCTGCATCCATTGCTGTTGGCCTTCGTGGTACTCTTCTCCATGTAGCTATTGTTCAGGTAATTTAATTTATTTTTACTTTAATCATATTAATATATATAATATATGTATATCTTATATAAATTATGCGTACCACAGGCTGCACTACCTCAAGGAATTGTTCCTTTCGTGTTTGCAAAAGAGTACAATGTTCATCCTGCTATCCTTAGTACTGGGTAAGTGATTAGGCAAAATTATTAAAGTTTTAATTTTTCTTAATCTTAAAGATCTTAGCTAAAAAGGGTTATCAATTTCTTGAAATAAAACAAAAAATTATTTTATATTTTGTAGGGTGATATTTGGGATGCTGATCGCTTTACCAATTACATTGGTGTACTACATTTTGCTTGGATTATAATTGTTGGTCTGAGTAAGTAGTAGTAGAAGAAAAAGAAGATCGATTCAAGAGTGGAAGGAAAGAAAGGATTTATAGTGCATCTATCTAACTCCATGTTGATTTAGGAGGAAGAAAATCCAAGAATCAATATACATCTTTTCTCTTCCCCCCCCCCCCATCCCCCCCCCCCCCCCCTCAGAAGTTGAGCCAAAGATTTCTTTCTTAAATAGTATGGAAAAAGAAAGAAAAAAAAGAAGAAATCCCTTGATATAAGGGACCGTTTGCGCCCAATTGTGCCAGCATTTTTTATTTTCTTCTTTATTATTATAATTATAGTTATTATTATGTGTAAAAGAAGATAGTCTATCAAAAGGGGGACAAGAGATAGTAAATCAAGGAAGGTAAAGAAATTCTTCCTCTACGTAATGATTGCGCGTGTAAAAGATGCATTTTGACACAATCATCTTTTGTAATTTTTAGTTCATTAAAAAGAAGATGGTGGAAGGGAGAAGAATTTTATAGGATCTTGATCTTGTAATTTTTTTTTTTTTTTTTGGGGTGAGTGTTCTTTTTAGACTGATTAATTTTGGTTATTGTATTTTTTTTTCCTTTCTTGTCGTGCCATGTAATTAAATCAGGATTTTATTAATGGAAGAGTTTCTTTCATCTCTTTTTAATTTCGAATTTCAAGAACATACATTTATAGGTAAGAACGCAATATAACATTTTACATTATATGATTTTGATGGGCATAGTGGCTTTTGTTGCTTTTCACTCAAAGAGAATGGAAAAGATAAAAAGAGATACAAGTGAGAAGTAGAGAGGGGAGTTTGGAACCACATCATCTTTCTAATAATAGAATTGTTTCGTATATAAAATTAAAATAAAATGTATTTTTAGTAAGATTTATAATTAATATTAAAAGGAAAAAACTTTTAGACACAAAAGCATTACTTGGAGTGTTGCCGAAAGATGAAAGTCAAAAGCTGCTTACTTTTGCTTTAGAGTGTTTGAGCTCTTGATGCGCCCACAATCCTACCCCTATCGGCTCCTATGACAATTGCTTGCACTATAGGGTTGTAGGGGTACCTTGTTTTCTTCAATTATTTCCTATCCAATCAAACATTACAAATTTCTAAATTGATTTTAACCCAATTCCATTAGCTTAATTGAATATTAAATTAAATAATTAGATGACAAGTTAGCCGATTGAATACGAATTTTTTAATATTTTTTTTACTATTTGGTGCATCTAATGTCTTTATCTTTCTATCTTTTTATAAGATTAATTCAAATTCAACACAAAATTAAAATTTTATTCGAAATTTTTTTGAATTTAAGTTTTATGCATATAAAAAATATAAATATGTATGACTAAAGCGTAATAGATGTAATTCAATTTTAAATTAATGAGAAAGATTTGGGGTTTAATGAATATGGAATTATCATTATTCTTGACAAGTTGTGATTTTTCATTTGATACTTTGATCAGAACGCTAGCACGTGATCTAATGTACCCCTCAAAACACTTTTAGAAAACACATCACAAGGCTTGACTTTCTAGAAAGGCTGTTTATTAATTAATCTAGATGTATGAATGGATGTAATTTATTATACTACTATATATATATATATATTTATGTGTGTTTGTGTGTTTTATTGAGGAGAAGTCTCTTTCATGGAGTTGGAAAGTCAAGTTGAAACATACCTAAGTTTAGAAATTCTTAATACAATATATTCTATTACAAATATATATATATATATATTAGAGATTGTTGGACAAACAAATCAATATATATATTGATCAACATCAAGTAAATCTCCAATACCACCACTTAGTGGAAACTTCTAAAAACACACACACATATATTAGGCACCCCTTTTTAAGTTTTAAGCACTTATTAATTCTTACTTTTATACACAAGATCCAAATTCAAAATACAATAGAATTCTCAATTCATATTTAATTCTTGGATAACAATTAATAATAAAAGTAAGGAGGAGGAACCCTCTTTTTTTTTTTCATTTTTTCTTGTTTAATTTGTCTTTTGTCCTGGAATTGAGCTGGATTATGACTCGATTTTGTGAACCAAGATACACACAAAGGATTATGCAGTGTCGTATTAGAGGGGAACATAAGCAATACATTGCACATTGCTTGAATCCTTCAATACTCACAACCCTATACTTAGTTTTTTTAATACTACAAAATAACATTTTGCTTCATCTCTACAAGATTTTAATTTAATTTTTCCTTTTTTGTGGTCCCATTTAATTACAATCACTTCATATATATATATATATATATATATATAATATATCCAATCTTACCATTATTATAGTAATTAAAAAAAAAACATCATCTTAATCAATTGTTGTGATTTGATACATATCATATTAAAAATCTAGAATTATAGACTATATATATATATATATATATATTATATATATATATATATATATATATATATATAAAGATTGCATGTATCTTCTTCATATTGGGATCATTTTGTGGCGTAAATCCAATAAGATTGGTAATTGTGGTTTCGTAATTAGTGTTTTGTTTTTTGGGGAAAAAGGGGGTTACAGTGGGAAACGGAAAATATTTTTGACTCATCCTTAAATAGCGGGAAACAAACATACCCGGCGAGGAATTGATTGGTCGTTGAGATTTACGAGCCATCGAGCGAGTAAAACTCGGGAACTCGGAAGAGTGTAAGTGACTCACGTGGTGTGTGGGAACAAGCTTAATGAAAGCAACTTTTATTATCTGGAAGTTTTAATTCACGCGCTACGAGTTAATTGATATTCACGATCCTTTGTTTACAGCTTAATATTCATTTCCACAAATATACAATTTTTCTTTTTAAAAATATTCTTTTGACATTTTTAAGGCTTCATATTTTTACTTTGGCTTTTAACTCATAACTTTTTTAAATGATAAGTAAGATTGTTTATCAATTGAGTTACACATTTTTAATAACAAATAACATCTTATATATTATATATATATATATATATATATATATATATATATATTTTATATAACTTTCTATTTATAGGAATAATACTTAGAGAAAGTAAAGATACAATCCTAAAAAAAATAGAAATATAAAATCTTAGTTTATCTAAATTAGAAAATAAGAAGTATAGAATGTATAGAATATCTTAATGGATATTCACGTAATAAATAGATTTATAATACCCCCCTTAAATATCCATTGTATAATAAATATTGTGTTAATAATATCATTACTCTTGACGTTAAGGGATAATAATGATCATTTGATGGATATTTACTAAATTCAATACATCTTCGAATTTAATGAATCTTTAGGATTCTTAACACTCCCCCATTGGATGTCCATTGCATAAAAAATATGTCTCGTTAAAACTTTACTAAATAAAAATTATGTGGGAAAAAAATAAGTACACTATTTTTTATGCGTAAATTTCTCCCCTGATGAGATGAATTCTCAATATCTTTGAATTATGCAAACTAATTTTATATCTCAATTTCTCAAAGGTTGCGGTAGTAAATAAATCTGTAAAATTATAACCGTATTTAAAACACATCAATTTCACAATTTTTTTCTCGAAATTCACGAGTAAAGAAAATTTTAGGTGAAATGTGTTTTGTCCTATCTCCTTTGATATATACTCCTTTTAATGGAGTTATACAAGTTACATGATCTTTATATAAAGAAGTTTGAATATCTCTTCCAAAAGATAAATCAAAACTTCCTCTAATTTTAATTTTGACCTTATATAATCTGATATCAGTAGTTCATTAGAGGTATCGAATGACATATCTAATATCATTCCAATGTCGTCGTGTGGGTGAAGAACTAAATCAGATTAATAAATTTATACCAGATGTAATATCAAGTCTTATGATATTTCAAGATACATTAATTCACTAATAACTCTCAAATAGTACTTCAAGTGCAAGTAGTTCTTCATCATTTTTCTCAAGGTCTAAAAGGTATCTTTATTTACTTTTGACCTTCAACCATTGAAATACTAAATGAATGTGCTTTGTCCATAAAAAATCTTTTCAGAATTTTAATTGTATATGTTGATTGATGAACAAAATTTTCATCTTTCACATGTTCAATTTGTAGCCAAGAGAAAACATGATTTTTTAAAATCTTTAACTTCAAATTCTTTCTTTAAGCAATCTATAGTTTCTCCGAACTCTTCTGGAGTTCCAATGAAATTAATATTGCATATATAATAAGAATCACAAAATCATATTCTGATAAAAGCATATGGATAATTTGGTCATTCTTATATTTCAACTTCAATAAATATTCACTAAGATAATACATGCATTTAGATTCTTTTAGCCCATATAATAATTTCTATAATTTTATAAAATAATTTTCACAAGAGCCATTATAAGCCTTTAATCATTCAGAGATTTTCATATAAATTTCATTTTCAAGGTTTCTATATAAATAAGTTGTAACAACATCCATTAGACACATGTCTATTTTTCATGAACTGCCAAACTTATAAGATATCAGAGTGTAATAACATCAATAATGACTGAATAAATTTGATCATAATTGATACCTCACTTTTGCGAATAGCCTTGTGGAAAAAATCATACTTTATATCTTACGATTTTATTATTTTCATTTTTCTTTCGTACAAATAGCCCTTTATAACCAACATGTTTTACACTCTTTGGCATTTGGACTACAGGTCCAAACTTATCTCACTTTGCAAGCGAATTTAACTCCAATTGAATCACATCTTTCCATTAAGGCCAATTAATTGTATGCTCACATTCTTCAATTGATGAAGGATCTAAATCCAAATTATCCTTGAAAATATCAAGGGCTATATTATACACAAAAATATTATTAATAATTATTTCTCTTCAATCCCTATCATAAGTGGTAAAATTAATAGAGATTTTCAAATTCTCTTCATCATTTGTAGCTGAAATCTTTTCATTAGTTGTCCATTGGTTTTCTTTTTAGTTCCTTCAATATGATCTTCTAGATCATTTAATCCTCTTCTCTTTCAAGGGTTTTTATCTTTAGCACAAGGGGCAAGCCACACTTCTGGTGCATTTTTTATTCAACAACTATATGATTTGCCTTTTGTCCTTTAGGGATCTCTATTCGTATATGAGCATCTATAGATCAAATATGCGATTTAGTGACTCTTCTAGAGTCAACAAAAGAATCTGACAGTTGATTTGTAATTTGTTGCAAATAAATTATTTTTCGAACTTTCAGTTCAATCATACTTGTGCGTAGATCTAAATGCCTCAAAAATATTTTTCACACAAGTTCTATTTTATGCCATTTACTTTCTCCCCCTAATTTGGGAAATAAATTCTCATCAAAATGGCATCAATAAATCTTGCTATAAAAATATCTCATCATCAAAGATTCAAGATACCTTATAGTAAACGGGGAGTCATAGATAATTTAATGCTAGAAATAACTCAATGATATTGTCCATTTTGACCTACTTCAGGTGGGAATGCTATTAAAATACTAAGACTTCAAGTGGTAAGTTTATTAAAATATTAGAGATAAAATACTCATTTAAAAGATTATGACTTTAGGTGATAAATAACAAATATCTATAAATATAAATTAAATATTAGATAGATAATAAAATATTAAATAGATGATATAGGATAATGTATCAAATATAATATAATAATATAAATATATTATCCAATGGTCATTAATTTTTTTTTTCATTCCAAGTGATTATTGATATTTTGGCACTTCATCCTTATCTCAATAATCGTAATATAATAGCTAAATGCATTATGGCCATATGAATATATTTAAATCTATTATCACAATCATAAACAAAAGTGTTTACATGAATATGACCTCTTCAGGGATCATAAATTGTATTAACTTCACTTTTGCGAATTATAATATAATTTGTCAATCATGGTTCATTATTTCTCATAAAAGAATAAAGTTAAAAGCTTTTAAACATAATCTTTTTTCATGGGATTGGTTCAATTGGAACATATATGGCACATTCAAAAATTTAAAAATAAAAAATATTAGGCTAAAAGCCAACTCTAATGGAGAAAATTTATGATAACTTTATAGCCTTGAATGCACAAGTGTTTCAGCATGTAAAATAAAGTATTTAACTAGACCATTCTGTTCGTGTTAATGAGCTTATGAATATTCAAAAATTATTTTGCTATAAGAATCAAATATATGTGAAAAATATTCACAATTATTGTCTAAAAAAATTCGTTTAATAGGATTATCAAGAATTTTTTCTCTCAAACAAATTATTTGGGCAAGTAATCTCGCAAACTTCAGGATGCGAATAAAAAATGTGACTATCGAGTCACTGCATCAATTAAAAATCATAAAATATCTAAATTGCCCACATGATGAATTTATCGATCCACATATATCTCCATGAATTCGTTCTAAACATGTAAGACTTTCAATCCCTACTTTTAATTGTGATGGTCTAACAATTAATTTCCCTTTTGAACATTCAAAACATGAGAGTTTTTCAAAAATCAAAATCAAAGAATAACCATGCGTAATCTCAATTATTTTTTTCATCATAATTGTTCACAGATGACCTTAACAATCATGCCAAATCTTAAAAGTAATAGGATTAATAAACTAAAGCTTTACTAAATAATGTCTCTCAATAATATTAATTTTAGCATAATAAAGGTCATATGATAGATGATAGTTTTTCTAACAAAGACTTATTATCATAAGTTATTTCAGTGATGCCAAATATTTATGGCCATTATCTTTCATAGTCTCAACATGATATCTATTACATTGGATATATTTAAAACTCAACAAATTCTTTAGGGACTTGAAAGAAATAAAATCAATAACGATCATATTTTCTCTTGGTAATAATATATTAGCTCTTCTGCAGCCTTCAATAAAATGTTTTTTTACTATCCTTTATCATTGTAACACTTGTTTCTCACATCTTTAAATAAGAAAAATATTTCTCATATTTCAGTGTGATGTGTGTAGTTTCACTATAAATTAAACATACTTATGCAAATAGTCATCACAATATTATCTAAATATATTATGCTCATAATCAAATTATTTGAGCAAATAATCTCACACACCTCAGGTTGTGAGTTACTAATAAACGTTTATAAGACCATCTACTAGATGTATCTATTATAATAATATCACAAATTTGAGGTTCTAAGTTACTAATAAACATTAGTAAAATCATCTACTAGATGAGTCTATTATAATGATATCACAAGCTTCAGGTTGTGAGTCAATAATAAATAGTTATAAGACCATCTAATCGATGCATATATTAAAATATAAAATGCCTTATATCACTCTTAAAAACAATCAAAATATAAATGTATTTCAATAAATTTCTGGTTTATTGTTGAATGTATTTCACTTTCATTAACCTATAATAATATCTATTATAACTCACTTCAAGTGAGCTTTACGAGTTTAAAACATGTCATTAAGTAAAGAGCTTCTGCCCATTGTTTAATAACCACTCTCAATTATCATGAGATGTTTGACTTCAGGTCAAACACATCTTCTCATCCTGAATATCTCTTATCGTGAAGATGATATTAACAAAATATTTACAAATTTAAATATAATAAGATAAAATATATAAAATTTTCATCAATTATCCTAAAATAAATACATAATAGTCACCATCAATTATTGAAACAAAATACTAAGAAAATTCAAATCTTTTTATTAAAACAAATAAATATCATATATTCGAATATTAAAATAAATTTCAAGAACCAAACAAAAATTTCAATTCCAACAATATTTCAAGAACAATAATTTCAATCTCATAATAAAATTCCAAGAACATATGATAATTTTAATTATATAACTCAAATTAATAAAATTCTCATAGAATCATCAATCTAAATTAAAAGCAATAAACCTATGTTCCCTTAAAAACAATTAATTCTAAAATAAAATGTTTTTCAATCAGGCACTAGAATTCACGAATGATTACTCACGTCAATAAGCTCAACAAACATAAATCAAATAAAATAAAAACCTTATAAATAAACAACACCTCCAAATCATGTTCATAAATTTCTAAATCAAGGAATTGATCAATCAAATAGTTTGTTAAAGCATACGGATTAAATATGAATTTTTAACTTATTAAAGATCTTACATTTTTTATAATATTCTTAAACCTTAAAAATTTCACTTAGTGGTAGAGACTCATGCTGATAACGTGTTATGAAACTACTAAAATAGAGAGAAGATAGAATCAATATAGAGAGAAAAGTAGAAAGAAATTTTATTGATATATCTCTATTAAAATACTTGTTAATAATCATTCTATAAAACCCTCTATTTATAGGAATAAATCCTAGAGAAAGTAAGAATACAACCCTAGAGAACGTAAGAATATAAAGTACTAGTTTATCTAAACTAGGAAATAAGAAGTATAGAACGTATAGAATACGTCAATGAATATTCACAATAAATAGATTTATAACATATATTATATAGATTTATAATTTATAATTTTCTTTTTTTGACTTACATATGTTTATATCAATTTGTATTATTATTATTATTATTATTTAGTTTATATATTTATAACTCTTATTTATTTAATTATTTATTTTTACTTTATTTTATTTTTAAAGAGTTTTGTTTTCTAATAAAATTACTTTAAAATGTATATTTATTTATTTATTTATTGTATGTTTTTCCTTTTACGTTTTCACCTAAATAGATATTAGGTACAAATAATTAAGTTTAAGATTCATATAATTTTATTATTTATAATTAATTATAATCATCTTGTGCTATAATTTTATTTTTTAAATTTAATTCTTATGAAATAAAAATTAAAACTTACAACATATTATACATTCATACTTTAAGGCAAAATGTGTAGCCTGGTGTGAGACTCTTTGTTCTAAGGCATGAGATAGTCCTAGGAGTAAGAGAAATGTTGTGTGTATACATATGGATTAGGGTTCGGTGGTGTCCTAAACAATATATAGGATCAAATTGTGTGCGTAGGCCGAGTTGTTTGTCGTGGTCGATGAGCCGAGTATTGTAGCATGGGTAATAGTACAAGCCCGACTCCTATCTTCTTAGTTGCATACAACGATGCAAATTAGGATGGTTGTTTTGATACTTGACGTTCTATTACTGGTTGGTGCATGTTCCTTGGTGACTCTCTTAAATCATGAAAAAGCAAGAAGCAAAATCAAGTATCTAAATCTTCTACTGAGTCAGAATATCATGTTATCTTCTGCATGCTTAGAAATTGTTTGGCTTTGGGGCCTATTGGGGGAACTTGGCGTTCCTCAAATTGTGCCTACTTCGCTTCATGCAGATAATACTAGTGCCATTCAAATTGTTGCTATTTTAGTATTTCCTGAACGTACGAAACACATTGAAGTAGATTATCATTCTATTCGTGATGTATATGGCGCTCACATTATTTCACTTCCTCACATCAACGCTGCTCTTGAAACAGCTGACGTATTTATGAAGGCTCTTTCTCGAGACCATCATCGATTTATGGGTGAAAAATTGATGCTTCTTAATCATCCACATCAATTTGAGGGGATATTAATAGCATTATATGTGACACTAACTGTGAGATTCGTGCATGATTTTTTGATCTAATTGTATATTACCACAAGGCAAATTGGCATAAATAGTCCTCAAATTATAGAGGTTTGGTGATATTGGTCACTAAATTAAATTTTTTGTGGAATTGGTCCCCGAATTATAAAAAAATTGTGATATTGGTCATTCTGTTAAAAATTCCGTTAAATAAAAAAAACTCCTAGGGTATTTATACCACTATACTATTTAAATATACTTAATAATAGGCAGATTGACATAAATAATTCCCAAACTATAGAAAAAATTACAATATTAATCATTTCATCAAGTAAAAAAGCCTTTCATTACACTATTTAAATATATTTAATATATATAATTTATATACATATACCTTCAAATAATATTTTAATATCATTCTCACATATTTCTTTTCTAGAATAATTGGTGAGTTTGGTCCCAAATAAATTTATGTTTGGCAAGTTTAGTTCTAAAATAAAATTTTTTAACTTTTAAGGTCCCAAATATTTTTTTGAGTGAACAATAAGGTCGTTTTCGAAGGATTCAGTCAAAACCCCTAAAGTTTTAACGGTTTTTACATTTAGTTAATTAAAAATAAGGGTAAAAAAGTCATTACATATAAAAATAAAGAAAAACAATTTTAAATAAAGAGATAAAAATATTTTTATATTTTATATTATTTTAAATTTTAAAAATAAAAAATCTATCAGTGAAAATATCAAAATTCGTTGGTTAATCTTCTTCTCCGGCTACAAACAAGATTTTTATCAATTTTTGACATCTCTGAAAAAAAAAATAGAAACGAAAAAGAGAATCTTTGTAAAAAGAAAAACTTTCTACTGAAATATTTTTGTTGGGAGAAAACTTTTATTATTAATAAAAAAATTTCATGCTCTTTTTCTTTTCTTTTTTTTTAATATTTTTTTCTTTAAAAATGTTAGAAAATAATAAAAATCGGATTTGTATTCGAAGAATATGAAGATTGACGAAAAATTTGATAGATTTTTTATATTTTAAATTTTAAATTTTAATTGTGGAGACATTTTTATCCTTTTGTTTAAATATTATTTTTAGTTTTATATTTTTGTAATGACTCTTTTATCCTTATTTTTAATTAATAAATTTAAAAACGGTTAAATTTTTAAAGTTTTTGACAGAATCCGTCAAGGACTTTATTGTCCACTTAAAAAATAATTTGGGACCTTAAAAGTAAAAAAAATTTTTTGGGACTAAGCTTGCCAAACATAAATTTGTTTGAGACCAAAGTCACCAATTATTCTTGACGAAAAATTTGATAGATTTTTTATTTTTTAAATTTTAAATTTTAAATGTGAAGACGTTTTTATTCTTTTGTTTAAATATTATTTTTAGTTTTGTATTTTTGTAATGACTTTTTTATCATTGTTTTTAATTAATAAATTTAAAATCTGTTAAATTTTTAAAGTTTTTGACAGAATCCGTCGCGTTCGAAGGGACTTTATTGTTTACTTAAAAAATAGTTTGAGACCTTAAAAGTTATAAAAATATTTTGGAACTAAACTTGGCACCCATAAATTTGTTTGGGGACCAAAGTCACCAATTATTCTTTTTTTCTATTTTTATATTTTCTTCTTCTTTTTTTTTTTAATGAAAACTTAAAATAAAATAAAACAATTTCTTCATTTAATTTTCTTATTATTTGCACCAATTAATTTTCTCCAAACTTTTTATTTGGAAAATGAAAACAAAAAAAAAAAAAATGGAAAGGAGAAGAGAAGAAGGAGAAGGAAGACCAAGAGGAATAAAGATATTATATATATTATATATTATTAAATAGTGTAATAACATAAATAAAATTGAGTTTTTAAGGAAATGACCAATATCACAATTTGTTTTTTATCATTTGGGGACCAATGTCACCAAACATATATAGTTTGGGGACTATTTATGTCAATCTACCTATTATTAAATATATTTAAATATTGTAGTGACATAAATACTTTTGAAGTTTTTTTACTTAACAGATGATTTAATGAAATTTTTAACGGAAGGACCAATGTCACAAATTTTTTATAGTTCGGGGATCAATTTCACAAAAATAATAATTTAGGGACCAATATCACCAAACCCTTATAATTTGGGGACGATTTATGCCAATTTGCCTCACCACAACTGTATATCTTACCCAAATTAGTATAACATTAGTCAATTGTATTTATTGTATATTATTTCTTACCTTAATAGGTTGTATAGAAAGTGTTATTTAAGAAGAAAAATCTATAGAGAAAAGACATTAAGCTAATTTTACTCAAACATTGTTAGTGGTGGCATACAAGGGAGGCTAACACTAAGAAGTCAAAGGTATGCATATTTACAAAGTTGAAAGCAGAGTTGGTGCAATTCTAATCTAAGAATGCCGAGTGAAAGACTTGGGAGTGCTTGAAAAAAACTAAAACATATGAGAATTGTTTGTATAGATTCAAGTTTTCTTTAATTCTCTTGAATATTTTTAAAATGTCCAAGGAAGACAAATTGTTTAACTTTTTGTCAAGGATGAAAAAGTAATTTAGAAATAAGCTATTAAGGTAGGAACCAAAGGATATGGTAGAAGCTTTTGGGATGACATATCAATTATCAGATACTCAAATGTCATTCCCTCCTATACCCTGGAAGAAGAATATCCTAACATAGAGCAAAGGGAAATCTTCTTTTGACAAATAAAAAAAAAGGTTGATTTTTCTTCAAAATCAATGGAGTCTATTTTTAAGTGCTACAATTGTAAGGAGATTGCGCACACGTCGTACTAGTGCTCCAACCCAAATTGCAATCAAATGCTGGCTACTACTCAAGTTGGAGAAGATAGATAGACTAAGGGTTGTGCAATGTCATTCAAGTTGTTGATTGACCACAGATGATACATGGGTTGTTATATGTGCAAGTGGTTGTCAATGATGTTGACGTGTGAGTTATGATTGATTTTGGAGCAATCAATAACTTTGTGGCTAAATGAGAAGATATTCATAAAGAAAGTACTCGTACCATTAAGATTTTCAATGCTACACAACAATGAGTGAGGGGTAGTGTGATGGTGAATCTAAAGATGAGAGTATTGGAAGGTCAATGTAGGATGACGATCATTCTACTCGATCATTTTGATATGATTTTAGGGATTAGGTTTTTGGTGATGGCCAAGGAGGCACCGATGTAGTACATAGGCTAATCTTATTATTTTAAAATTAGCCAAACTAGGCTAATCTTATGGGTGAAATGCATATAGTACATACATATTCAACCATCATAATTTTGCCCAGCTTGTTCATATGAAGTGGTTGCCCAACTTTTTCTTTTCCTTCCCCTTCCCCTTCCTCTCCCTCCAAATCTATCTTCCACTGTAGGTTGATCTGCATTTTCTGGAGGAAATTGTTCTCATTTTCCGGTTGATAAACTAAAGAAGTTGTAGCTCTATTTCGATGAATTTTACTTAATAAATTATCTACACTTTTTTATGAAATCTGAAATTTCTTAGTCTTCAGATACTGTTTTAGTTGTAATTTGTTGACTTGTAGCTTTTGTTCTAGTTTCAACATCCAAGATCTCCTAATTTGGATCTGTTTCATAACCATTTCTCTTATTCCCTCCAAAATTGACAGTATAGGCTTATCTCTAACACCCAAAAGGAATCAATTAAAAGACTCACATAGATTGTTGCACAACATGTCTGATCTCACATGTCTTGGAAAGAAGGCCTTTACCTAATGTTCCGATCTTGGCCCATTCACCATCCACCTCCAAGCTTATGTTCATACTTTTAAAGGTCCTTCATTGTATTCTCGTACATTTGCTTGTTGCTGATTCTGGTAATATTCCAAAGTTTGTTTTTTTAACTTTTCATCGATGTTATTTCTTGAAGTTGCAATACAAATGTTGAACGCAATATCTATATTCAACATTAGGCTAAATTCAGCTAGAGCAACATCCAATCCCTGAAAAAAGGAAAAAAGTTAAGAGCTAATAATATTTTATAATATATTTAAATAACTAGTTACAAGTTACCTTTTGTCTATCAGAAATAAAAGTCCAAAACAACTCTTGGGTTGATATTTGAAGATCATTCACAAGGTGGTAAAAAAATATCTCCATTGCCTGTAGCTTCCTTCTCAACCACAACCCAGACTATAGGCCACCTACCGTTGCTAGAATCAGTCCCGATAGCAGATAAAATTTGTTTGGGGTAGTTTCCCTTTACATGACCCATCTATTCTTATAAGTGGCCTACAGTGGTCCAAGAAACATGCTTTTAAGGGACCTAGAAAAAATATACATTATCTTAAATCAAGGTTGTCTTCCCTCTTCTCTAAAATTTTTAAAATCAATCTCAACAGTTGAACCCGGGTGCGTTCGCAAAATTTCTGCGTTATAATCGCAAACTTGTTTATATTGCATGGCACGATCCACAACTATAATTTTCAACTCAATTACCCTTGCATTATATGCAACAATTTTAGAAATGTTACTACCATATTGCTTATCCATGTTCTGCCTAATTGCTCTAGGTGGAATTCTAGGAATGACTCATATTCTTTCCAAAAATTTCTCCGCAATCCATTTTGCTGTTATGTGCTTGTTCTTCCATCGATAGTTACAATTATTGTGTTTCAAATTAACTATCTTTATAACAAAATTCATGCTTTTTGTTGCACGCTCCACACTAGCATAGATAACCCACTTGCAACTTTTTGTCAAACACACTGCTCTTACTCTTTTTGGCTTAGATGGTTTGAACATACATGTTTTCCTCTCATTGATACAGTATTTTTTTACAACTTTAAACCCTTTACCATTGTTAAACCTCATGCCTAATTCAAAGGTAGGGTTTGCCATACCGAGTCAAAAAAAACTGTCTCTTCGTCACATTAGATTCATTTTCAGAGTTTTCACTACCATTAACCAATGTGTCTTGCAAGAAATCATCATTCAAATTATCATGCTCTTCTTCTCCTTATTGTTCATGGTCATGTTGGTCATGTTGCCCTCTTCCCCCTGAACATGTTGGTTATTTCCAACATATTCTTCATGTTGTTCATCAACATATTGGTCATTTTCAGCATGTTCTTCCTCTTGTTCATGATTAGTTTCTTCTTCATTCCCATCAGATTCATGTGGTCCACTTTGTTATTCATTTCCCTCATCTTCATTTATGAAATAACTGTCATCTTGACAATATTCATCATCATCCGTGAAATATTCTTGATAAGCAGATTCATCACTGTCATAACTATCATATGTAACTTCATCATCTCCCAACTCTTCACCATTCACACCACCTTTGTCTCTAACAACACCCTCCACTTGAGTAAGTGTTTCACCATCTTGCATTGTACATTCATTCCTAACTTCAGTTTGATATGTTTGTGTTTCATGTACTTGTGTCAATGTTTCTTCCAACTTCAATTTCTACTACTTTTGCCTCTTCCAATTCCAAATCAGCCGCTACCTCTTCCTCTTTCACCTCCACGGTCTAAATGACTTCACCATGCCATTCAAGTAATAGAGGTTTCACTGTCTTTTTGCCTCTTCTATTCCTACGTACAACATGCTCTACTATTGGCTCTTCAATTTCCTCTATAATCGCCAAACTTTTAAGTTCAGATTTTTTCATGTTAGATTGACTTTTAAACATGTGAATTATACTCTCAGGATCCCTCTTTTTAGCATAAAATTCAATGAATTTAAACCTAAGCATTCGACTACACATCTCAACCAAATCCTCATCCCGTGCAACCAGCCTCAATCCATCTTTGAATGAACGTATTGGTTCTAGGTAAGGATACGACAATGGTATTTATCTACTTTGGTATTTTTCTACAACATTTGATTTATGTCTAAAACACACAAAAATCCCTATTTATATAGTCTACATATCTTCAATGTCTCCCCTTTAAATGACTTGTACCCCCGCTCTTCCCACAATTCACCCCATAAAAAACCTTCATAGTAAATAAATCATCATCAGACTCTATATTTGTAAAAAAATATTTCACATTCCCTATTTTCAATTATGTAAGTCATTAAAATTCAATCATTCAAAATTTAAATTACGATATTTCAAAAACAGAGAAGGATGGTTCCACCTACCTCAAATGATTGTGTAAATTCAAAACTCATCTCAAATACTTTGCTCCTAAATCTTTGCCCTCTTCAAACTCTACCAACGTTCTATTTAATAAAAATCAGAACTATATCCATACATTTATCTTAATCTTATGATTCTAATATATTATAATCATAATAGACACTTTAAAAATCTTACATTTTTCACGAACTTTTGAATATAAAAAAAATCGATAACCTCTCTACTCTATGATAACGTTCTGGTTCTGAAATGAATAGTGAACCCCAAGTTAAGATCTTACAATCATTCTTATAATCACTTTTTTGTTTTTTTTTTGTTTTTAACTTAATCCTCACACTTCAAAAAAAAAAGCACAAAATCCCAAAAGGCATTACACCCACTTAGAAGACATGAGTCACATTTACAAATCACAATATGCGTATCTACTCATAAACTTGTATCATTATTGTTTTAAATTTTTTTGAATAGACTCATCTTATGGATAAAATACCTATAGTATATATACAACCATCATAATTTTTTAATTATTGTAATTGTTGATATACTATGATTCATATATATTTCTTTTAGTACTACCAACAATTGAGTAAAAGAAACAAATTTAGTGAGTTTGTAAAAAATGTTTCATAGTATTTTTCAACATTGGCATGTGTGAGACCCTTTGTCCTGAAGGTGCGGGGCAGCTCCGGTAGCGGAGGAGCAAGTATGCGAGCAACATATGATTTATGGTTTGGCTGTGTGCCAACCTTTTATAGAGGTGGATGTGCGTAGGCCGAGGCGTGAGACTAGGCATAAGCCTAGGCACAAGACCGAAAATGTTGGGAACCCTAATGGTGCCCTAGTGGCATGTGTCGTGGCCGATGAGGATGACTCTAAATCCTACCCTTCCCTAGATGACTATAAATAGGGATAGTTGGGCAAGGGAGAAAAGGGCATCCAGAGAGAAGAGACAGACGGAGAGGTAGAGTAATCGAGGGATAGCATAAATAGACTAGGATTGTTCTATCTTGTAGGCCTGTGTGGCCGCGCAGCTTTGTGCATAGTTGCGAATCCTTTGTAATTCCTTCCTATTGAATGATATAGAAAGGTTGGGCGAGTTGCCTGTAATTATTGTTGGTTTACCTCTTTACTTGTGATTGTCTGTCCGCTGCGTGTACTTGCGCTTGCGCCCGTACCGCGCGCAAGTTGTGTTAAGTGTCGTGAACTGGTAGACGTACCAGGAAAAGGTACTTCATGATAAAAGTGGTATCAGAGCGCAGTTCGACCCTTGTGGAAATATCTAGTTCATCTGGAGAGTCGCATAGGGTAATGCATCTTTACAGTACGCCGATCCCTCATGCCACAACCACGGATTGGTTGACAAGGTTGGAGACGTTGTTCACGCATCATGTGCAAGCGATTGGTGTGTTAGAGCATGTGGAGAATGCTCATCCTTTGATAGATCAGATCCAAGGACCACCAGACATTGTGATGGATTTGCACCAACTCCAAGAAATGGTCGATAATATGAAGGAAAGCTTCCAAAATAGCATCGACGCACTCCAAGCTAGTGTTGTGACACTTCAATCTAATACTGCTAGAGCCAGTATTAGGCAACTGTTGTTCAAGGTGCCTGAGCCTAGAACATATTCGGGTGTTCGTGATGCTACGGTGATCAGGAGTTTCTTGTGGGATCTAGAGAAATACTTTGTGACGGCTAGAGTCCCGGAGAGTGAACAAGTTGCGGTTACATCGTTGTTCCTCACAGACACTGCCAAGTTATGGTGGCAGACAAGGGAAATGGACCCTACGAAGGAAGAAGTACAATCTTTCATACACATGAAGGAGGAATTGATGGAGCAATTCTTGCCAAAGAATTCCGTGTGGATGGATAGTGAGAGCTTGAAAAGACTAGAACAGACGAGGACTGTTCTAGAGTATGTTAATCGATTCTCTGCGATACTTCTTAATATTCCTAACATGTCTGAGGAGGACAAATTGTTCAACTTTTTGTCAAGGTTGAAAAAGTTGGCTAGGATCGGGCTAATGAGGCAGAACCCTAGGAATGTGAGGGAGGCCTATTCGATGGCGGAAAGATTGATGGATATGCAATCTTCGGCTCCTCCTACCCCTGAAAGAAAGAGTGTTCTATTGAGGAGCAAAGGTAAGTCTTGGAATGACAAACCCAAGAAGAAAGATGGTGTTATTGGGGAATCAAAGGATTTAAGTGTCAAGTGCTACAATTGTAGGGAGATTGGACACATGTCATATCAATGCCCTAAGCCGAGGCGAAATCAAAATTTAGTTGTTGTCCAAATTGGAGATGAGACCGGAAGGGAACCACCTGCTCGTGTGAATATCATTCAGTTGTGCAATGCCATTCAAGTGTCCGAGCAACCACAACTAGTGCGTGGGTTGATGTACGTGAATGTGGTCGTGAATGGTATCAAGATGTGGGCAATGATAACTCTAGCGCAACAAATAACTTTGTGGCTGACCGAGAAGCCACGCGCTTGCAGTTGGCACTACAAGAAAGTTCCCACACCATTAAAACTGTCAATGCCGCACAACAACGGGTGAGAGGCAGTGCCATGGTGTCATTAAAGATGGGAGCTTGGGAAGGCTAGTGTAAGGTGACGGCCGTTCCATTGGATGACTTTGATTTAATCCTAGGGATTGAATTTTTGGCTATGGCCAAGGTGGCAGTAATGCCCCATTTACGTGGATTGATGATCATGGACGGAGGGACACCAAACTTTGTACAGTATACGTACAAAGACTTGGATCAAAAGGATGCAAAGGAAATGTTGTCGGCAATGCAGTTGAAGGATGGGTTAAGACGAGGTGAACCAACATTTGTGGCTGTTTTGTTGGAAGAGACAGACGTTGATCACTCAGAGTTACCTGAATCCGTGTCCAAGGTGTTGGATGAGTTTGCTGATTTGATGTCCGACGAGTTGCCCAAGGTGTTACCCTCGAGACGTGCCATTGATCACCAGATTGAGTTGGTACCTGAAGCAGTACCACCCGCGCAAGCACCATATCAAATGGGACCAGCAGAGTTGTTGGAATTGAGGAAGCAGCTGAGTGAATTGCTGGATGCACAATTTATCAGACCCTCAAAAGCCCCTTATGGTGCCCCTGCTTTGTTCCAAATGAAGGCAGATGGCTCGTTGCGATTCTGTGTGGATTATTGAGCCTTGAACAAGTTGACAGTGAAGAACAAGTACCCTATCCCGAATCAGTTGAATTTGTTCGATAGGCTAGTAAAAGAGAGGTACTTCACCAAAGTTGATTTGCGGTCAGGATATTGGCAAGTGCGAATTGCCAATGGTGATGAAGCCAAAACCACAGTAGTGACAAGGTATTGCTCATTTGAGTATTTAGTGATGCCTTTCGGCTTAACTAATGCCCCTGCGACATTTTCCAAGTTGATGAATGATGTGTTGTATGAATTCTTGGATAAATTCGTGGTTGTTTATTTAGATGATATTGTCATCTATAGTGAGTCCTTAGAGGAGCAAATTAGACATCTTAGACTTGTATTTACAAAATTAAGGGAATATGTCCTCTATATCAAGAGGGAGAAGTGCGGGTTTTGTAAAGAGGAAATTAAGTTCCTTGGTCACATAATAAGCCATGGTTCAGTGAAGATGGATCCTCGAAAGGTGGAGGCCATTGAAGGTTGGTATGTCCCGACATTAGTGGAAGAGTTGAGATCCTTCTTGGGATTGGCCAATTACTATCGAAGGTTCATTGGCAGGTATGCAAGTGTGGCAAGCCCTTTGACCGACCTCTTGAAGAAGGGAGTAGATTAGATGTGGAGTAAGGAGTGTGTGGAGGCATTCCAGAAGCTCAAGAAGGCAATTGTGACTGCCCCTGTGCCACAGTTGCCAAACTTTGAGGTGCCCTTCGAAGTGTACAATGATACATCAGATCGTGGGATCGGGGGAGTGTTGATGCAAGAACACCACCCGTTGGCATTCGAGAGCCGTAAGATAAAGGATTGTGAGCAGCTATATTCTGCCCATGAGAAGGAGATGACGACTGTGATTCACTGCCTTACGGTTTGGCGGAACTATTTGTTGGGATCGTCTTTCACTGTGGTGACAGACAATGTGGAAAATACATATTTTAAGACAAAAAAGAAGTTGTCCGCAAAGCAAGCTCGATGGCAAGAGTTCTTGGCAGAATTTGACTTCTAGTGGGTGCATAGGTCGGGAAAGACAAACTTGGTGGAAGATGCATTGAGTTGGCGGATTGAGTGCATGACACTATCAGCGGTTTCGATTGTGAAATCAGATTTTATAGCAAAAATAAGTGAGTATGCACCTTGATACGCGAAAATCGTATCACTTTTTTAGCATGTTTTAATGTATGAATTTGGGTGAAATCGAGGGTAATTTGATCTTGATTGTTCATTATTCACTTAATTTCACAGTTTTTATGATTTTGGAAGTGTCAGGTGAAAAGTAGACGAAAACAGCAAATTTTGGGGCAAAAACGCAATTTTTAGAAATGTTGACCCGGTCAAAGGGTCGGGACGGGCGTCCCGACCAAGTCAAGGCACCTGGACGGGCGTCCAGGACCCGGGACGGGTGTCCCGAGCCGCCAGAAGCTGTCCCACATCGAATTTTTTAGAAATTTTCACTCCGGGAAGCTGCTATAAATACCCCAGGCCTCCAGCAGTTGAATTCATTCCTCTCCACTCAATCTGAGTCATTTAGTGGTGTCCAGTGTACAATTCTCTAGTACACAACTCACTCAGAGACTCGGATCTCAGTTTTCTTTCTTATTAGTGTTTTGTTTTAGTTTATGAGAAATAGTCTCAGATCTTAGGTTTCTATAGATAGGTTCGTTTCTGGTATTCATAGAATACCCGGGATTTCGTTAGGAGATCCTAAGAGGGCTCTAGGCGTTCGAACAGTCAGTCCACAGGGCTGGGCTTAAGCTGGGTATTAAGGTAAAGCCCAGTTACTAGGCTGAGGAAGCGTCCTTCGAAGGTTCTGGTGAACAGAGTCAGGGCAAGCAATACGACATATACAACAGTACGCTCCGTCGGCGAGACTACGTAAAGGGTGATTTCTTTATGGCATCAGTCCCCATGTCCCTCTCTTATATGTTGTTATTGTTTTGTTCTAAATACATATTATGAATACGAGATTACGATGTTTATAAATAGTTGTTTTATATGTTGACGTTATTATGTTTTTCCGGAAATAGCCACCTGCTAAATATTCACTATGTCTGCATGTTTAATGTGCTCTTTTAAACTAAAGTTAGGGTTATAGACAACTCCTAACCACGGTCTAATCATAACCTGTTTAGTTTAACAGACATCAATTAGTATTGGTGTCTGCCATGCTAGATAAAATAACCTGCTGAACACCTTGCATGTTAGAGTAGTCTAGGGGAAGCCGAGCCGAGTCCGATTATGCCGGCGGCTAGGGCAAGCGGTATGATCCCCGAAGTGACATAGGGCTTTCATGGATGCCTTCGTCCCGAACCGTGAGTAGAGCCGTCATTAAGGTAGGGCGGTTTATTAGAAACCTCGGATGTGGTACGCCTTTAGACACAGAACATAGTTGCAATCCAGGCTAAGACATGTCTAAAATACTCGAATTTAGGTCAATCAACATATAGGAACAGTATAACATAGAATCAGAACTCATCTATAAAACACTTCTAGGATTAATTAGACGTAAACCCAGTGGAGAATGAATCACCATCTCATCAAAGTATTTGATGATGATTACATAACTGGATCATAAGATAGGAGTTAGGATAAAAGGCTAGTTACTACTAAGTCGTTGCCACTTCCCTGGGAGTACGATATTTAACTTAATAAAATCGTAGATACTTTCCAACAGACTAGCTACACGATAGGTACTCTGCCTTAGGTTCTGGCTGATTAAGTGACACCATAGAGACTAAATGTGACAATTAGTCAATCACAGTCCTTAATTATTCATAATCAACATAGGGTAAAATAACACCTATTTAGCACGTCAACCGGAATCGCATCATATTTTTGGCGCCGTTGCCGGGGAAATATCATAATGAATTTAGGATTATTGGCCACAATTTTAGAAACTTATGATAGGTAGCGGTAGTAACCTAAACTTTTGACTTACACTTATCTTATACTAGTTAGACAACCACTTTCCTAAATATAGGATTATCATAACTAATTAATTTTAGATAATATCTGGAATTAAGACACTTAGGATAATCAAATTTTAGAAAATTATTCTAAAACCATATTAAGGAAATTTACCTGCTTTCTAAATAAAAATCAAAATCCATAAAAATATTTTTCTTGCTTTCCTGTTTCACTTTCCTACTTTTGTTATTTGTTATTTCTAACCAGACTTTGCACTCAGAAATGAAGGGAACAAGAGCCCAGGATATTCTGGACGAAGTAGAACATAACACTTCCCCAGAAATCCAAACAATTCCTTCTTCTCCCGAATACACTCATGCTTCTCCCGAATACACTCCTGCTTCTCCTGAATACACTCCTGCTTCTCCCGAATACACTCCTGCTTCTCCCGAATATACTCCTAAATCTCCCGAGTACACCCCGAAATCTCCTGAATATACTCCTGCATCCCCCGCACCTAACGACCAACCACCTTCATCAGAGGATAGCACTGACAGTTCTCAATCAACCTTGGCTGCCCGGGTAGATGCTATATCTCACAGGATAAGCGCTATGACTCAGACAATACCGGGCGGACTAAGACGATCATATCAGGCTGTTATAACCTTAAGTTCTGAAGTAACCCAACTCATAACCACAATAGAACGCCAAAATGTGCAATTACTCCGAGAGATGATGGAAATCTTGAAGGAACAAAGGAACCAGCAGGAGGAAATGCGCAACATACAAGCAGAACTGCAAGAGATGCGAAACATTCAGACCGAACTACAGGAGATCAGAGATAGGATTCGTTAAAAAGGGAAGATTCTTTTACTTTCAACAAATAATTCGTTTGAACTGAAACTTGAATAATTGACCCTTATTTTGCTATTTTTTCAAACATTTTTAAAGGGTCCTTTATATTCAACAATTTTCTTCAGACATTTTATTTCGAATTTCTATTAAAAACAAGAGTTTTGAAAATACAGTTTATTTTCCACTAATTACATTGCACAAACTCAGTTTTGTTTTTCTGAAATTCTTGCTGAATTTAAGTTAGGATAAAATTAGGGTAGTCACAATTTTCGAAAAGAGACTGAGGAATTTTTGCATAGAGTTTTTAACAACTTCTGAATTTCATTGGATAAACATGAAGCCTTGTTAAGAATTATGATTATTTTTTGTATCTTGAGATTTTCAGGGAATTACGAAAAAAAAAATTTTTCCTCCCCGGAATTGGCACGCGCCCCGATGCAACCCGGGACGGGCGTCCAGCGGGACGGGAGTCCTTCCTCCGGGACGGGCGTCCCGAAGGCCGCCCCTTCTATAAAAATTCAAATTTTTTTCATTTTCTCTCAAATCTACAACAAAAAATTCATCTCTCTAAAAACATTTCTCTCTAGCCTCTCTCTACAATTTTTTGGCAAACTCCTCAAAGTTTAAAAATTCGAATTTCCCTCCAAAATTTGAATTTTAAACTTCACCCAAAAATTCGAATTTCCCTCCAAAATTCGAATTTCCCGCCAAAAATTTAAAATACGTCCCTAACCTAATTTCATCCTTCTGAATTCAAATTCACCTCCAGAATTTCAGTTTAAAGCTTTCTTTCCCACCTACACTCTCTCATACGTTTTAAATAGCTCCCAAACGTGCTCGTACCACATCTACCATGACAGTTACCTCAGTGACACATCCTTTTATGCTGTTTCCCTCCAGCACAGCATACCAAGAGAGATGCACTGGGTACATCGGGCGTACGATACTAACGGGCAGAACGCTGGATTGGGCAGCAGTACATACACTGGGAGTAGAGCCGGAAGTCAGACGCATACTCGACGTGCCACCCTACAGTCGAGTATTCATCGTCACCGAGCCCACATACCTGGAGCTGGTATGTGAGTTCTATGCGTCTTTTACCTGCCACCAGGAGCAGATCACATTCCGTTTAGGCGGAATAGATCGATCGATGAGCATGGCCGAGTTCGGCATCGCCCTAGGCATCTGGTAGAGAGATGAGCTGGATACGCCCGCATACACCACGGCAGTTCGAGACTTCACGTCTGCAGACGTCTCCACTGCTTGGGCTCAGATCTGCATGACGGGTGTCCCATACCAGCATGGCTTTGCAAAAGCCACATGTATTTATCCTACTCTTCGTTACTTGCATGCTATCATTGCACACACATTGTCAGGACGACTGACAGCGCCCGGAACTGTCACTCGGATGGAGACGTTCCTTCTAGCCAACATGGACATGGGATCTACAGTAGAGATGGCTAGACTCATAGCGGTCGTCATGCGAGGATTCGCTACAGACACTAGGAAACAGTGTCTGGGACTCGGACCATACATCACCAGGCTAGCCCGCTACCTGGAGTTGGACATAGAGGGCTCGGAGCTTACTCTGGTCGCCCCAACCACCATTCCCACAGACGTTACCATTCTACGGAACATGGGAATGGTTGTACGGGATGCGAATGGCCGCGACACCATCCACACGGAGCAGACAGGACAAGCATCGACATCGGAAGCATTTCCAGCGCATATCCCTCCATCCGAGACGTTCGTGCCACGTACTGCCTTCGAACGACACATGTCGCACGGATTGGCAGAACTATCGGCCTGATACAGTCGAGATATGGACAGGATTGACAGACGGCTGACGATGATGGAGGATAGGATTGACAGACGGTTGGCGATGATAGATGATAGGATCGCCATGAACACCAGCAGGATTGAGGAGATACATCAGCAGACTTCCCGAGTAGCGGAAAACTTTGAGTTTGACTTAGCAGACTTAGGTCCACTGGACAACGATCCGCCGGGTTCTTAGTCTCTCTCTCCTTCTTTCCTTTTCTTTCTTTTTCTTTTGTTTTTGTTTTTCTTGTTCTATGTGTATAAACATGTCTGGGCTGTATGACGTATGAATCTATGTACAAATTTGATTTATATGACATAAAGAATTGTTTGCATTATTTTATTTTATGTCTTACTTACCCATACAAAATCCTTTATTTTTCTGTTTTACTTCTTATTTTCAAATAAGTGTGGGGTAAGAATCTTTTCTGTTTTATTTCTTATTTTCAAATAAGTGTGGGGTAATTAGATATGCATGAACACTGAGGACAGTGCCAGACTTAAGTGTGGGGTAGCAGTGCACGGTGCACTGTAGCAGAGTGCAAAATTTTTTCGCATGATTTTGCTTGTTTTCACGTACTTTCACACCCTTCCAAAAAAAATTCAAAATTTTTCCGTCTTTCAGACGTCTAAATGCAGTATGCTTGGTTAAACAATTGCTTATGTCTATGATATGTAGGTAGTATGTTATGGTTAGTAGGAGATAATTGATAGCTATCTTGGACTAATTGATTAGGAATAAGGGAATTCCTGATAACTGAGCACAACTTTGTCTGGATTAGAGACCTCAACCAATTACCTGTTCGAGACTTAACTAGATAAAATTAGACCAGTTGTGGATATATTGGCAGTTAGGATGACTAGATGAGACTCTGAGCTAGAAGTGAAAAGAAATTAAAAGAAGTTAATCAAATAAGGGTAGTTTGCCAGCGGCCTTCGCTACTCGAGCACCACTCCTTCGGGGAATTTAAAGCCTGATGCCCTAAGGTCGTGTAGATCTGGGAGTCATCGGAGTGGGACTCGATACATGAGTAGTTGAAGTTGACATGTTCTAAGCAGACTCAAAATACCCTGAATCTGTAAAGAAAATAACTAAATGCTAAAATATTAAGAATCTGATCACCAAAGCTCAGAACTCAAAAAGTTGTCTGTTGTTAATATGTCTAGCGATAGGTCGAAGTGTTATCTGGTAGTAGTTAAGACAAGAGTACATTGTGTTGACTATCTGGTCTGGACTAGTACACACACTACACATCAGGAAGACCCTGTGACTAAGAAAAAGGTCCAAACTAGTTGTTGATTTGTTTTCTCCCTGATCATAACAAAGCTACTAGAGACACTTGAGACCTTGTCATAGCAACCTAACCAGACAGACCTGTATTAAGACTGGTCTGAAGAATTTTTGGAATAAAAACATGACTAGTAATTTAAGTAACTTCAGGTAGACTTTGCTTGAGGACAAGTAAAAAGCTAAGTGTGGGGGTATCTGATACGCGAAAATCGTATCACTTTTTTAGCATGTTTTTATGTATGAATTTAGGTGAAATCGAGGGTAATTTGATCTTGATTGTTCATTATTCACTTAATTTCACAGTTTTTATGATTTTGGAAGTGTCAGGTGAAAAGTAGACGAAAACAACAAATTTTGGGGTAAAAACGCAATTTTTGGAAATGTTGACCCGGTCAAAGGGTCGGGACGGGCGTCCCGACCAAGTCAAGGCACCTGGACGGGCGTCCAGGACCCGGGACGGGCGTCCCGAGCCGCCAGAAGCTGTCCCACGTCGAATTTTTCAGAAATTTTCACTCCGGGAAGCTGCTATAAATACCCCAGGCCTCCAGCAGTTGAATTCATTCCTCTCCACTCGATCTGAGTCATTTAGTGGTGTCCAGTGTACAATTCTCTAGTACACAACTCACTCAGAGACTCGGATCTCAGTTTTCTTTCTTATTAGTGTTTTGTTTTAGTTTATGAGAAATAGTCTCAGATCTTAGGTTTCTATAGATAGGTTCGTTTCTGGTATTCATAGAATACCCGGGATTTCGTTAGGAGATCCTAAGAGGGCTCTAGGCGTTCGAAGAGTCAGTCCACAGGGCTGGGCTTAAGTTGGGTATTAAGGTAAAGCCCAGTTACTAGGCTGAGGAAGCGTCCTCCGAAGGTTCTGGTGAGCAGAGTCAGGGCAAGCAATACGACATATACAGCAGTACGCTCCGTCGGTGAGACTACGTAAAGGGTGATTTCTTTATGGCATCAGTCCCCATGTCCCTCTCTTATATGTTGTTATTGTTTTGTTCTAAATACATATTATGAATACGAGATTACGATGTTTATGAATAGTTATTTTATATGTTGACGTTATTATGTTTTTCCGGAAATAGCCACCTGCTAAATATTCACTATGTCTGCATGTTTAATGTGCTCTTTTAAACTAAAGTTAGGGTTATAGACAACTCCTAACCACGGTCTAATCTTAACCTGTTTAGTTTAACAGACATCAATTAGTATTGGTGTCTGCCATGCTAGATAAAATAACATGCTGAACACCTTGCATGTTAGAGTAGTCTAGGGGAAGCCGGGCCGAGTTCGATTATGCCGGTGGCTAGGGCAAGCGGTATGATCCCCGAAGTGACATAGGGCTTTCATGGATGCCTTCGTCCCGAATCGTGAGTAGGGCCGTCATTAAGGTAGGGCGGTTTATTAGAAACCTCGGATGTGGTACGCCTTTAGACACAGAACATAGTTGCAATCCAGGCTAAGACATGTCTAAAATACTCAAATTTATGTCAATCAACATATAGGAACAGTATAACATAGAATCAGAACTCATCTATAAAACACTTCTAGGATTAATTAGACGTAAACCCAGTGGAGAATGAATCACCCTCTCATCAAAGTATTTGATGAAGATTGCATAACTGGATCATAAGATAGGAGTTAGGATAAAAGACTAGTTACTACTAAGCCGTTGCCACTTCCCTGGGAGTACGATATTTAACTTAATAAAATCGTAGATACTTTCCAACAGACTAGCTACACGATAGGTACTCTGCCTTAGGTTCTGGCTGATTAAGTGACACCATAGAGACTAAATGTGACAATTAGTCAATCACAGTCCTTAATTATTCATAATCAACATAGGGTAAAATAACACCTATTTAGCACGTCAACAGGAATCGCATCACACCTAATGAACCTATTTATCAGAAACTAATATCTTTAGTGCAGGATGGCACTGTGAGAAGGTATTGGCTCGAGGATGGCATGTTGTATGCCAAAGGTGGATGAGCCTATGTCCCTAGTGGAGAGTTGAGAAGGATGTTGCTTAAGGAAGCACATGATTCATTGTGGGCTAGTCATCCTGGCATTGAAAGAACTCGTTCTTTGTTAGCAAGAAGATTCTTTTGGCCAAGGATGAAGGATGACATTGAAGCATACGTCCGAACGTGTTTGGTGTGTCAACAAGACAAGGTTGAGAGGCGAAGGGAACCTGGGTTGTCGCAACCTCTTGCTATTCCTGAGGGACCATGGCAGAGTATTTCAATGGATTTCATCTCTGGATTGCCTAAGGTGAATGGCTTGACTTCTATCTTTGTAATAGTTGATAGATTTTTGAAATATGCTGTATTTGTCCCTGTCCCATCATCTTGTTCAGCTGATGTTGCAATTGAGTTATTTTTCAAACATGTTGTAAAGTACTTTGGTGTACCAAAGGACATAGTTAGTGACAGGGATGCCAGGTTTACTGGTAGATTTTGTGTGGCTTTGTTTGGATTATTAGGATCCGAATTGAAATTTCGACTGCCAATCATCCTCAGACCGATGGTCAGACGGAGAGGATCAATGCCTTGTTGGAGGAGTATTTGAGGCATTATGTGACGGCAAGTCAGAAGAATTGGGTGAATCTTCTTGACTCAGCTCAGTTCTGTTACAACCTTCATCGATCTTCTGCAACGAAGATGAGTCCATTTGAGCTAGTGAATGGACAACAACCAACGACCCCACAAGATTTGGCAATGGTGGTGCCGAGTGTTGGAACATGTTCAACAACTCAAAGATTTGCCAAGGCAAAGCATGAGATGATTGCCGAAGCAAGAGATAGTTTGGAGATGGCTCAAAAGTGGGTGAAGAAGTATGTTGATAAGCATCAACGTGATGTGCAATTTGAGGTAGGTGACTTGGTGTTGCTGAAATTAACTCCTCAAATTTGGAAGAAGATCAGTCGGAAAGCTGTTCATCGTGGATTGATACCACAGTATGATGGACCATTCGAGGTAACCAAAAAGGTGGGAAATGTTGCATATCGACTTAAGCTTCCGGACAAGTTAAAAATTCATCCTACTTTTCATGTGAGTTGCTTGAAGAAGTATAATAAAGATGAATTTGAAAGAGAAAGGCAGAAGTCTAGAAGGGCTCCACCAGTGATTCGAAAACAGTTTGACAAGCTGGTTGAAAAGATTTTGGACCATCGGACTATGGGTCAAAGTAAGAAGAATCGTAGGACTGACTTCCTTGTGCATTGGAAGGGGGAGGCCGAGATTGATGCCACGTGGGAAAGAGATGTGACTCTTTGGCAATTTGAGGATCACATTGCTGATTATTGAAAGCGACAAAGATCGACGAGGACGTTGATGGCTTAAGTGGGGGAGGTATGTGAGACCCTTTGTCCCGAAGGTGCGGGGCAGCTCCGGCAGCGGAGGAGCAAGTATGCGAGCCGAGGCGTGGGCCGAGGCGTGAGACTAGGCATAAGCCTAGGGACAAGACCGAAAATGTTGGGAACCCTAATGGTACCCTAGTGGCATGTGTCGTGGCCCATGGGGATGACTCTAAACCCTACCCTTCCCTAGATGACTATAAATAGGGATAGTTGGGCAAGGGAGAAAAGGGCAGCCAGAGAGAAGAGACAGACGGAGAGATAGAGTAATCGAGGGATAGCATAGATAGACTAGGATTGTTCTATCTTGTAGGCCTGTGTGGCCGCGCAGCTTTGTGCATAGTTGTGAATCCTTTGTAATTCCTTCCTATTAAATGATATAGAAAGGTTGGGCGAGTTGCCTGTAATTATTGTTGGCTTACCCCTTTACTTGTGATTGTCTGTCCGCTGCGTATACTTGCGTTTGCACCCGTGCCACGCACAAGTTGTATTGAGTGTCGTGAACTGGTAGCCGTACCAGGAAGAGGCACTTCGTGACAACAGGTTGCTAGGTTCTTTGGCGACGATATAATTTCAAAAGGAGTACTGAATTTCAATCAACTGTCGATAATAATAATTATTATTTCATTAATTATTTTTTTCTTTGATAATAATTATTATTTTTAATTATTTAAATGTCTTAAGTAACTTATGTTCTATACATAATAACAATAGTTTGATGACACAATTCCAATTATATAATTTTGAAAGTTTTCTTATACAAATCCATTCTGAGACACTAAAATATGTATCTTAAATAATTTGTTAAAAGATTCCGTATCTAATATCAAATAGAACAATCTTTGGGTTCATGACTCTAGTCTTTTCTTTGTTTTTTTTTTTTTGTTTTTTTTTTTTTAGAAACTCTAGTCTCTTTCGCATTCATTCTTCAAAATTGGATTAAGAAAAATAGATGCATGCATCCATGCAGATAAAATAAAAATCATTATATATTCAAATTGGGAAAATTTGATTGTGATTACCAAGGATTTTCTTGACAATTTTGAAATAATAATAATAACGAATCAGAATTTCCCAACTGCAGCGTGAGCATGATGATATTGATACAGCATTTTCGGGTTTGGATCTAATCAAAATCGAAATGATTTGATTAGTCACCATCTAATTAACTTGTTAGACTGAAATTGTTACCAAAATTTTCCAGCTTCTTTAGGAGTTTCAGCCATTTTGAATATTTTCCATGAAAGAATTATTAATTATACACGCGTCTACCAAGCTCAAAACGGAACAAATTTACAAATTTATAATGTGAATATGATAGAAAATTCTACATTCCAAATCACTATTTCAATAAATTCAAGTTCCATCATAGTTATTCTAGTAAATTTTAATTCTTATACCGGAAATTTTTTTTACCTGCTTTTATAACAAAGATTTAACTTTTGACCTCATAGAAAATTCAAAATTTTCTTTTGATTAATTCATAAGAGACTGGTACACATAAATTGTATTAACTTAGTATCTTTTTTAAAAGTTTGAAATTTGTTGTGAGCATCCTATAAGAGTGAAGTCTTTCCCGAATAAGAATTAGACTGTGGCGTAATTCAAACCAAATCTATATTAGTCGAAGTCGTGATGACTCTACATAACAGATAGTCTAAAAAGAAAAAAGTCTCATTTGTAAATTAATACATAATCAACGAAATATGGTGACTTGATTTTACAAAACAATGTTCAAATTATTTGTAAGTTCTGTCTCAGTCATGTGTCGTTCAAATATTAATACTACTTTAAAAACAAATGATTTTCCTTTTCTTTTTCTTTCTTTTTTTTTTTTCTTTAGGAACATTATTATGGTTTTTGAAATGTAAGAATGTTGTTGGAATTTTTCGTTTTGGAGTGGCTTTGTAATGTTGTTTTCTATACAGACATCTTGGTCCGTCATTCATGTCTCATCCGATCACCTTTATATATACATTACTTTTATGCTTAATTTTCCATGTACTGTCCAAAAACGATAAAGTCAACCAGGAATTATAACTCAATTTCTATATTATTTATATAATATTTCACAACAAATTGTTCGTAATGTTCCAATTTCATGTATATATATATATATACAGAACGTCTCATATAACTCAAGAATTCTTGTCCGAATTCTCCTCAACGTCTATATATATATATATATATATATATCGTCTCCCTCTGCCTTTTTTCAATATCTCATTCATAAAGAATATTAATAAATAAATAAATATACTCTCGCCATTTGTGGGGATCAAATCCCTTGCAAATCGAAATCACACATGAAAAGGGTGGAATGTAACGAAACTAATTTTAAAAAGTGGGAAATTAGGTTATACAGAAATTACATTCTCTAGTTCTTGGATTTGACATAAGTTACACAAAGTCTCAAATTTCACATTAATTGTCAGGTTAACTTGAAAGTTAAGAAAAGTTTTCTTAAAAATAAAAGATTATACTTTTCAAACATAATTTAAACTAAATTAAAGCTCTCTCATTTGTTTGGTATCCAAAAACTACTTAGCAATTAATCATTGAACAAGTAGGGAATGTTGTAGTGAACAAGGAAAGTTTTGATAAATCCAAATGTAAGTATTGGCTAAGTAAGCATTTTGTATAAAGAGGAGCGATTATGAACCCTATGTAGACAATCCCAGCCCATAGTGATGGTGAAGGGAGAGCCCTATTTGATAAAAGGTTATTAAAGAGAGATAAATTGTCATCTAACTTTAAAACTAATTCAAATTTTATTAGTCAGAATTTGAATTTTAAATCCCTTAATCTAATACCATGTTAAAAAAAGATAAATTGTCACTTACTTTTATTCTCTTAACAAAGGTAAGATAGGTAATTAGGAGTGTCTAATTGGTATCCTAACTAAAATTCAAGAAGTATTAAATAAATGTAAATTAGGTATGGAATATATATATATATATATATATATATATAAAAATTAACTCCAACATGAAATTAACATGCATGTTGTAAACTTAAAGAAACAACCCTTATGAGAGGTCATATTCAATTAGGCAGAATCAATCAATTCTTGATGGCTTTTTATTCTGATTGACCAAAACCCAAAAGAAAAGTGGAAAATGACCGTTTGATAAAGAACAAAGGGGAATCATGTGGCGAAGAACGTCGAATTATGCAATACGACAAGGGCATGCGCATGGACTGGATAAAAATAAGATTTAAGCAAAAAAAAAACCCTAATAATATATATATGTACACACATACACACACATATATAGGTGTATTTTTCTTTTTGAAATCTTCGTACATATTTCGCGGTCACACGTGGTATTGAGGAGACAAAGAGGGGTCCATTCTCATGTGGACGCCCATACCATTATCATGTGAGGGTTAGCTAATAGCTAGGGTTTTTGAGAGTTACAGTGACGGAAGCCAAACATGCATGGCCATGCATTATTGCAAGTGGGGAGAAGAAGATAGGATTTAACTAAAGATGTGTGTGTAGGGCAGCGGTGAGAATGAAGTTTCTATTTGGCAGAAACTACTGCTACATTTTTTTTCTTTCTTCTTATTTATTATATATTTTTTCTCGATTAAATTTCCACTTCATCTAAAACATTAATTTATAGAAAAGGGACATTTTATGTAACACTTTTTAATTTAATTTAAAAGTTTAAGCCTATAGATATATATATATATATATATATATATATATATATATATATATATATATATATATATTCTTTTGTTTTTTCAATCACATACAACTCTTAAATGCCCCCACACTTATTGATAATTCCATACCTTGAAACCTAGAAAGAGTTTGTGTGGTTGAGAGAGACTAAAGCCTCCACAAATAGTCCCTACTTTGTTTTGGAAGCTTTTACTAGTGTTTTCTGCCAACTTTTTTCTTTATCTGGATATGGAAATTCTAAGAAACAACTATATGGGGGACTCCAATCATGTACTTTTAATTTATTGTTAAAAACAGTTAAAAGTATTTTATTACTAATAAATTCATGATTTTTTATGATATGATTCAATTTTTTTATTGTAAAAGTGTATTTAATTTCATAAATATAGATGTATGTATAACGGTATTTTAATTATTTTAAAATGAAATAGTGATTTACATGTTATATTTCGTAAATCCATTTACAAAAACTATTATATAATTTGATCTAATTCAATAATTAGGTCTTAGTACAAGTCCACCAATATAGCTACCTTTATATATATATATATACTTATGACCGTTAATTTAAATAGAAAGAGTTTAGTTTTATAGTTTAAATTATAAAAATATGATGTCATGACTACCGGATTGGAACAATTACGAAAATATATATTCTAGAATCAAAGTAATTGAAAAATAAATAAATTAATAAACTGGAAGCCACTCAAGAATTACAATACGTTCTCTCTCTCTCTGTATATATATATAATATATATATATATATATATATAGATATAGATATAAAATGTGTAATAACTTTTAACCCAAAAAAAAGGAAAGGAAAGGAAGGAAAGAAATGTGTAATAATTTCTCCCTTATATTCAGGACGGTTTCTGAATAAAATGTTTGTACGTACGTACATTCGGGACCTAGTTAAAATATTGTACACAGAATGAAAATTCAAATATAGGATAAGGGTATCCATAAATACACATACACATATTATTGATCAAATGAAAATGGATAAAAATGGAAAAACGTGTGCAAAAATTTTATTATATATATATATATTATATATATATATATATATATATATATATATATATATATAATATATATCAATATAAATGTAAGAAGTAATAATAATGATTTGATAATTGGTCACTCGAACCTACACAAAATCAAGAGATATAAGTATATATGCACGGTGATATCCTCGTGTGCGTGGCATTTTCTTGTTTTCTTACGTGCCTTTTTAATTAACGTACACAATATATATATATATATATATATGGACATTAACAACGTTTAATTTTTTGTTTAGGAAATATCAACGTGTGTGTGAAACACAAGTTTATAAGTTTACTTGTACAAATAATATATATATATATATATATATATATATTTTTTTTTTCTGTAGACACTAGTTGCCGACTACGATAATATGAATATCCAATAAAAAGTTGGGAATGGTACCACTACAAAGGCACGTTATATTCAGGTGAAAAAAGGTCGATGCCAGTTTACAGCAACGTCTAAAAGATAATTATTGGTACATACAAATATTATCACATGTATATATATATATATAAGTTACTATAAGGGCAACTGGAAAATGGTCCAAAACCATAGTATATGCCGTGGCTCAGATGAGAATAAATACATGGAAACAAAGAAGACATAAATGCCTAATGCCTCAGAGAATAGAAAGATTTAAATATATCGTATTCAGTGTAGGGTGAACAACGGACATGGTTAGAGAAAATGGACCAGAGAAATATACAGCTTTGGGACCAATACTATTAATGCACACACACACACACACACACACACACACACACACACACATATATATATATATATATATATATATATTGTGTGTGTGAGAGAGAGAGAGAAAGAGATGGTGCCAGGAAAAAGAAAAGAAAAAAAGAAAAAAGAAAAATTAGGGTTCTTTTGATGAATTGAAGCAAAATGACATTGTAGCTTTTTTATCATGAAGCTTTGTAATGCCTTCCTCATGAATGTCCCTTTGATTGATCCTTTACATTCTTTTTTCTTTGATTTGATTCTCAACTTTCCAAACACAAACCCACAAATCTTATTTATACATGCAAGGTGGTAGTAGTGGGATAATTGAGATTTTCCTCTTTTTTGTTAAATTTTTTTTTTTTTTTGACATTAATAACTAATTCTTGATCCATGTGATTATAAATTGGTTAGGTCCATACATATATGGCAAAAGGAATATAGCTTATGAAGCTTTCACTCTTAAGTCATATTCGAGGTAGGATTGAACATTGTGTATGTATTATTATTATACCAAAATTATAAAATTACATACATATCTCAATCATTATTTATATTTAAACTAAAAATACTAGTATGTGCATATTATATATATATATATATATATATATATATATATATATATATATAACTAATATTTCTTCTGTATGTTTTTAATTGTTGGAGTGGCCATTACAAAACTTTTTTCAATTCTTTTATCAAATCAAGGGACCAAAGAGGGTAAAAGGAAAGAAGCACTAAGAAGTGGGTTCACATTGTTACTTTGTATAACCTCGGAGAACAATATTCCCTTATGGTGAAGTAGAGTCTAAGGCATAAAAAATATACAAGAAAAGAAAAGAAAAGAGGCAATTCCAAACAAGGGATGCTTGTTGTTCTTCAGTTTTCTTTTCTTTTTCAAGAAATTTGGACCCTTCTTAGCTAACTTCTTTCCACAAATTGAAAGACTTGTCAATCAACAGCCCAATTAGATCCAAACAAAGGGATGCTTGTGTTCTTTTGTTTTATCTTTTTCCCCTTTTTCTTGGTTTGGAAAAAATGATAAGCGAATTTCTAAATACTTCATTCAGGGTGGATGATATTGAGGGTTCGAATTCCCCTAAAACAAATAGCTTTATGTTAAAAGTTTTGAAGCAAGCGCTCTGCAAATCGAGTCTGGATAAGGTAAGGAAATCGGGTAAGAACTGTCAATCAATCCCTATTAATTAGATGAGTCAAGATCACATTCAAGTTGGGCTATTATTTATAAATGATTGTAACCAAACTTAAGTCTAAAAGAATGTATTTCAAGAGTTCAAATATACCTTTACTTTCAAATTGGACCATTGTTTCAAATATACACTTACTTTTTAATTGCAATTTTTTTTTTTATTATTATTCTGCAGAGCCATTGTATTGTATAAGAAATAAGAATGGGAATGCAATAATCAATATGCAGTAGCAATCAATGCTTTTAAAACATTGAATATGATACTTGAGATGTCATATATTAGTTGATCCAAAACTCCAGCTGGTGGTTCAAAAAACTTGTGGCAAAGAAATAAGTAGAATTTCATACTTTGGTCCACCATTTATACCACTTTTTTTTCTTTCTCTCTCTTTTTCTTACCAAGAATATCCATATCCATTGCTAACAATAACTTCCAAGGTTCTCTAAATCAGAAATAAATAATTGATCATAAAATATAATTTAATAGTCAGAAATGAAGTGAACAACTATCACACACTCGCAATTATATATACAGAAAGTTTATTAAATACAAATACGAATATATATATATATATATATAGTTTTTTCTTGGGCCTCCTAACAATCCCCACCAGTCTGACCAAAATGTATGTTTTTTCTTATCCAAAAAAGAATGCAAAAGATGGTTACATGTGATTCATCGTGTATGTATGGCTGGAGCTTCACTGGTTGGTCAGCCTTTTGTGCTTTGGGTCCATTGGTCCCTTATCAACTAGTTAGTCCATTCATCTTTCTATAATTCACTCCTATAATCCTTAATATTATTTTTTTAATTTTTTAAAAACTATATTATTATGATAAGATATTTATTTTTTTTATATTTGCAATTTAGGGGGGAAAAAAAAGAAGAAAAAGAATGAGCATGCCACTTTTTATGATGCATCACAATCGCATCGCAATAATATATTTTCTTTATTTAAAAAAAAAAAACACACACACACACACACACACACACACACACATATATATATATATATATATATATATATATATACACGTATGTGTGCATGTGTAACATATAATGAAATTAGGGTAAATTTTATAGTTAAATTTTATTTATTTTATGTTTTAAAATATTTTTGAAGTTTTTTTTTTTACCATGTTTTAAACTCACAACTGTTTTAAGTTATATTAAGTTATAAATAAAATGGTACCAATTAAGCTAAACCTTTTTTACATAGTTAAAAAAAAATTATTGACATTTTTTATTTTTTATATTTTACATTTTCCTTTCACTCATGTTTATATATATATATATATATATAATTGTTTAATGGACCGTGGCCCATGATTGATTCTACCTAAATCTAGCCTACTATTGGGTTTAGTGTGTTAGATATTCTGCTCTAGTCCACAAACAAACTCTAGGCCCATTTAAAAATATATACATATATATATATATATTTATAAGTTCATTTAAAATATAATTATTTCATATTCTAAAGAAAGGAATTATTATTATAATTTTTTTTAATAAGAAAAAAAAGCAAGAATATTGCCAAACTTTATTCACTTTGCTTGGTGCTTTTATAATCATGTGGACAAACAAAAACAGCAAATTAATTATTCGATACACAAAACTATTGACCTTTTAACACATTATATTGAATCATCAACCTATTCATCCAAATAGTATTTTGTTTAAACAATATTTGGGAGTTAAAAATTTTAAATAATGTAATAAGTATTCTGAGAATTTTTACTTAAAACAAAAATCTAATTTGATTCAATACTAGATTACTTGGGTCCACAGTTTTTTTATTCTTCAAAATAATTCTCGACTCAAAAATTTTGATCCAAATTTTAAATAATTGTATAAAAATGTTTAAAATCCAGCCTTCGGTTTCACTTTAAAAAAAATAAATAAATATGTTTCTCACTTGGTTGTAGCACTTTAACTTTTTGCTTATCTAAGATTTTGGAAATCCAATTTAATTTTCTTAAAAATAGTTGCCTTGATTTCTAGAGTACAAGTCCAATGGGCTATTTGTGGGCTTATCATTTTTATCCCTTTTTGGTCTCCATTTTTTGGAGGTTTCAACTACTATTCCATAGCCCGTTTTTATATTGTTTATATAAATAAAATATTTTCAGACCAATAATATATATATATATATATATATATTAATTCAAATTAACATTTGACGTATATAATTTTATCTTATAATCAAGATAATTTAGTTGATAATATTTTTATTTATAATTTTTAAATATATTAAAAAAAATTTAAAAGAGCAATAAAAACATATTTTTGTTAAAATTATATAGGTATTTAAAGTCACCATAACTCAAATTAATTTATATTTGATATTGATTGTATTGATAAATCTAATTCTTGTTCAAGGAGATCGTCACTCTAATATCAAACAACTGTATATCATTCACAATGCGTTTTTTTAATTTTTTATTATGTTAAGTCAAATATTTTAAGTCAAATATATTGTTATTTTAATACCTAATTTTTTATATTCAACCCATATATATATATATATATATATATATATGTGTGTGTGTGTAGATAACCCTAAATTTCTCTTATCAATTGGGAGTGGGGGTGGGGGAGACACTTACGTGATACCATGTGTTAATTTTTTCAATGCTCGAAAGTAAGTATATATATATATATATATACTTTTTGTACACACTGAAAAAGTTGTATATTTGCAGGAATTCACATGTCCAAAAGCTGGTTCTCTGAACCTAGTTAAAATAAAAGGGGAAAAAAAGTAATAATAAAATCACAACAAATTATAAAATTCTTCATGAGAGTCGGAAGGGAAGAAAAATATAGGGCGGCGAACATATAAATAGTAATAACTTCACGGGATGTTTGTCTTTCAGCTTTAAATGGAAACTAAATTAATAATATCAATTATACTAACATTTTCATGGTGAAAGGTGTAATTAAACTTTATATGTATCAAAAAAAAAATTCAAATTTTACTCTAACTTGATTAATTTCTATTAATATAAATTTTACAATTTTGTTTATATACTTTAAACTTCAAAATCATAAATTAAAATATTATAAAATGTACTAATTTTACATATAATTTTTTTTTATTAAATTTTTTATCTTATTTTAAAGTTATGTCATCTATGGCGTGCGAGCGACTGATTAAATAAAGGTCTATGAATGATAAATCATAAAGTCATCAACATTTTAATTTTAACATATATATATATATGTGTGTGTGTGTGTGTGTGTGTGTAATTATGGGTAGTAACCTTTTTGTTGTGAGTGAATTGAAGTGAGCAAACACATGGAGTCACATGAATTAATTCCAGCAAACTAAACTTCACATGGTTACAAATGTGGTGATATTATTGTCATATTAACATGGTATCTACCACAACTAGTTATATGGAGAAATTTTGACTAAAGTTTAACTACATTAATTTAAAACCTTCCTACCCGACTATATATATATATATATATATGCAGGTAAAATCTTACACTTTCAACTATATATATACACACGACATACACTAACTTTATGTATATATAATATAATACCTTTGCATTTTGGATAGGAAAGATAAATAATTTTAATAATAATACGAAGAAGGAGCAAGTAATAGAAAGAAATTATGAGCCTATCAAGATATAGATATAGATATATATATATAGTAGTTGAATTATATATAACTTTAGTCGCAGCAACCATGCATGAGTTTCATATATAATATGATTTTGAACTCTCACCAAACCTGAGGATTAGATCTTGGAATTTAGCAGGGAAGGCCACATGGGTAGGGTATACTCGATCTTATTGGGGAGTTTCTTGATTTAGATTGTTAATTTTATTATATACATAATAATTTGTTTAATTAAGTATAATTATGGTTGAAAATATTAATGAAAAATAAAATAATATTTAATTATTGCCTAGGGTTGACAAGATCAAATAAAACCCAGAGCAATATAATGAACAAATAATATAACTATGAATGTGAAGAGCTTCAAATCGTTTCTCTCTTTAAGAGCGAATTCTCCTTCCTCTCTTTTCATGAGGTACTGTTTTCGTTGAATTTCATCTGCTTCGACCTTCATCTGTTCTTTTCTTTTGTTCTTTATTAAATGAAATTTTTTTTTGGATCATTCTCATTATATGAGAGTTATAACTGAAAAAAATAGTTACTAAATTTGATAAGTATTGGGGTGAATCTATCATATTAGTGCAATTTTGGATTCAATGTATAAAATGAAATTTGTTGAGTTTTTTTCATGTACTTTATCAAGATGATTCGAATGCGAATACAAATATTGAATTGGTTAAGAAGTCATTTATGCAAGTTATGAAAGTGCATATAATGAGTTTCAATTGAGGCAAGAACAAAGTTCAAATGGGCAAGAATTGATAACAAGCAATTTAGTAGGGGTAGTTATTAGGTTCATGGAATTCGAAGAACTGTTATTACTGGAAAAACTAAATTTGATTCATTTGTTAGACAATTAGATTTTATTCCGCGTGTGAAATTAATTCTGAAATTCATTTTAATGCATTAGAATGGTGGAAAGTAAATTAGTTTAAGTATAGTAGATTATTTAAAATCACTTCTGACATATTATTTATTCCAATTACTAGTGTGACTTCAAAATCTACTTTTAGTGCATGAGGTAAAATTATTCATAATTGTGGTGCTTCAATGTATATTGATACACTTAAAATGATTTTACGGGCATATGATGGGGTGCCTAACCTTCATGAAGTTAAGAAAGATGAAAAATGCGTTTTTTTCCTCCTTTATTTCTATGTATAAAAATTAAGTTTAATATGTTTAGAAATAATTTTATATATTTAATAAATATCTTCTTTTTTTTCATATAGAGGATGAACATCAATTTTTTAAGAAATTTCTTTATTTTAATTTGAAATTTAACAATTTTAATTATTATATCTAATTTGTAGATTTGTACGAGCGAACTCGAGCAATACAAATAAATAATCACGAACAAAATTTTATGTTCGAAACACTAAACAAGCAAACACAAACAATATTCGAAAATTAAACAAGCTAAGCTCAAACTTCTAATATTCGGGTTGACTCAACTCATTTACAGCTTTAATTCGGGCTGAAATGTATATCGTACTTATCCCAATTTATGCACTGACTAGACTATAGGCAATACATATTCAAACACTTCTTTACCTCCTTAGTGTCAATTAGATCTGCTTTATAGTAAACTATTAAATCATCTGCATACATCATATGGGAGACTCTGGGAGAAGTACGAGATATTACAACTCCATTAAATTTACATTTTTGTTCTGCTCTCAATAAAATCCTTGAGAAAAGGTACGCAAAAAATGTGAACAAAGTAGGAGAAAGGAGATCGCCTTGGCGAATCCCACAGGAACTAGGGAAGAAACCATGTGGAGAGCTGTTTACCAACACTGAAAAATGAGCTGAGGACACATTTCCATATGAGATTGTAGAATAAATTATCAAAACCATGAGCTACAAGTATATTAAGAAGAATATTCCACTCCACCATGTTGTAAGCCTTTGTCAACTTTCACTGCCTTGTATCTTTTCCTAACTTTTCTTGATTTGAAGTAATTCATGATCTCGTGATTGGTGATGACATTATCTAAAATTGCTCTATACGATATGAAACCTGACAGTAAAGGGTGGATAAGACTATCCAAGAACAGTTTAAGACGAGTGGATATGATCTTCTTGATGGTCTTGTATATAACATTACAGAGGGCTATGGGTCTGTATTGATCCACTCGATTGACAGCAATCCACTTCGGTTCGAAGGTCAAGAAAGTGTGGTTGACCGCTCTACATATTTCACTATCTTTAACGAAACTTTGTACTGAACTTGTGACATCCTTCCCAATTATGCCCCAAAAGTGTTTGTAAAAGTTTGGGCTCATACCATCTAGCCCTAGGCTTTTTAGCCACTCATAAAATTCACCATTTGTTTAATTTCTCTCCACTCAAGAAAAGCCATGAGTTGAATATTTGTTGCATCTTGCATTGTAAGTGGAATGAGACCCTGAAAATTAGAAGGAAAAGAATGTGGTCTACTTTAGAACATGTTAGTGTAATAATTACTAAAAAGTTGTCCTATATTATTAGGATTATCTACCTGACTTGTTGTATCATAAAAAAGAAAGTGTATGTGATTATACCTACTTGGGAGATTGTAGAAACATGGAAGAAGTGAGTGTTGGCATACTCTTCAAGTAGCCATTCAACTTTAGCTTTCTCCTTCCATAAGATACATTCTCTCAAAAGGATTTTATCTAGTTCATGATATGTCAATTCTTCTTGGGCAAGAGTTATAGAGGATTGAGGAAGACTTTGAAGAAATAATATTCTTTATTTCAGAGATTCTGGTTTGCACATGACCAAATCAGTTTTTGTTCCAATTTTTTTAGAGCAATTTTTGTATATTTAATGTGGGTCATGAATTGAGAAATATTATGCTAAGCAACACCCTTTTGTCAAGCTTGAGCAATGACTGCCCCAACAGAGGGAGCACAAATCCACATGCCCTCAAACCTAAAAGGCTTGGGACGGTTAGCCTGGTTTGGAATGGTATGAAGAATAATCGGTTGGTGATTAGAGCTTAATGCCGGAAGATGTCTGACAGCAACAGACAGAAAAAATAGTCGCCAAAGAGAATTTCTGAGGCATTTGTCGAGACGCTTTTGGATGTTTGCCTTGCTTGCCCGACGATTATTCCATGTATATGGGTACCCCAAAAACTAAGATCTAGCATGTCGCTTAAGAGCCCTAGCATGTCACTTAACATGAATTAACTTTCTTAAGGATTAAATGAGCATGAATAGGAGGAGGGGAGTACAGATCACCAACAGTTTCATTTTGAGTAATAGATGTTAGAATTCAAACTCAAGTTTGAAGAAGAAGTCGGCGCCACAAATTTTGAAAAGCTGTTTTTGTTGACAAAGGATGAAGAAGAAGAAGAAGGCGCTACCAATTCTTTCCTATATATATATATATATATATATATATATATATATGTATGTATGTATAAAGAACATAGAAGTCGAGAAAGCAATAGAGAAGAGAGAGCAAAAGAAAAAGCAGAGAGCAAGAAGAGAAAAAGAACAGAGAGCAAAAGAGAGATATATATATATATATATATATATATATATATATAGAAAGAGAGTAAAAAGAAAGTAAAAAAAGGGGAGAAAAAAACGTGGAGAGATAGAGAGGAGTCCGTCTGTGTTTCCCACTCAGAATTTGTATTTCAAAATAAAAGAATAGAGAGCAAGAAAGTTTCTTTTATTCAATTATATAAAATTTTGAATTTGTTCACGCTTCCAACAAGTGGTATCAGAGCGAGGTTCGTGTTCACGTCTTGATGTCGAATATGTACCAGTTACAAGTCCCTAAATTGACAAAGTCAAATTATGGGAGTTGGAGCACCCAGATGAAAGTCTTACTCAAAGCAATCAGTTGTTGGGATATGATTGAACCCGGTTATGATATTCCAACAGATGCAGCAGCTGAGGCGGCTTTATCTAATGAAGATAAAGAAGTACTGCGAAAAAATCGAGTAAAAGATAATAAGGCGCTGAATGCAATTCATCAAAGTGTTGATGAACCAACCTTTGAAAAAATTGCTGATGCTACAACATCAAAAGAGGCATGGGAGATTCTGCAAAAATCTCTTCAAGGAGCAAAGAAAGCTAGAAGGGTACGTTTGCAAAACCCTTAGAGCTGAATTTGAGACCTTAAAAATGAAAACGTCTGAATCGGTTGACGAGTATGTCACTCGAGTAAAATCAGTGAAAAACGAGATGAAAAGAAACAAGGAACCGCTCGATGATGTTTGAGTGATGGAAAAGATTTTGCGGTCACTGACACGCAAATTTAATTATGTGGTTGCAGCTATTGAAGAATCAAAGGATTTATCAGAAATCTCCTTTGATGAACTTGTGGGTTCTCTCCAAGCCCATGAGCAAAAGATGAAGCAATATGATGATTCTGAAAGTTTGGATCAAGCCTTGCAGACCAAGTTATCCTTAACTGAAGGTGGCACGAGCAGCAGCTCCAGACAAAATTCAAACAATCGTGGAGGTTATCGTGGAGGATATAGAGGTGGCAATAGAGGAGGTTGCGGACAACGTGGACGTGGCTATCAATCATATGGCAGAGGGCAGTCAAACGATGACTATCATGCCATAAATCGTGGACGTGGAGATCGAGGCAGAAGCCGAGGTAGAGGCAGATCTCAACAAAGACACAAATCTCAGGTGCAGTGTTATAATTGTGAAAAATATGGTCACTATAGCTATGAGTGCAGATCAGCTCCTAAACAAGAAGAAAGAAGTCATGTAGCATCTGTTGAAGATGAAAATGGGGAATCACGCATATTCCTCACTTACAAAGGAGATCAAGGAACCAAAAAGAACATTTGGTACCTTGATAATTGTGCCAGCAATCACATGTGTGGACGGAAGGAATTATTCGTGGAGCTGGATGAGTCTATCAATGGACGTGTAACTTTTGGAGATGATTCACATGCCGATGTCAAAGGCAAAGGCAAAGTTATGATTACCATGGAGAACGGAGAAAAGAAGTACATAACCGATGTGTACTATGTACCAGCTTTGAAAAGCAACATCATCAGTATTGGACAGCTGAGTGAAAAAGGGTACGAGGTGGTGATAAAAGATTGTTCACTAACCTTGCGAAATAAAAATGGAAAAATTAGTTTCAAAGGTTGATATGACACGAAATCGTCTCTTCACTATCGACTTCGAATCTGGAAAAAGTGAAGTGCATGAAGACATCCATCAAAGATGACTCATGGCTTTGGCACTTAAGGTATGGTCATCTTGGATTTTTTGGCCTGAAGCTGTTGGCCAAAGAAAATATGGTGAACGGACTGCCCAAAATAAATCCACCAGATCAATTGTGTGAAGCCTGCATCAAAGGGAAACAACATAGGCAAAGTTTTGAAGTTGGCAAGTCTAGAAGAGCTAGAAGACCACTAGAGATTGTGCACTCAGATCTAGCCGGTCCGTTTGACATACCATCACTTGGAGGAAATAGGTATTACCTAACTTTTATTGATGATTTCAGTAGAAAAAGTTGGGTATACATTCTTAAAGAAAAATCAGAAACTCTTGAGAAATTCAAAGAGTTCAAGACGATGGTGGAGAAACAAAGTGGGTACTATGTGAAGATACTCAGATCAGATAGAGGAGGCGAGTACACTGCAAACTTATTTGAAAATTTTGTTAAAGAGCATGGGATTACTCATCAGTTGACGGTAAGATACACACCTCAACAAAATGGAGTTGCGGAAAGAAAGAATCGCACTATTCTTGACATGGCAAGGAGCATGGTGAAAGGTAAGCATTTACCAAGAAATTTCTGGGCTGAAGTTGTACGATGTGCAGTTTACTTGTTAAATCGTTGTCCAACAAAGAGTGTCCGGTACATGACACCAAATGAAGCCTGGAGTGGTCAAAAGCCTGGAATTGGACATCTCAAGATCTTTGGGTGTATTGCATATGCCCATGTTCCAGAACAACTGAGAAAGAAGCTCGATGACAGAGGAGAAAAGTGCATCTTTATCGGCTATGATAAAAGAAGCAAAGCTTACAGGTTGTATAATCCGCTCACAAAGAAGATCATCATCTCAAGAGATGTTGAATTTGATGAAGCTGATTTTTGGAGATGGAGCGAAGAAGAAAAGAAAGTTGAAGGATTATTCTTCCATGATGAGGAAGATGATAATTTTGGGATTCAAAATGAAGAAGGTGATGGACAAAATCCTCCGCAGAGTACTGGTATAACAACTCCTTTAACATCTGCATCACCAAGTAGCAGTACGTCAAGTAATGCTCCCACGAAAACACGCAGCCTTCGTGAGATTTATGAAGATACTGAGCCGATTGAGACAACTCTTGACTACTCCTTATTCTGTTTGATGGCTGAATGTGATCCAATCACATATGAAGAAGCAAATGAAGATATGAAATGGAAGAAGGCGATGGATGAAGAAATTGCAGCAATCAGAAGAAATGACACATGGGAACTAACAACTTTACCAAAAGGACATAGTCCTATTGGAGTGAAATGGGTCTACAAGACAAAGACCAACAAAGAAGGAAAGGTGGAGAAATATAAAGCGAGGCTCGTTGCCAAAGGCTACAAGCAAAAATATGGAGTTGATTACGATGAAGTCTTCGCTCCTGTCGCAAGGATTGATACCGTAAGGCTTCTCACGGCTCTCGCAGCACAAAATCGATGGAAGATTTATCAGATGGATGTGAAGTCAGCATTTCTGAATGGCTATCTGGAAGAAGAGGTTTATATCGAACAACCGCCTGGATATATGAAGAAAGGACATGAAGACAAAGTCTATCGTCTGAAGAAATCTTTGTACGGATTGAAGCAAGCTCCACGAGCATGGAATACTAGGATTGATGAGTATTTTCAGAAGAATGGATTCGTAAAAAGCCCATACGAGCATGCGCTATACACAAAGAAAAATAAAGTTGGTGACATCATGATCGTGTGCTTATATGTGGATGATATGATTTTCACAGGAAATAATCCAGGTATGTTCAATGACTTTAAGAAAGCTATGACTAAAGAATTTGAAATGACAGACATTGGTGAAATGTCATACTTTCTTGGAGTTGAAGTGAAACAAATGGAGGATGGAATATTTGTGTCTCAAAAGAAATATGCGGAGGAAATCTTAAAAAAATTCAGAATGCAAGATTGTAAGCCGATAGCCACACCAGCTGAACCAGGCATCAAATTAAGTGTTTACTCCACAAGTGAACCGATAAATCCAACGTTGTTCAAAAGCATCGTTGGAAGTTTGAGGTACCTGACTATCTCTCGACCAGATATTATGTATGCAGTTGGACTGGTTAGCAGATTCATGGAGAATCCAAAGCAGATCATTGGAGTGCTGCCAAAAGAATTTTGAGATACATCAAAGGTACTGTAGATCATGGTCTCTTCTATACACACTCTAAATCAAGATTGGTTGGCTATTCGGACAGTGATTATGGGGGAGATTTGGATGATGGAAAAAGTACATCCGGTTATCTATTTCACCTTGGCTCGGCAGCATTTTCGTGGTCATCAAAGAAACAACAAACTGTTGCTCTCTCAACTTGTGAGGCAGAATACATAGCAGCCGCAGCGTGTACTTGTCAAGCAATTTGGTTGAAGAATATTCTGAAGGAATTATCTTTTGCTCATGAAGATCCGATCACAATCTATGTTGATAATAAGTCTGCCATATCACTCTCAAAGAATCCTGTGTCGCATAGTCGGAGCAAACACATTGATATAAAGTATCATTTCATCTGTGAGCAAGTGAAGAATAAGACAGTGGAGTTAGTTTATTGTCGCACTGAAGACCAATTAGCAGATATCTTCACGAAGCCTTTGAAAGCAGACGTCTTTCACATACTCAAAGAGAAGCTTGGAATGAAAGCTCGAGTTTGAGGGGGAGTGTTAGAATTCAAACTCGAGTTTGAAGAAGAAGCCGGCGCCACCATCGTTGAAGAAGAAGCTGGCGCCACCATCGTTGAAGAAGAAGCCGGCGCCACCATTGTTGAAGAAGAAGCCGGCGCCACCATCGTTGAAGAAGCCGGCGCCACCATCGTTGAAGAAGAAGTCGGCGCCACCATCATTGAAGAAGAAGTCAGCGCCACAAATTTTGAAAAGCTGTTTTTTGTTGACAAAGGATGAAGAAGAAGAAGAAGGCGCTACCAATTCTTTCCTATATCTATATATATATGTATGTATAAAGAACATAGAAGTCGAGAAAGCAATAGAGAAGAGAGAGCAAAAAGAGAGAATATATATATATATATATATATATATATATATATATATATAGAAAGAGAGTAAAAAGAAAGTAAAAAAAAGGGAGAAAAAAATGTGGAGAGATAGAGAGGAGTCCGTCTGTGTTTCCCACTCAGAATTTGTATTTCAAAATAAAAGAATAGAGAGCAAGAAAGTTTCTTTTATTCAATTATATAAAATTTTGAATTTGTTCACGCTTCCAACAATAGAGCTGAGAATATTCGTACCTTGTGGCTCCTTAGGCACCATAGAAATTAGCTGAAGATGATAATTTATCATCCACCAAATCTCCCAGCTCTGGGTTCTCAATTAATATACCATCCAAGTATAAATGGTGTTTCATCATCTGTATCCAATATGACTGTAAAGCCCTCTTTGTACCTGTAGAGTTTGGGGGAAGTGAGAACTAGGTGGTTAGTTGGGAAAGCAAGATGGGGGTGGAGGATATTTGGAAAGTCAAGAACGGTAGTTAATTTGGATTAATTTATAGAGACAAAAGGAGACTTCGGGATAAGTTAGTTATTGATAAAGATTTGTGGGTTGTCTAGATCAGATGTAATTAGGCCTTAAGTTGTGGGTTTGATATGGGAAGTGGTATGGGGCCCGAGTTGTGGTCTAAATTACATAAACTCTTTATGTTGGGCTTAGGGGAACATTTTGTGATGATATCAATCCATGTCCCACATCTGAAAATAATGCTAGAGGTGACTAGCTTATAAGAATACCACTAACTCCATTAGTAAGAGGCATTTTTTGTAGTTACCCAAGAGCAAAATCGTGAGGGCTTAGGTCCAAAGTGGACAATATCATACTAATGTGGAGTTAAATAGTGAGAGCCCAATCTTGTGGGATTATTCGGGCCCAACACATTTGACTTGTGTCGGAAATGTTGAACAAATGCACTCTAGATCTAGCCAAATTAGGTTTGACAAGGGATTTGTGCACAATCAGCAAACGATCCAGATCAAGCGATTCCATCTCCAAGTCAACCTTGTGCTTGAAATCGTCAATGAGCAGTCTTGGACTTATCTGTTGACCACCATCAATCGACAGTTTAATTTGAATGTAGTTTCTGGGTCTTTGTTCAGACAGTGCCTATCCACCTTCAAAAATATTCTAATAAAGTTTTCAAACTTCATAGTATTTTTAACATTTATCTGATTGAGAAGATATTATGGACTTGTACCCATACGGGATTGCACTAGAAAGAGAGTTCCTCTAGAGCAAGATTCGTCTTCCATTGTTGTAGTACAAGGATGTGATCTTTAATAACCCAAGGACAAGCTTTGAGTATCATATTGGTAATTTCATGAAAAATAGCAAAAAATTGAGTTACTTCTTCAACTTTCATCCAATCATGACTATTAAGAATATAACAAAAACCAGGACCAATATTATGATAACGAGAGAAAGCATCCTTCACTTCTAAAGCAGCTGCTAACATCAAATATGTTCCATTACATCTAGTAGGATAATCCAAAATCAAATTTTTACAAGGCAATTGAAGCTGTTTCACAATTTTAGCAAATTCAGTAATTCACGCCTCAGAATTCTATAAGTACTTTATACCATCCTGAACAACATGAACTATACTTCCAATTTCACCAAGTCCATCTTGAACAAGTAAATTAAAAATATGAGCACAACATCTAACATAAAATAACTTTCTATCAATTGGTAAACTTTTTCTTAATAAAAGAACATTTTTCAATCTTCGAATACAAACATCATTGTATGACACATTATTAACAGTAATAGAAGCCAATTTATTTTCAATTCTCCAATCAATAAGACATTTACTAAGTGCATCAGCAATAATAACACTCGTATGTGGAGGTGTAATATTTTTAAAACTCAATACACAGTTTTTGTAATACCCAGTTAGAATCAACAAAATACTCAGTGATAGCCATATATTGAATACTTTGTCTACTTTTCCACAAATCAATAGTGATGTTAATCTTATTAACCTTGTGTAATAATGTTTTCAACTTTTTCTTTTCACGATCATAAACTGACATACAATCTTGCTTCATACAATGACGGCTAATTTTTTTGATAAAATGAAGAAGCATCTTTCATAAACTTATTGAACAAAATATGTTCCATCATAAAAAATAGATACTCGTGAACTAATACCATATATGCATCAAGTTCTCTAACTTTAGCATGATCATATGTACAGTTATTAATAGAACTTACCTCATTTAATTCAATTTGAGTAAAGGACAAAACATGTTGCTTCAATGTCGAATTTTGACCAAGAGCTAATTTTGGTTGCAAAGAAGTCTTCAAATGTGGATTGAATGTAGTGGTAGTGTTGTGCATATTCACTGCCCATGAATCCTTGCAATAGGACCACTTTGTCATTTTGCAGCCTTTGTCATATGTCTATTATGTCATTTCTTTACAATAACTTGCTATTTTTTTTTCTTTTATTTCTCTTAAATATAGTATTTTCTTGAATGTTGTCATTATCTTCATTTTCATCTAAATTAATATGATTCTTTAATACCTCAGTACTTACTGAGTTTGTTTCATTGACAATTGGACGCGAAGAAGATTCTTGAAATGAACTTGAGAATGGAATTGATATACCTATTCAAACAAGTTAATAATAATTTTAACTTGTAAATAATTTCAATATTATTGTATATTATCAAAAAAATTCTTGATGTAATTGTATAATTATTTTCAAACATATTAAATAGGGTCAGAATTTTAAATTTGAAGTTAGAATACTAAGATAGTTAAAAGTTAAATAGATAAACATTTCAAATTTCTTCTTACATTAATATATATATATATATATATATATATATATATATAATTAAACTATGTATATTTTTCATATCATCATTTTATTCAATTTATTATTAAATATCTTGTTATCATTTTTTGATTATCAATATAAAAAATATATTGTATTTATTTTTTATGATTTATTTATATTTGATTTGATTAAATTAGATTTCGAGAATATTTTAGAAATTCTTTTTCTTCTTTGTACAGTTTATTTATTCATCTTATTGAATAGAAATCATCACAGATCATATTTTTTCATGGTATCAAAGCAAAAAAGTACATAACCAAGTTCTTCGTCCCTAAGGCAAGGTTCATCATGGATAGATCATCACCTGATCACCTTTTTCATGTTCCTTCTTTAGCTTTATTTTTCTTTAATTTTTTTTCTTTCTTTATTTTATTACTCCATGTATGGTCACAAAGACTCGAATTCTCCTTTCAAATACTCTGATCCAATTTATTTTTGGTCTCCCGTCACAAATTATAGGTTACAGACTCGTTCTACGCTGTGTATTTTTGGAATATCCCTCTCATAGTCGAGATTATTTCATCGCATTTTTTTAGGATCATTTCTGCCAACCCAACCCATGTGCATCCTAGCAGCGCGCTTCTCTTGTTCGAGTCTATATCGCTTGGATCCCTCTCTCCTGGGTCGTCGTCTAGGCCAACTTCAACTCCTCGGCCCATTTTTCCCTCTTCTTTAGTTGGGCCCATTATATTATTATTTAGTAAGCAATGGACATTCACGCTCATGGTTAAGTTTGTGTTTTTTATGTTCCTTTTCGTTTTCAAGTCGCTGATATTTTCACAAAGAATCTTTTGTTGCAACTATTTTCTGATTTTTGAGATAGTCTCCATGTTCGTGATCCTCCTGCTTCGATTACGGGGGCATATTAGATAATTATTTATGATTATCTTTATCAATATAAAAAAAATATTATTTATATTTTTATGATTTATTTATGTTTAATTTGATTTGATTTGATTACGATAATATTTTAGATATTGTCTTCTTCCTTGTAAAATCTATTTATTCATCTTATTCAATAGAAATCATCATAGATCATATTTTTTCAATATAATTTCTTGTAATATATAAAAATAAAAATAAAAACACACCAATAAACATGGCTCATAGATAGACAATAACATACTTATGTCTTTTAAAATTTAAAAAATAATATATATATATATATATATATATATATATATATATATATATATATATATATTAAAACAATAAAAATAAAAACTTAAAAAGCTAATTATCAAACAAACACAATCTAATTATCCTGATAAAATTAAATAAATATTGTAAAGAAATGATATATTTACCATAAAAACTATTTCTAATTGAGTCTGGACTTTGGAGAAAGTAAGGAAAGAGAGAATTACCAATTTTTAGGGTTTATCAAATAGATAGAAAAATAGTTGAGTTGAGTTAGAATTTTAAAAAATATTAAGAGTTTAAACTACCACTAGGAAAAAAAGAATAAAGGATAAAAAATTTATATATATATATATATATATATATATATATATATATATATATATATATATAATGATCAATTATATTTGCAAATAATAGATGAGTAAGTTTAAAAATTAATCGATTTTAAAAATTTATTTAAATTCAATTTGTTTGATAAATGAAACATAAATAAATTCGAACTAGCTCATTTAAAAGATAATATATTTCAAATAAAAAGTAATAATAATAATTTTTTGAGAAATTTTTTAAAAATAGTCTTAACTTGCATTTTAAAAATAAATCAAAGCTTACAATATCATTAAGTTGTATAAAAGTAATAAATATTTTATTAATTTAAAAGAATAATAGATTTTAAGACTTTATCTTATATTTTTAATTCTATTTAAACAATATTTAAAAATACATTCTTTATAAATTTGGTATGAAATTGATATTGTCATAAATTTGGTATATATATATATATATGAGTAGATGAATCTTGTACCTCCAAGAATTATTGTATTGTACCAAATATGAGAGGGTACAAAACTATAAATTAGATAAGTGTCATGAGTTATGGGAAAAAGAAAAAGAAAAGAAAAAGAATAGTATGTATTGAATATTAAACTTTTTATTTATTTATAAAAATAATATACTTAATCTAGGACAACTAAAATAAATATAATTTTAGAGACAAGGATAGAATTATAAAACTAATCCTAGTATACATGGAGGAAAATGATAGATAGAAGGGTCAAAAGTTTCAAATTCCAATACATATAGAACTCTAGAAGAATGGAATTGGAATTTTTATGGTATAGAAAATTAAATATATGCACATATACCTAAGAAGCTTCTTATATATATATAGGACAAAAGCTCTTGGAGCTTTGTGCTTCTTCCATTTCTCCCTACTATTTTTTTCTTTTATGTATAAACAAATACACAAGAAATAATCAATAGATAGAAACAAAACAATGTTGAAATTCCTTCAACACAAAACGGTATGGAATGAGAAAAGAAAACCAAAAGCTTTTGGCTTGCAATAATACAAAATTATACATGTATTTTTTAGGTTACGAGTACCAAAAAATTCACTTACTAACGTTATTAGAAATATTTTATTATTAATTGAATATTTACATAACATTATTTTTAAATTAAGTTAAATCTATATAAATCTTTAGATCACTTTATATAGTAATTATTTATTATTGAATTTTCTAATTCAAATAATGTAATCATAATAAACTGGTTTCATTTATGATTAATTAATTATTTGTTTTATGTATTATTTAGATACATTGAATTGAATAATTGAGTTCATCCTTTGATGAATAATTTTCATATATTTGGACCACAAGCCATTGGTAAGAGAGTATCCTTTATTTGCAATAGCCCTAATATGATGACTAAACCAACTGCATTCATTGATCTATACATACATACATATATATAATATTCAAAAAAAAAATGTAGGTGAATAAACTTCTCTCGTTTTATAATAATGTTTTAATTATTATACATATATATTCACTGTTTATGCTACCCTTTTGGCACTGAAACAAACATCTCAATTCTTACAAAAAGATGGACCACAAACAAAAAATATAAAGAACAAGGATGGAGGAGGAGCTAGATCCAATCCCGGCGGAGAGAGTACTGTACTTGGCGGTACACATGAGCTTCATTTTCGCGGTGGTGTGCGTGACCGGTGGTGGCCGTCCCCCGCCACCAAAAGTATCCAAAATGTCGGTAATAACGAAACATCCACATGCATAACCCCCCGTATTGAAGTCGTCTTTCAATTAATTTGATCCATGAATGCCATTTTATTTTATTTTTTCAATAAATCGTTTTTCATATTGGATAATTTCTTTAGTCTTTAAAAATCTAAAATTTAACAATTCAATTTTTAGTTTAATTGCTTTGTGAATAAAAATAATTAAACTAAAAAAGATTAGGTCTTAATTCGGGGGGAAATCGTAATTTTGTATATTATTAGTGGAAATCATAATTTTTCAATGAAGATCGGGAGAGGTCATTTTAGTAATGGATGCGAATATTATATCATTATTATTATGGTTTGGTGTTATTTCTTGCTTGGTTCTGAGGTTAACAAAATGATTGAATCTAAGTTATATTTTAATTGAATTTAGCAGACTTTGCCATATTATAAAACCTGAGATTTATTTAATAAAGTGTGCACTGTTAGAATTGATAATGCTCCACCATGTGAAACTTCACCAATGCACTTACAAAAAGAGAAAAGAAAACTAATAAATTAAGTAAACATCATTAATATAATATATATTTAAAATCTCAATCGACCATAATGTCACATTTTGTAATTAAAATATTTATGTTTATAGGTGATAATACTATTAAGTAATCGGAATACTGTTTGTCTCTAAAAATATTTTTTTGATGGATATGTGGAATATTAATAACTTTTTTCTCACTCTATTTGGAAGAGATTATTAAGTGGTTTTTATGGTACAAAAAGGGAACATTGGATATGAAATGAGTTTGAAATCCAATCATAGTTTTCTTACATGATTGATGCATAGTTGAATAAAGAAGTTGTTCCTAAATTGCTTATCTCTTCTACGGTAACACAAAAGCAAAGAATAATGCTTGACCAATTTTGGAGGTTACCATATACATACATACATACATACATACATATATATATATATATATATATATATGCATAGTTGAATCATAAAAAATATTTTAACTATATCTTTAAAATATGAGCTTTTAATCTTCAAAATTACATATTAGATACAATTTATAATACTCAATTACTAACAATTATTCTAGTACGTAGCTCAAAAGACAAGCTAAATTTATTGTTAGTAAAATAGAAGTAACTTTAATACTTCTTTCATAGTAATGAATTGCCTTCAATTATTGCCATATTTATAAACAAAAGTAATTATTTATGAATCCTTTAATAACTTATATAATTCAACATTAATATTAAAATCTCAAGACTTTCATTTATTGAATAATAAAAAAAGTTCAATTTTTTTTTAAGATTTGATTTGAATTGTATAATAAAATATAATTCTTATTTTAAAAAATTTATTCTGATTCTAATATAACGTTTAAAATAAATAAAAAATTTGTGATTAATACAACATTTATAATTACATATCATGACATTGAATTGCTAATTCATTTAAAAAGAAAGGCGGGAAAAATAAATTAAAATATTTTCAATATTTTAAGTCTCTTATACAAATTTTATAGTTTTAAGATATACATTTGAGTACTATTTCCAACAATATTAACAGTTGTATATTTGTACAAAAAGTGTGGGGAAATGGAAAAAGGAAAAAAATGGTTCACCAAATAATCCATGAACATTTGTTGCAAATCTTTCCATTTACTTATACTTACTCTAGCAATGATGAATCCCTTTTCTTCATGTCCTTTATTATTATTATTATATATATATATTTTTTCCCCCACCATCCTTACTTTGACAAAAATGCCAAAAATGCCAAATTATGCACTATATATATATATATTTGCATGTGTGTGTGTGCATGGTAGACCTTAGCAATCCAATATCACTTTAGGGCTATAGATTGGAATCTTTTTAACTTTTTCTTCCAATAAAATTATTTTTAATGATAAAAAATCCAAACTTTTTTATTTATAATTTGAAAGGTTTTGATTTTGAGTTATAAAAAATTATGTTCCATTCAAAATTTGAGAATAAAATTTTATTTTATTCTTTTATAACACGCACATTATATTAAATAAATATAATTTCTTTTAAAATATATTTATATTTATATTAATTTTTATTCGATTTGAATATATTTTAGAAGAAAAAATAAGTTTTAACTAAAATTTAAACACTTACATATACAAATAAATACTTGATCTTACAATTTTATGTAACTCGGAAAAAAACTTCTCACAAGCTCGCATCACCTCAAGTTTTGAATGAAATTTATTTAAAAAGAAAAGGAAAGTAAAAGGTACAAATTTAAGATGATTTATGAAAATTTCCACCCTATAAATAGTTGTCCAAGACTGCAATCTTCCCGCCACACAATTCATTAACACCTTTGTCAACATTCCCTTTGGTTGTATTCTACTATTGGGAGTTATGGAGTTCATATCCAACAAAAGTTTTTCCATGATAGTCTTACATCAACATTTTTCCTTAATAAAATTTTAATCTTTAATCATTTTTTGTTTAACTTAAATATCACTAATAAAGATAGTAATCTTAAAAAGAGGGATAGACAACTTCAAGATGTAAGTGAGTTGTTGGTAAGAAGTTCTTTTTAAATTAAATGAATTTAAGGTTAAATTTTTAATTCATGTATGCAACGGTTTAAAATTTAAAATTAGAGTTTTTTCTTACAACATATAATTGTTTTTCGAACAAAATATAGATTGACTTAAAAAATATTTTTTTATAGTTTAGAATCTATTTAAAGCACATCATGTCTTTAATAAATAAATAAATAAAAAGGAAACTTGGAATATAACTTAAATACATAATAATTTATGTTTATAAATGAATTTACTATTATGAATATGTAATTTTATTGTCGAAGCTTCTATATTCAAAATTAAAATTATCAACATTTATTTTTGTAAAGAAAAAAGAAAAAGAAAATGACCAAATTAATTGATGGAAAAGGTTACACCTAGCAATCTAGAGACACAATAAAAGTCATAAAAAAAAAGGAAAAAAAAAGTGTTTTATTTATTTCTTTTTTGTTTGAGAAGTAGAAGTAGAACGTGGACGAATATGGTACGCCGTAAGACCATTGTCTCGTACAGTCCTCCTAGCCGTCAGATTACGCGAATCTAACGGCCACAGGAAACTTTTGGTGAAGGAGAATGGGCCCCACTATTCCTGCTGAGATTCAAGTCATAATAAGCAAAGAAAAGGGTACCGTTTCACGTCATAATTTCACCTTACATTTTTTTTTCTATTAAATTTTTTTTTTCTTTTGTAGAGTAAAAACAATTATGAGGAAAAAATATTTATAAATAAAAAAGAACTCGAATTAGATACATAACTGAATAGGTGAAGTAGTGGGAGGTTAATTTTTATTTGTAATATTTGAAAAATAGTGGGAAGTTATTTGTTTATGTAAATTATTATTTTAGAATATATATATATATATAGAAAAATAAAATTTCAAAGAAAAAGGACAGGGAGACAGCATTAATAGTAGTATTTTACAATGGTGACTTAGAGTCTGAAATTAACTACCAAACCACACTTCTTTTTGTTCTTCACAACAACATAAATCAAAGCCTGTTTCTCACTCATCAGTCTCTTCTTCAAAGCAAAGAACAAATTCTTCTCATTATAATCAAAATCTTTTCTTTGATTTAATACAAAGGAACCCATCTTACCATTTCCTCTCTGTATCTCTCTCTCTCTTCTCTGTATTTTCTTCTCTGTTATTCTCTATATGATTGTGGCTGTATATATGTATTTGTCTAATGTTGTGAAACCTTTGGACATATTAGTTTGATTTGATTTTTCAGATTTGGATTTGTTTCTTAACCTCCCCTCCTTTTCTTTTTCTTCATTTTTGTTGGGGCTGGTGGAGATTGGATTTTTGTCTTGCAGACCAAATAAGAGAGATGTATTAAAAAGATTAAGGTGGTTGTAATAATGGCAGGTGATATTGAAGAACCGTTTTCTTTGAGTTTTCGGGTAAAGTTACTTTTCTTTACTTGTATTTTCTGATCTGCATTTTTGTGGGTCCTTATTTTTTATTGATTTGAGTTTTGGGAACCAATTTTTTTATTTTACTTGGAGCAAGCTGTTTCTGTCGGTGTTAGAAGTTGTCGTTCTCAGTAATATGATTTAGTAGCTTTTTGGATCATCTTTTCTGGTTTTATTGTGGTTTTCCGTGTGATTTCTTAGATCACTGTGCTGTTGGATCAAACTTGTGTTTGCCTGCTGAAATTCTTTTTCCAATTTCAAGGAGAGATAGAGACAAGAATAGTGGGTTGGAAAGATAGAATTTTTGGAGACTTTTCTAGTGCTACTTTCTAGAGAATAACTTTCTTTGTGGATTGTAGAATTGTATTGGTTGTATTATTCATTTCATCATCTATGGTGTTGGCTTTTTTTTTTGGCGTTTTATGCATTAGGGATTGTTGCTTGGGGCCATTTTTTTTATGACGTTTTAGTTCCTTGAAATGTAGATGTTCAGTTAAAAGATGATGCAGAAGCACATGTTACTAAGAAATGGAAGATTTGAACTTTTATTTTTTGTGTAATCTGAATTGTGGACAAAGAACAGGGCATTTTGTTTTCCTAGTTCTTAAATAATACTTTCTAATTATCTGCTATCCTGAAATATGCAGTCTGATTCCCTACACTCGGGGTCTATTTCATTTGGAAGATTTGAAACAGAAGCTCTATCTTGGGAGAGGAGGTCATCTTTCTCTCATAACAGATATCTTGAAGAGGTTGAGAAATACTCAAGACCTGGTTCAGTCACTGAGAAAAAGGCATATTTTGAAGCTCATTTTAAGAGGAAAGCACTTTTAAGTCAGAGTTCGTCAGAGTGCCAGGATGGGATTGAACGCCAAAATAGCGAAAATGAATCTTCAGAAAATCTGGGTTCTCAAGAGGAATTTGAGCATCTTAATGAAGACAGGCATATGAATGGATGTGATGCAAGTCCTGCTCATTCTGTGACCAATAGAGGTTTTGAAAATATGATGAGCTATGATGAGAATCGAATTCTTGAGCTGGCAGAAGCAGATTGCGAAAACATAGAGAACTATGATGCGAGTCCAGCTCATTCTATGACCAATAGAGGTTTTGAGAATATATCTACCTATGGTGAGAGACAGATGCATTCAGTAAGAGATGGAGGTTTCCAAAATATGATGTCCTGGGATGAGAGTCCTGTTCATCCAATTGGATACAGGAAATTTGACATCATTGAGTGTGAGAATGATGATGATGCTGGGGCGTCGTACCCGAAACCTCAGACTGGAGCTGCTGCTGGTGATGCTAATAATTTGTGTGGAATTTCAGAAGTTACCTTGACAGATGAGTCATTTCAGGCTGAAGCAGAGGATTCAACAGTGAGCAGTACCGGGGCAGAACTTAAAGCACACCAAGACCATAATTCTGATTGTGATAAAACGAATTCAGAAATATCATCTAAAACCACTAATATGTCATTGGGTAGTCCATCATATCAAAAAGATGATAGTGTTACTTCGAAATGTCAAAGATATCCTTCTCCCAAGGTTTGTCTTCATGTTCATTTGTACAGAATGATATGAATTTTTCTGATACTGCAAGAAGGAAAAGATTTAGAAGATAAGGATAAATGCATTTGAGTACTATGACATAGCATTATGTAGGCTATCTTTTTTGTTTGTATAATATGTAGTGCAAATTTTTATGTCTCGTTTTGTTAATACAGGTGAAGACTAGGACAGAAACTAAGCTTGCGAAGTCCAAAGTGGCGTCACGAGCCAGTGCTGGTCAGGCCAAGAAATGCATATCTAGTGGTGAGGCATCTAAAGATGTTGCAAGGACACCCCTGAGGAGGGAAGGTGATGTTTCGCTCAGATCAAGGTCCGAAAAGAAGATATCAGTTCCTGCAGCTTCTTCAACCATGCTTCCTGTCCATAAAACTCCACAGCGTGAGGTAGTAAATAGTATCTTGAAGTACTAGAATATCAACTTATATTGTTTCCCTTTTAAGAGCTAAAACTGCTAAGTGCTCTTATTACATGGTAGTATTGTTCTTAATTTTTACGATAAACCTCTTTCCTTATAGGCTTCTCGTGCATCAAAGGGAAAACTGCCCATTGAACACAAAAGGTATTACCATATTTTTGTCAGCATTATCCAAAATTTATTTCCTTCAGAGTTCATGTTCTTGATTGCATTTGTTTTGGTGTAGTTCTGAAAAGGATTCAAAAATGAAAAAAGTTCTCAATTCTCGTCCTTCAACAGCAGAAAAGGTTTCTCCTCGAACATCTGAAGCTTCTGGCAGGTTTATGTTCTGCATACTTAGTCATTTTGAATCTGTTACTCATATAAGATTTTATGATCTCATGTGTGGTGCATTTCCTTCAGGAGCATGCGAGCTCTTAGTTCAACAAGAGTATCTGCAAAACAAAATGGTCCAATTTTTAGTTTCAAAAGCGACGAACGTGCAGAGAAGAGGAAGGAGGTAGGAAAGCACCAGTGTATTTTGATTCACAAAACATTCTTAAAAACTATAATGATAGAGCTAATCTTTCTGTCTCCATATCAAAACTATCTCAGTTTTATACCAAGTTGGAGGAGAAAATGCATGTGAGGGAAGCTCAAAAGCAACAACTTCAAGCAAAGCAACAGGTAAATTAATTACCAATGCAAGATATCTTTCCTTTATTCAATTTTATTTCAAAGATCAATTCCCTCATGAGCACTAATGTATTAATGTTTCCATCCAAAATTGAATGTTCAGATTTTTTGTTTTTATAGATGTTCATATGACAAATGCCTACTTTTCTAAAATAAGCAAAAAGTTACCATAAGTCTCTCAAATACTTTCCTGAATTTATTGGATTCCTATCCCCTTGAGGCTGTGGATAGCCACATTGTTAACAATAATATGGTAATTTACCTATTCAAAGGGAAAATTTAGTGTGCAATTGAGTATTAAACTATCTTCCTGTCGTTTTCTGTCTCTTTTATGGTAACTTCTTCATTTCACTGAGGTGATGATTTATTTGCTATTCTCTTACAGGAAAAGAAAGAAGCAGATCTTAAACAGTTACGGAAAAGCCTCAACTTCAAGGCAACACCTATGCCTTCCTTTTATAGTGGAGTACATGGATCAAACAAGAACAAGGTATCTAAACTTAATTTTACTTTGGTCCATTTTTTCATTCTGGATATAGTAATGTGAATACTCTTCCATGTTCCGTGGTGAAATTAATCACATTATCCAGATATTCTTGCATTAGAGCGTTGCATGGATCATTCTGTTATTTATTTTTTCCTTTTGCTATGCAGTTGAATTTTTTTGACTTGTTCGTGAATATTTTAATCTATTTAATGATCCATGTATCTTCTTTTAACTATGAGTTTCTATGTAACATGAAGTGATGGGATCGTTTAAGTAAAACTTTATCCTTGCACACTTACAATCCTTTTTATCTTATTAATTCCAGATTATAGTAGAGGATCTTTAAACCATCCTCTGCTGTTTCTGTTTATCAACTACCCTTTGTTTATCTTTTTTTACATTTTTATTGAAACTTGAGGAAAATATTTCTCTATCTCATGACTCTAGAAGTATGTTTCTATATCTTTTGTTCATCCATTGTGATTTTGTTCTGGGCTTACGGAATCTAGTAAATTCATTCAGTTATGCTTCTTTGTGAAGCATAATAAATTTCTCTGCTTCTTTTATCTGGCTTTGGAATCCATTCACCCACCCGATAATTGGTACTCCACTAAATAATGAGGTGTGGGTATGTGAGAGATATATAGATATATCTAGAAGTGTCTTGATCAGTGGCAACAACCCAATTGCCCTGAACATGCAGTTTAGTTGAAACTCTTGTTTTCACTGCTTGAAGTGAAATGTTAGCTTCAGTTCTTATAGAAGAGGAGAAGTAGTATCTTGATAATGCGATCATTGGTTCCAATACCCTCTTCCATCCTACAGAGTCCTGCTTGCCATACCTCAAAAGCATTAGCCTGCTAATCTTCATTTTTTGTGCATTACTTTGTAGACTGATGGCCATTCCACATTTTGTTGGATTCCCTTGTATATATATGTAGGAGTAGTTTCACTGACTGTTTTGACTTGGTTTCCATATCTTGTGTATGTTAAGAGGATAAATATAACCATCTCTATTAGCTTAAATTTCATGTAGCAGCATCATTCTAACTCGATTTACTAGTGTAAGAGAAAAGCTGTAGAATAGTGAAACACTAAGAAAACTGTCCTACTTCTTCAGGCGACGACTGGTAGCAGCAGCAAATCAACTACCAAAGTAGAAAGCAAGCATGCAGGCTCAAATGACCAGCACTCCCTTTCCTCTACTGATCCTGTTGGCACTGCTGATCAAATACCAGTCGAAGGAGTCATAAATGTTCCATCAGGAAGAAGCAGTGTCCAATCGTCTGATGCATCCGCAAGTGATTACCATGGAGTTGCAGCAGCAGAAGAAGGTAGCAGCAGCAGCAGCAGCAGCAGGGGAAATAGAGGCCAGAAAGTTGAGGGAAAACAAAAGGTTGGATCCAGGACAAGGACAAGGACAAATACAGGCAAGGCGGCGAGAACAAGTCATCATCACCTGGCAGCTGTCGGTGTTGCCTCCAGAACCATACTAGTAGCTAAGTAATAGTTTTACCATTACCACATGTTTGTTTAATTCATAGTTGTTTTTATGTTTCTGTAACAAGTTTGAAGATAAACTGCCACTTTATGAGAAAAAAATTAAAAAAAAATAATAATGTAGTCTCTGCTTAATAATGTTGCAGAGTTTCTTATGGTATCAGTATTATTCATAGTAGTGTAGTTGTTCTTGTTGTATAGAAAGCCATGGATTCTGGCCATGCAAGACTCCCATGGCTGATCAAGTAGACCAACCTACCAATTGTTAACTTCATCAAATATTTCAAGATTTCTAGCCAGTTTGTTGTAACATATGTATGTAGTTTATAGAATCATTTCAATTAATTTATAAATATTTATAGTTTTGCATACTGTGGAAAACAAAATTTGCATATTTCTTAAATTGATGCATTGTCACACACACAGATATATATATATATATATATATATATATATATATATATATATATATATATATGTATATATAATGGCCCATTCAGCTACTTTGGTGGCTAGCATGAATGATGAAATATGAAAATTGCAAAATTTGTAGTGGTTAGAAAGTCTTTGTCTACAAATTAAAGAGTATATTAAAGGAAGTAGGCTACATTACCGAGAGGTAGACGTCAATGGCCACAATCATCTTCACCAGAAAAGCTAAAGGAAAAACAGGAAAATCCAATGAAAATGAATTGGATAATTTGTAGTAAAAAAAAACCCTACAAGAATTCCCATCCATGAACACCTACAACATATCTCTTCCTCTTTTAATTAACAATAATAATAAGAATAAAAGTAATTACATATACTATGAAGAAAATAAACAATATATAACTAGTGGGAAGTAGAGAGAAAGATATTGAAAAGAAGGAGTGAGAACATGGTGGTGGTGGTGATGATGATGGTTCTTGTTGATGAAGAGTGATCAGCATGAGGTGGCTTCCTGTAGTAGAAAGGAAACCATGGTAGTATTGGCTCAGGAGGTGGTGGAGTTAATCCATTAACAAATCCAGGTGGTGGAATATAGGGTAAGTTTCCATCTGCTGCAGGTGGGGCGGTGGAAAATGGAGGAGGGTTACTATAAGATCCTCCTCCTCCTCCTCCTCCTCCACCTCCTCCTGTTTGTGGTGATGGTGGTGTTGTACTTGGATTGTTGTTCCCGGAGCCGCCGCCGCCGCCGGTGGGAGGTGGATAGCATGGATAAGGACATTCTTGGGATGTGGACCTCGCCGGAAAGTGAAGAACTATGGATAGGAGAAGTAAGGAAGAGAGGAGGTTGTGGTTGTGGTGGTGGTGGTGGTTTGAGGCCATGATGGGGTAATGTTTGTGAGTGAAGAATGGAACAAGAAAATGAATTGGTGATAGATGAAGTGAAAAGAAAGGTGAATTGATTGCTAAGAAATAATAATAGTTAACACTTAGTACCAAAAAGGAATTAAAGTTGGCTTGGTAAGGTGATTGAGTTGTCGACCTCTTGATAAAAAAAAAAAAAAATTTGGAAAGAAGAAGCCAAATTTGATAGGGAAGGGATAGAATAAAGAAAAAAACTTTAGGTCACTTTAAATGGTCTTTTCTTTTCCATAAGCTTGCATTTGTCCTTTAATAATTACAACAATAACACTAATAACACCAATATATATATATATATATATATATCATAAAACATTCAAAGAACTCTCTTGTGTTCACTTCAAACCTTAATTGGCAAGTAATTAAAGAACATATATATATATATATATATATAATATATATATATATGCTCGGAAGAAAATTAGAGAAAAATATTTATATGAATCCAATCTGAATTAATGGAGATGTGATGGTTAAAAAAAAAAACAAATAAAATGTATATATATTGTGTGTATATAAGAGTTAGGCAAAAAGTCCTTGATGGGAAGAATGAAATGACACTGCAAATAGTTAAATAATTCTCGTACCTTGTGGAAATTTAGGATGATTATATATATATATATATATATATATATATATATATATATATTCTCGTACCTTGTGGAAGTTTAGGATGATTATATATATATATATATATATCCTGAATTTTTAAAATTTTTTTTTTGGGTGGGGATTCACGTGAATTGATGTCATGTGTTTCAATACATTGAAGCGTGAATATCTCTTTGCTTAGCTAAAAAACTATGGCGTTATTCGATCGGGATTATAGGGCCATGTTTGTCTTGGATCTTGTTTTTATTGCTTCGTAACATAGAAATCACAACTCAATAATACGTATATATTGCTTTTTTGTCGAATATTCAAAGTTAATATTATATTATATGAGAATTAAAGTATTTTGATTTTGATTTTAATTTTCTTTCAAAATCAATAAGAATCCAATGGTTCATATCAATGGAAACATCAATTTCTTGTACATAAATTTATTATTAATTTGTGTAATCTTATTTTATGGTCAATTAAAATTGAAAGTGTTAAAAAAAAAAAATATATATATATATATATATATATATATATATAATATATATATATACAAAATAAGTGTCGGTTTGCTGACTGCAAGAGTGTGTTCAAAAATGATCCTTCCATACGCATTAATAAAAGTAAATTAAAAAAAAAAAAAAGAATAAGAAAGGAACAGCTGCTTTTGTTGTTGAGTGATGATGTTTGCCTCATGATTGTGACTTTGTGTGGAGATCAATTTTGCTATGTGTAAACATTCTATTTAATATAAATTCTTGAAAAATAATATATGATATTTATATTCAAGTAAGGTTTGAAAATAATCAATTATAATTTTCAAACCTAACTATATGATATATTTTGATGGGGGGGGGGGGGGGCAATGACTTTTCCCCTTTGTCTCTTTTTTTTTTTCTTCCTTTGATTAGAAGTCATAAGCTCATTAAATTCATTCATTATGTAAGGTAGGTGTATATGCAATGATTCTTGAACTTAGATAAGTTAAAAAATAAAGTTATGAATTTTATGTTGGGAAATAGCAGCCCCCACTTTCTTCCTTGTTTGTAAGAAAAATGGAATTTAGTTCCCACTCAAATTTTAATGTCTTTTAAGGGTTCAATTAGTGCTTCTTTTATGAAAATATAGTAGACAAGAGCAACTAAATTGTGTACTTAGTCAAGATTCAAAGTGAGTGTGTGGCAAACTTCAATTCTTTCTAGCTAAGTAGGTTAGGGAGGGGGGATGAAAAGAAAAGGCCATAGAAGAAAGAAAACACATGGATTCCTTTCCTTTTGTCCATCATTTTTACCTTGCTTATAGTAAAGGGCACAAATTTAAAAGGTAATGTGGGGGTAAAACTCAAACACACACCATGCATGGGTATTGTTGAAAGACATATATATATATATATATATATATATATAGGAGTAGAATATAAATCATATATACATCCATGGAAAAGGAAATAGAAAGGTGAAGAAGAAAAAAGGTAGAAAAAAAGAAAGAGATAGGTTGGTAAAGGTAACTAACTATAAAAAGTTCTCCTTTTTCTTGATAATCTCTCCAACTTACACTCTCATTTTTAATAAATTTAAGGGATATAAATTCAACTTAGTATTGCATATAGCAAGAAGTGCTTAAATTAAACTTCTCCCACTCCAATTTTATATATATATATATATATATATATATATATATATATATATATATATATATATATATATATATATATATTCCATCATTTTCTATGTACCTTGGGGATGGATGTAAAATGGGTTTCAAACAAATACTTCAAAAAACAAATAATAATAATAATAAAAGGGTGGAAATTTCTATTAATATATAGGTATGGGTATGACTTGTAATAAAATAGGAAGTTCTTGTACTACTAAAACATTAATTGTTGAACCAAATTTTATTTATTTTTCAGACTAAACCAAAAAAGTACCTTCACAAAAGTTTGTCAACAACTATAGGAAGGAGCTCTTGAGCTTCCTCCACTTGGCACATACAAAAGATAAGAATATCCCTTCATTCATAATACTTTTACCAAAATGAAAAAAAAAAAAAAAAAAACCTCCATAATTGTTTGTACCCCCTTGAATTCACACACACACACACACACACACATATATATAATATATATATATATATATATATATTTTACCAAAAGGAAAAAAAAAAGAAAAAACTCTATAATTGTTTGTACCCCCTTGAATTCACATACATATATATATATATATATATATATCAATCTAATTAGTTATGAAATATATAAAAGATTCCCTTTCAAGATAATCAAACAAAGTTAACCTAAAGATAATCAATAAGACACTACAAAACAATTGAGACAAATGAATCATCATGGCATTCTTGACCACCTATTCATAAAGCATTTCTAACCCCCTTGGATTAAGGTTTTCTTTTTTTTCTTTTTTTTTTTATGGGGTCAAGAAATTGGTACAAATCGATGTTGATCTGATTTCTATCTCTATTTTCTGACAACCTCTGACATCAAAATCAGATGGTAAATAGGTTTCGAAGCTTCTCCAAGAAGCAATATATATATATATATATATATATATATATATATATATATATATATATAATTTTGCCCCACCACTCCTCGATAAATTTGTACCTAGGAAACCGATCCAAAATCTATACTTGTTTCTTTTTAATCAATAAATATATGGAAATTACTAAAAGAATAAAAGAAAAGTCAAAATTGGCTTTGGTTCATGGGCGGCCATTTCGCTCCTTCCCTTTCCTTTCCTTTTCCCTTCCCTTCGCAGATACGTATAATCAGAAACCTTTTGGACGGTGATAAATATTCCCCCATAACATGTGTGTGTATATATATATATAGTTGGTAGAAATTAATTATTAATTAATTTTGAAGGAGATTCAAATTTAGAGATGGTGACCTAACCATGCACTGAGTTTTCAAGAAATTAGTAAAATTTTTGCTTCAGTTCTTCTAATTTAGTCAGATTTATTATCTATATGTATGTATGTATGACTAATGACATGAACAGCTGTCATCTTGACAAGGAGTTGTCCCATGAAGCCTTGTGTCACCAAATAATTTTCCACCAAATGAGAATCTTCTTAATTTTCTCAAACCTACTTTATGGACTTTTATTTTATTTATTTTTTCTTCACCAACGGCTTTCTATCTTAATTAAAGCGTCAAAACATTCATTGACAATATATATATATATATTAAATATAAATAATTCATATATATTTTTTTGTATAAATAAATCATTCTTTAGTTAAAAAAAAAAAGGTTACATGAAAAATATAAAAGATTATTATAGTAAAATAATAGTGTTAAAGTAATGAATGTGATTAAAGTCACTTTACATACTTAACCAAAAAAACTTGCTTCCAAAAAGCTCCAAGTAATGGTGGACCCTAAAAGTAGAAAGAAAAAAGGGACAAACTTTTCTGTTCAGAAACCAGTGGAAACTATGGAAGCTGGTGGATAATATGTAACTTTCATTATTATCAAACATTTTAGTGCTCTTCCCTAGCTTAGTCATGGTTCTTTGTTGCATATATATATATAATAATTAATAATTGATTCTTCATCTTATCCTCAATTTCACACACACACACACACACATATATATATATATATAAAGACAAGCTTACACCCACAAAAAAAAAAAATAATAATAATTAAAAGAAAAAGGATAAGAAAACTTAATTACTTGATCACAAAATGAATAATCAAGATTCATGATTCAATTTTTTCTTTAGACCATCTAATATTCAGAATTACTATTCATATCTGAATACGTAGTTGAGTCTAACTTATTCGTAGAATACAATTTTGATCAGGTGAATAGTAGTACATAGTAATCTGATCATTTTATCCAAAAAAGAAATTAAAATGGTCATTATTTGATCTGTTTGAACACTTAAAATTTTGAACATAATCACCAGAAATTAAAGAAAATATGTAATTAACTATTGCTATATCAAGAAACCTAAAATAATGAGAAGAAAATTTTCCCTCATCCATGAAATTCTCGATTTCTTGATCTTCTGAATCTCTTTGGTGTGTTGTTGTTGTTGATCATATAAAATTTTGGGTTTACCAAATCTTTTCCAGAATTCAGAGCAAACGATTGAATAAAATCAAGAGTGGGACCATCAATAATCCAACAGTGAAACCACCGGCGGGGGCGGAGGTGGGAGCACCGGCGTTGTAAGACTGATCGACTGGGTATAAGTTACCCGGAGGACCAGTGAAATAAACGTATTGAGAAGGTGGAGTAGGGTTACTAGGGTAGCTAGGTGTTTTAGAAGGAGGAGGAGGACAGTATTGACCTGGTGTCGGAGGCTTGGGAGCTGGAGGCGGCGGTGACGGTGACGGTGGCGGCGGCGATGGCGACGGTGGCGGCGGCGATGGAGGCGGTGGCGAAGGAACAGCACATGGGTTGTTGCAAGGACATCCTCCACACTTGTTTTCTGCATCCGGGGTTAATGGTTGTTGCCCATAAACGGTAGTACTGGCGACGGCAGCTCCAAGAATGATCAAAACCACGGCGGCTTGCCACGACATATTTATTTATTTATTTATTTATTTATTCTTTTCCGGCGAGACGAGAGGGGGAAATTTATTTATTTTCTCTTTGTAATAAAATATGATGGTTTGATTGGTTTGGTGTGAACTAATTAATCAGTGATGATGTTAGGCAAGAGAGAAAATATGTTGAAAAGAAAAGAAAAGAGAAGAGAAGAGAAGAGAAGAGAAGGGAAAGAAACGGTTTGGGCACGTTTCTACAATTCTAAGGTGCATGAAAGTGAACAAATGGTATGGAAATAGAAAAATGAGTGTGACATGAAACAGAGAAGGGTACACACTCAACTATATGTGTTGAAATTTTTGCCTTAATCTACAAGCCAAATTCACATTGCATGTGGGATACATACATGGTCCATTTTAGGTTCTTGAATTTGAGGAATTATATATATATATATATATATATATATATATATATATATATATATTCCTTTCTTTTTATTAACTTTTTTTTTTCTATTTAGAATAATTAATGAGTATTAAAGTAAAGATATATCCTCATCAAATATAAATAAAAAGGTAAAAAAAATATAACTTAGTTAATAACAATTTCACTTATAATTTTAAAAGATCATAAATTTAAAACATGATAAAGACAAAAATACTTTAAAAAAATTACATAATTTTTTTTAAATAAAATGAAAATATATATTAAAAAAATGTGTAACACTTGACAATTGACTTGTGTGTATATTTTATATGAAAACTTCAATAATTAGAACTTTGGATATATATATTGTACTATATAACAAATATAATATACCTTTTCATTTAATAATAAATAAATAAATAAAATTGGCGTATACTTAGATTAGTAATTAATTAGTATGACCTACTAAATTGTTTTACTAGTTTATATATAATACACTCAATTATATATATATATATATATATATTTATTTATTTATTTATTTATGAGTATTAATTATAGGAGGTGTATAATTTGCAATGCAATAAAGGATGTCATTAAATGATTAAAAAGTCAAGTTGCTAAATTATACTTAAATTATGCGTTTGCATGTGCATGCACTTTATTCTTTATTATAGTATCTTTAAAGAGATGCATACAACACATACCCACACACACACACATATATATATATATATATATATATATATATAGATATATTTGTTTAAAAAAGAAGAAAGTCACATTCTTTTTTAATGTGATCCTTTATTATCTATAGAGATGTACATTTAGTTCTACTCTAACCAAGAAAAATACACACACACACACATATATATATATAAGAACGCCCTCCCAAATGCCCATAAGGAAGTTCTGTTTTATTTCTTTATAAATTAAGTAATTATTGAGTTCAAAATCATACAATTTCTTAGAAAAGTATAGTACTAATTTTGTGTGTATTGTATAGTTATGTGGATATGCATTTATTGCTTTAAACAATTGAAAAAGTTAGGTACAATAAGGGAACAGTATTCCTTGCCATGACAATAAAGCTTAAGGAACATATTTGGACAGCCTCTCATTATTCTATTGGTATGGAAAAAAAAAAAAAAAAAAAAGAAGAAGAAGAATCCAATTGGACTTTACAACACAAAATTTGTGCATTTTAATTGTATTGATAAAAGATGCTTTCATATTTTATGCGACAAGCACATCATATTTATTCACTTTATAATGAATTAGACCTCAAGAAATGTACAACATATACATACATATATTTTATATAATTTCATGTGGATTAATGAGAGTCTCACCAAAAACTTTTTACATGATTCGAACCTGAATCATTTGTCCTATGAGTTTGCTTATCAACTCTTCCAAGCTACGGATATAATATATATATATAATATATATATATATTATATATATAGATTTTGATTAGAAGAAATAATTTTTAAAATAAAAAATTAATTAATTAAAAATGAAAATTTAAAGATCAATTTGAAAAAATATAAATAGTTAAAGGAGTAATCTAGAAAAGGTTTCTAATATGATTTATCATGAATGCTTACATCAGAGCCCAACTAGGAATGGAAGAGATAATTGGGCTTCTAATGTTTAATATTAACATATCCAAATATCTGATCAATGTGTCTTTTCCCCAACAATCCTCGTCGGTTTTAAGTTTGGTCAAAATCCAATGTTTAAAAAGGTTACATGATTTAAAAAAAAAAAAAAAAGCGTCAGCAGTTTACGGACAATTTAATCCCACCGAAAAAAGTGGGAGAACATTTCTGCAACTTCTCGGTATAGTTTTCATGAACTTTCAAAGTTTCTAGCTCGGAAAGGTCACAAAATCTCCTTCATTTTTACTCTTAAAAACCCACCAGAAAAAGCTATGAGGCGTATGAGGTAATTTGTAAGAAAAATTAGATAAAAATATAGGAATTATGAGACTTAAACTTTATTAAAGGCAATATTTTCCCTATACAAATGCCTTTAAGTTCAATAAAGATATGCTTAGTGTTTATAGTTTTGTTATGGTTCCAGGTCAGACTTGCAATATATTTTTTGTATTGCTTTTGTATTATTATTTTATGTGGACTTGTATTGTGGACTTTTTTAAATGTTTTTTTATTTTAATCTATATATTTTATTTTTTTGGGAACTAGTGTTATTCTCCTTAAGTTCTATCTGGTTGAACAAAAAAAGAATATATATATATGTGAGCAGAAAATTTGAAAGGAGAGCAGTTCCCGTGTGCAGCTTTGATCGAGGGTCAAAATATGGTCTGATTTGGCTCAAGTTTTGACAGTTTCTTTTCGTGATGTCTTGAGCTTTATTTTGTACGGTTGGATTGTCATTTTGAGCTCCGATTTGGTCTAAACAAATATTTTCACTAAATTTTTATTTTTTTTTTTGTGATTTCTACACTTTTTATTCTCTAGTTTTTATCTCTTATTGTTTGGTGTTTGTTGGTAGATGTGTGAACCTTTTGTAGATTGAATTTAGTTTATTTTACCCTCAATTTTCAATAAAAAGTATAGGGTGGACTCTTCTAACTGTCCCTGGTTTTTACTCTTCATATCAAAGAGCTTTTTCTATGTATAAATTTGTTGTTGCTTATTTGTTGCAATTTTATTGGTTTTAGTTTGATAATTTAATTGTGATAATATTAGGATTGATTAGATTGTGAAATTGATTGATAATATTGTCTTTTGTGACATTCTTGATTCCCTACAAGTTTATAGAATTCTATTATTGTAACTCTTGATAAGATCGTTCTTAGGACTATTTATCAACTTGAAACGATTATGATACCTTTTTTATAGATATGTGTATTTTAGATAATTCTTTTTTATTTTATATTTAAATATAAATATTATCTTTTACAAAAATGTCTTTAGAAAGACAAACTCTTTTGTACCAACCATGGTTCATTGAACCATTTGAACCTTTACTTATTGAAATATCAATACAATATATATTCTTGGTGAGTTTATAGAGTAAAGTCTTTGGATTCTTTGAAAAGACTAACTTTACACTCATATAGGTAAATCTATATCAAGTACCCTTGCATGTATGGTACATTGAAAAAACTCGGATTCACCATCCTTTCAATGAACCTTCGATCATCCGCCCTAAGTAAGTACCAAAAGTCATGTATGGAGCTAATCTGCTCCAGGGGAACTTCAAACCCTCGATCATCTGCCCTAAAGAAAAGGTTTAGGAGTCTGCTTAACCAACTCCCCCAAACTACCGGGTTTGGTTCTAGTACTTTAACCACTGCATGACATTCCCAAACTCTTAAATAGTTTAAGTTTGGTTTTCTTTTATTCAAAAATTAATAAGGGGGTTTATTACTCCTTTTGTTAGCAACTGTTTAATATATAACAAGTTGTAATTAAAGATTCACCCTAAAATCCTTGATTAAAACCAGAATTAGACATCATAGCGTTAATCATTTCCATTAATATACAATTTTTACGTTGTACACCATTCTATTGGGGTATATAAGGTGGAGTAATTTCATGTCTAATTCCTTTTGTTTCAAAAAAGGAAGGATCATAATATTCCTTCCTTCTATCTTTCTTTAAAATTTTTATAAATATTTCACAATATAATTCAATTTTACTTTTATAAATTTTAAATTTATATAAAGTTTTATCTTTAGAACTTCTAAGATAAGCATGGCAATATCTGCTATAATCATCAATAAAAGTGATAAAATATTTCTTTCCACCTAAAGTAAGAGCCTTACATAAATCACATATATCACGAATTAAATATAATAAATGAACTCTCAATTTTAAAGAAAGACTTTCTAGGACAACCAACTTCTCATTCTTAACATTTGAGGAAGAGCTTATATTTTTGTCACTATCTTTCTTTTCATTGTCTTTTTTCTTCTTATAATGATAAGAGTTTGTTTTGTAATGTCCCTCTTTTCCACAAAAATTAACAATTGTCCTTTTTCTTTTCCTCAAATTTATGGACTTTGTTATTCGAGAAAGGTCTTTTCTTTTACATTGAATTTGACTTGGTTTCTTCAATGTGAAGAACTTATGAGACTGATTCATCATTATTAGTCTTTTCCTGCAATTTCATTCTTGTCTGAATTCTTCTTCTACAGGAAGAGAATTTGCAAGATGCTCAAAAGAAATATCCTTTCGGTTGTGCTTTAAATTTATTTTGAAATCTTTCCAAGAAAGAATGTAATTTGTTAATAATATTTGATATCACAATTGATTTATCCATATGTATTTTATGCTGAGTAAAATTATTTAAAATCCTTTCAATTTCATAAAATTGCTCTAAAACTGATATGGTTTTATTCATCCTATAACTATTAAAATGGGAGACAAGAAATTCTTACTAGTTGCATCTTCTTGCATATTTAAAATACAATAAATATATACTTAGTGTTTGATAATTTGTAAAATTCTGTTATGATTACTCTCGATAAAATTATTCTTAATATTAACCTGCCTAATCAATATGAGTATTTATCAACTTTGATAGATACTTGTGATAGATGTGTATTTTTAGATAATATTTAAAAGGCAAACTGTTTTGTATCAACTTATTCATTCAACTATTTAAAAAATATTTAATATAGTAAGATCTGTTCAATTCGGAAACAAGCGCAGACTCTGTTTCCGATGTCTATCACCTTGGGAAGGGGATTGACGCCTGTGATGCCATGGTCATAAGACAGTGCTATGAATTTGAAGGTGATTGGTTAAAGCTATTGGAGAAGCCAGTAATTCCTCTGGGATTAATCCCACCGGCGAAGGACCATAGTAGTATTGAATAAATCTCAAATTTTCAGCAAATCAAATCAAATCAAATTCTTAGCTTTAGGAATTGTTGATATTGTGATTGATTTTATCTTTATTATCTTTCCTTACATAGCTCCCATGATTGTAATATAAATACGTGATATATTTTTTACGTTAAAGTAATTCAATGAAATATAATTACTCGATACTAATTCAACATGGTATCAGAGTAGATGCTCATCCAAACCCTAAAAAAAAAAGTAGAAGCAATTTCATCAGGCGGCCAATGACGGTGGTCTTTAAAAGAAGGACGATTCGCCGACCTTTACGCAGAAAGCATCTGATGACGCCAAAATCAACCTCAACGGATTCAATCACAACGAATATTTGACGTTTAACATTTCGTCGTGTTCTAAAAATGAAGTTCATGAGCTACGGAAACGGTTATCCTCCGAGCTTGAACATATTCGGAACTTACGGGAACGAATTGAGTCCGGTCAATTCAATTGTAACGGATTCAGTCCCAAATCTCTCAGAAAGACGAAGAAATTGCCTGGTAATAAAAGGCCCATCCCTTTCCGATCTGATAAGGACCCAAACTCGAATTCTAAAGTCTTTCTCACCATTTTATTATTCTGGTTTTATTATTTTGCTCGTATTAGTTTGTTTTTGTTTAAAAAAAATAAAAAAAAAATCACAAAAAAAAATCCTCCAAAGTGCACGAGGTTAAACTGCACGTTACTCCTTAATATGATTATAAACTCTTTACAAAGTTAAAAAAGTCTCGGGCCACTGAAGTAGTTTCACAGGAAATCAAGCCGCTTCACGTTGACACATGCGGAATCTACATGCTCCACCTTGAGGGAGAGTGTTGAATAAATCGTAGATCTTCAGCAAATCAAATCAAATCCTTACACTTTAGGAATCGTTGATATTGTGATTGATTTTGTCTTTATTTTCTTTCCTTACATAGCCCCATGATTGTAATATAAATAGGTGATATATTTTTCATTTTAAAATAATTCAATAAAATATAATTATTCGATATCAATTCAACAAGTAGTAACTATGAGACATGGGTCTCGATCAGAACAGTAAATCGGCGCTGTTTGTGGGTTTAGGGTCTGAGTCAAGAAGAGCTGACTGAGCTAGCTCTGGGCTTGGAGTTGTCCGGTTTGCCTGAAGGGGTTGTTTAGCCGCCGGAGGGCTTTGAGGGGAGAATTAAAGGTAGGGGTTTTGTATGGAAAAGTTGGGCACCTCAGTTGAAGATACTGAGTAATGCCTCGGTGGGTGGGTTTTTAACGCACTCTGGCTGGAATTCCATTGTAGAGGGACTAATGCCCAGCCATCCCCTGGTTATGCTGCCATGTCAGGCCGAACAAGGATTGACTGCTAGAAAAAACCAATTCTTGCAAAAACATGTGTTAGGTTGATTAAACTGCTGATGCTTAATGCAGAAACAGGGACATTTTCAATTTCTTAGAACAGTAATGAGAGAGCTTAAATGGCTTAACAATGGTGTTCAACATCTGTTTTATCAATCACAAAATCAATCAACTTGTTTCAATTCACATCAGAACAGAAAAAATCTTTGGATCAACTCGTGGTCCGTGGAACACACAAGCAAAAAGAAAAAAATATGTACATTCTGTTTTTCTTCTCCACTCTGAAACCAAAACTGCCCCTGAAACAAGACCTAAGCTTGTCCCAGCAAACAAAATGCATATTCTTGGGTAATTTACCCATTCTTCTTCTCCGTTTTTCCTGTTTATTTCTAGAGTACTCTCTGCCCATGGCCAAAATGTGCAAAGGATTTACTCCATGAGTTCCCAACAGTAGAATAAGGTGCTTCAGTTGAAGCTACCATGGTGTTGTTCTCCCCATTCGACCACAGAGCTGCACTTGAAGTTGCAGTACTACTATGGAATGTGAAAGGTTCTTGAAACCAATCTGAAGAATTGCTACTGTATACAGATTGATTTGGAGGATCAGACCAATCGGTTGTTTCAAATCCTTCCGCCATCTCCCAAAACATGCCCTGCAACTCCTCCGTAGTGTAAACCTTATTCTGCAACACAACATTTTCATAAACAAAGTAAATTCATGTGCACCTCCAAATGTTCCACATTTCAAAACATTTATGTTAGGTCCTCTAATCAAGTCTCCCATCATCTTGTGTAGATGTGAATCATCTCCAATGTGCAAGCAAATACAGAAATTTCCACTACTGATTCAAAAATAAACATTTCTAGTGTCTAAAGACTGGTTTATAACCGACAAAACCCATAAAACCTGGCCAATTCCAAATATTCAAGAAACCATTCTTGCAAAACATATCCTTCAGTGTCAACCCTCATTCAATTATTTTCACACACACACACACACACACACATATATATATATATATTATATATATATATATATATATATAGATATATGTATATTGTACTTCAATAATTCAGAATTTTCTACAATTCACTCACCACAATTTGATCCCTGATTTACAATTTCCCTGAAGAACTGTCCCAAGTAACACCAATCGAAGCATTTCGTAGAAAGAACATCCCATGGCAGAGTTCCTCCCTCATCGATCATCTGATCTTTCAGAGGATCAGAAAGTCAGCTCTCCTTTTTTTCTTTTTTCTTTTTTAATTAATTAATTTATTTATTTCCTCGTCTTCTAGTTATAACTAATTGATTTTGTACCTTCTATAAACAATTTCCTATGTCAGTTGATCTATTAGACAGATTTACTTGAGAACACAGGGAGCAGCAGAACTTGAAATAACTTTCAGCAGAAAGCAAGTCCAAATAAGAAGGGAAAAAAACCTTAAAAAGGCTCACAAATTGATTACCTCCTTCCTGACATTGTCCATCAGAGAAACCATTTCTTGTAGAAAATCAACAAAGCCCTGAATTGCAGCAAAAAGAAATCACATCAGTAAGAATCAAATTGAAAGTTAAACAGTAAAAGGAATAGAAAAGAAAGTAAATAAACCTTGAAAAAAAAAAAATCACTTACCTCATCCTCTACTTCTTCTTCGGGGTCATAAAGCCCTACATCGTACATTGTCTTCTTCTTTGGATCAGATAACACTGTAAGGTACAAAAAGTACGAATTAGAAAACAAACCCACCAACTTCTTGATTTCAGGATAAAGAAAATTTACCCTCAAAATGTAAAATTCAATGTAGACATTACCTGAATAAGCTTCTTGAATTTGCTGAAATTTTCTATTGGCTTCCGCTAACAAAGATGGATTCCTGTTCGTCCATTTATCAGGATGCCATTGCTGAAAAATCCATGTCAATTTTTCCGGTTAATTCTAAGAAGGGAAAAGAAAGAAAAGGAAAAAACAAACCAAAGATTCAAGCTTTATTGTACATTACCATAGCGAGCTTTCTGTAAGCACGTCGAATTTCTTCATCCGAAGAATCTGCACTAACACCAAGAATGGCATAATAAGACTGCCCCATTTCACAAAACCCCTCCTCACCCTGCATCGTAACAATAAAACCCACAAAGAAAATCACCTCCCCCACCGCAAAAAATTACCAATTCAAAATCCGGGTATCTAATCAAACAGTTTCTTTTTCTTCGCAAGATTTGTAGAACACCACGAGGGGAAAAAATTGGGGTAATAACTAAATATATATATAGGGATGCTCTGAAATCGATGGAGTCGGTTAATAATATGAGGGTCCCACTAGACCGGACTTAGTTTTACAAAAATATCTTCTAAGGTTCTATGAGTTTCTAGGCAGCCATGAAAAAGTAATCTGGAATGTTCTTGAATTGTTTGATAGCTCATGGCACACGTGTTTTGATTTTACTGCGTGCCCTTTGTTTTTTATTCCTTTTTCTCTTGCAGACATTTGTGATGGAAAATTCTGGGTTTTCTTTTCGATAACTTTAAAAATTTAGATATTTTGCTACTCTTTTTTTTGTTTTGTTTTTTTTTTCTTTATGTTCAACCGAAATAATTGATTTTTGATGAGAGTGATAGTTAGAGCTCTAAATGAATCAAATTGTTCACGAACAAAGCTCGTTCGAACTTATTTATGCTCAGTTCGAGTTCGTTCATTTATTAAACAAATAAACTTCAACAAAATTTTAGACTCAATTAAATTTCAAACTTATTCAAACACTGTTCGCAAACATTACTGAGCATTCGCACCAAATTATAAATATTTATATATATTATATATATTATTTTTAATAATATATAATATTTAAATTAGAGATTTTTTAAATATTTTAAAAAATAGATGATTCAATATTTTTATAAGAATTTTAAATAGTTAAATATTTAAATTATAATTTTTTATTATTTTATAAATTTAAAATTTTGAAAAAAAAATTAAAATTTAAATTTAAATTTGAAATTTTTTAAAATTTAATCGAGCGAACTCGAACTCAAACGAAAAAAATAACAAAACAAATTCGAACAAATTTTTTTGTTTCTAAATACTAAACGAACAAATTCAAATATGTCGAATAATAATCAAATAAATTTAAAATATTTCATATTCACTTCGACTTAACTCGTCGTTATCAGCGACACAAAATTGCTAGGAGATGAGAGAATTAGTGGGTCCAAGCCGTGGGACATTTTGGGTCCCGCTTCAAGATAATTAGACCATATTTAGATTATTTAAGTTAGTTAGATGTATACCTACTGATTTACTAACGACTTTTTTTTTTCTTTTTTGAAGGAAGTGTGAGCCAATTTTATTTTTTATTTTCTGTAAAATAAAAAATTAAAAAAAAAAAGATTAATTGTAATAAAAATTATAAATATTTTTATAAGGTTTTATTTATATAGATATGTTGATTCAATCTGTCATGAGCACATGGTTTTTTTTTTTTGCCTTCAATTCCATTAAGTAGATTTGAATTTCTTCGATGGTGTTTTGGGCTAATTTTTGGAATAGATTAAACTGTTTGTCTTGATTTTGATCCGTCAAACAATTATAGATTTCTGCCGAAAGCTTTTGAAGTTTTCTTCAAATATCTTTGAATTTCTCGGAATAGACTTTGATGGGAGGAAGTGCCAAAACTATGGGGAGTTTTGGTATTCTTCAAATTTCTCTCACCTTCGAAACTTTTGCATATCAGTTTCTTTTCTTCTTGTCTTTCTTTGAGAAAATTTGTCCTTTATTTATAAATGAAGAAGGTGACAATCAATGATTACGAGGTTGTCATGTGTCACTCATCTAATAGCTATAGGTGAATCTCTAATATATATATATATATAATATAACAATTAATTTTAATATATATAATTAAATTTAAATGTATGCAAACTGCACATTTGAAATTTGTTTCCGAGACTAAAGACTTTGCCTCGCGAATAAATTTTAAGAATTTGTCATTGCTAACAATGTTGTTTTTTTATGATCACCAACAATGCTGCTCTTTATGGTCGTCAACAGTGTTGTACTTTATCTTCACACAACAATGTTGCGCTTTATCAATGTTGTTGCCACTATCAATTTGTCAACATTGATTTGAATTTCTTCAACGTCAATCTTTATCACCATCAACAACATCCTCTATTCTTCACCGATTTGACAATAATTTTGTTGATAGACTAGCTCTATGTTCCCCTTAGTTATTTGAAATTTTTATTTAATCTCATAAATATATATACAAATATATTGTATAAAAGAATTGAGCCTAATAAAATCTATCTTTTTTTCACAATTTTTGTTTTGCATCATTTATTACTACTTTTTTTTAAGCAACCGTCTTATTGCATTTTTTATTGCAGTATTTTTATGATTGAATTTAAAATTTATCCAAGCTACCTATATATCCTGCAGAGGAATCAAGCCAAACACGATTCAAAGTTGCAGTTTAAACTCATGTATCAAAGGAGTAACATGTAGTTTTAGCTCGTGCGTCAATCAACATTTTTGTATCAACATTATAGAGATAGTTTATACTCGTATCAAGAAGTCTTCTTTCAATTTGCAGACAATTTATACTTGTGTCAAGGAGTCTTCTTTCAACTTGTAGACAATTTATACTCGTGTCAAGGAGTCTTCTTTCAACTTGCAGACAATTTATACTTGTGTCAAAGAGTCTTCTTTCAACTTATAGACAATTTATACTCGTGTCAAGGAGTCTTCTGTCAACTTGCAGACAATTTATATTCGTGTCAATGAGTCTTCTTTCATCATGTAGACAGTTTATGCTCTTGTCAAGGAGTCTTCTTTCGATTTACAGACAATTTGTACTCGTGTCAAGTAGTCTTCTTTCGATTTACAGACAATTTGTACTCGTGTCAAGTAGTCTTCTTTCATCATGTAGACAGTTTACATTCGTGTCAAAGAGCATTCTTTAAATTTGTAGACAATTTATACTTGTGTAAGGAGTCATCTTTTATCATGTAGACAGTTTATACTTGGGCTGAGGAGCCTTTTTTGATGATGCAAATAACTTACACTCTTATCAAAGAGTAGCGTGCAGTTTAAACTCGTGTGTCTAGAAGAAAACCTGCACAAAAATGCACGGAGGAGAAAAAAAAAGATGTCATCTTCAATAAAAAAGAAGAATCCAATGATCTTAGAGCAGTCGAGGTTGCTGAGAAACAATCTCAAGCTGTTGGTAGATAAAAAACAAATCAAAGAGGAAAACAAAGTATCATCACCAATAAAAACGTGAAATTCATGTTGGACAACAACAAAGCAGGGGCAATATTTCCTCAGAATCTAAAGATGAAGAGTCTACTTCAATTGTCGGTGATTCTTGAAATCAAATCATCAAAATCATCTAAGACACATGAGGTTAAACTGCATTGTTACTCATTGATACAAGTATAAACTATCTCCACGGTATTGATACAAAGATCCTCACGGGGTTAAACTGCATTATTACTCCTTGATACGAGTATAAACTATATCCATGGTATTGATACAAGATCCTCCTAGACGCACGAGGTTAATCCTACAATACAATGTATGAAAATAAAAATCTTCCTATGGTGAGGACAAAGTTGTAATCTATACTAGAGACTATAGAAAATGATTAGAAAACAACAAGACGAGAAGTAATTTTGGTAGAGTTTCTTTATGACCTAAACAATTCATCTTCTACTATGTAAAATTACACATATTTATAGGTAAATTACAGAGGGTTAAAAATGAAATTTCAATAAAAATATCTATTATGGAGCTTGGTAGGGTCAAGATCGAGTTCTTGACAGCCATCAAGGGTGTGATGTGTAAGAATTTCCATAACTTGCAATTTAGCCCTTCAACTTGCTCTTTTGTGTAATTTTGTCCCAAAACTCCTTGAAATTACTTATATAACAAATTAAGTCAAATTAAGGTCAAAAGTGATTAAATTCATATTAATCAATGAGAAATAAAGCATAATTCACCCTATAATAATAGTATATTTTAGTGTTATCAAAAGGAAAAGATAATTAGTGATCCACCCAAATTGCTAAATCGGTAAATTGTGATGAGTCTACTTTACCACTAAAGTTTGAGAGAAAAGTTCACTTTACTAAATGATGTTCGCATGAATTATAGTGTTGTGTTGTAAATTTCAAGGGAAAAAGAGGGGGTGGGCATTTTTTGTCCTTCTTCAATCTTTTGGTTATCTCCCATAGTCTTCAAATTGAGGAGTTCCTTGCATAGCCATGATCGTGTTATGTGTATCTCCTTCAATTGTAGCTAAAAGGTTCACTCAAGAGGAATGAATTGATTATATTGAAAATTTTCCACAGTTGTTAAAATTACAACTGTGAAGTGTCTTATTACTGTTGCTATCAAGAAAAAGTAGTCTTTTTTCAATTAGATGTGAACAATGTCTTTTTACATGGTTTTTTGGATGAGGAAGTTTATATGGTTCTACAAGAAGGATTTATATTGAAGAATAAGAAACATGTTTGTAAGTTGAAGAAATCATTGTATGACAATGAACTGAATGACTAAATGACTTCTTGCATTCCCTTAGGTTTGTGCAATCAAAGAATGATTATTCTCTATTTGTTCAACATTCAAATGATCTTGTGATTCTTCTAATTTTGTATGTAAATGATATCATCGTTATTGGGAATAATGTTGAAGGAATGAATCATGTAAAACAAGTTCTTGATCAAACTTTCAAGATCAAGGATTTAGGGGTTCCAAACTTTTCTTACGTATAAAGATTAAATACTCAAGTGAAGGAGCTTTTATACATCAAAGTAAATATTTTGTAACATTGATTGAGGATCTCGTTACTCTTTGGAAAAAAACTTGTGTTACTCTAATGGACACGTCACATAAATTACAGGATAATGAGGGGGAATTACTAAAAGACATTGAAAGGTCCAAGAGTATGGTTTGTAAGCTGAATTACTTAACTAACATGAGATTTGATATAGCTTTTCTTGTCTAGCAATTAAGTCAATTCTTGCAGGCTCCTAGAATACCTCATTATAAGGCAACATTGTACTTATTAAGACATGTTAAAGGGAGTTTAGGGGATGAAATTTTCATTTCAAGTGTGGTAGACTTCAATGTAGAAGCATATTATGATTCAGACTGGGGATCATGCATTAATTCTAGAAGATCAGTTAGTGGATTTGCTGTTTTCTTAGGAGATGTTTTGATTTCATGGAAATCAAAGAAATAGCTTGTGGTTTCTCTTTCTTCAACAGAAGCAGAGTATCATGCCTTGAGTAAGGCAAATGTTGAACTGGCTTGGTTGAGCAAATTCCTTGAAGAATCGACTGTCTCACCCATTCTTTCTATTGTTATGTATACAAATAGTAAGGCAATATTACAATAGCAAAAAAATCCAGTGCATCATGAGCAACTAAGCATAATGAATTGGACTATCATTTTTATTAGAAATAAAGTTGTTGAAGGTTTCATTTCACTTATTCATGTTCCTAGTAATTTGTAGGTTGCTAAAATTTTTGCAAAAGGTTTGAATCGACATTAACATAATGAAATGCTAAGTAAATTGAGAGTTTTAAACTCCAACTTGAGGGGGTGTTAAGAGATGGGTTGGAGTAGTAAATTGGGATTATGGTTGAATAATATTTAGATATTCTATTTCTTCTAGATTATAATAGACTAGATATTATCAAGGAAAAAGGATTTTCCACATTAGATCACATTTTCTTATCTCTTCATTCTATTATCATTCTTCAATTTCTTGTTTCTTTGTTGTGTTATAACAAAAATAAAACATATTTTCTTAGTTCTAGGGCATATAATCCACAATGGAATAAGGAGATGAAAGCTTGCGATTGTTGATGTTTTCATCATCATTAGTTGTTAATCATCAAGAGTTTTGTCCAACCATTGAAGAAATCCAAAGGAAATCATAAGCATTTGTGGTGATCAATCATGTCCTTCAATTATTTGGTTCTAAGGCATTGAAGTTTATATTTTTCGTATAGGGTAAAGTATCCTAAAAACACTTGTTAGATGTTAGAATCTAGGTTTAGCACTTCAAGTGAAAAACGTTCACGGGTGTGTTAGAATAATGCTTTAGGGTTGAAACTTCTATGTTAGTGGGTAACTATTCAATGTTAGTGGGTAGTTATGGTTAGTTATTTAGTGAGTAGTTATGGATAGTTATGAATAGTTAGTGGGTAGTTAATGAGTAGTGAGATAATGTTAAATGTAGCGGTTATGTGAGTATCTATTTTTAACTTTGTAAGTCTATAATGTTAGAATAAGGCTTTAGGGCTGAAACTTCTAAGTTAGTGGGTAACTACTCAATGCTAGTGGGTAGTTATGGTTAGTTAGTGGGTAGTTAAATATCAATCATGGGATAATGTTAGATGTAGTGGTTATGTGAGTATCTATTACTTTATAAGTCTATAAATAGGTCTCACTTGTCTTTCAATTTAATCAATCAAGTTAATCATTTTCTTATTTAAACATCTCTCTTCTTTATATTTCCAACAATTAGTATCAGAGCCTTATTCTTATGGGATCTGTGAGTGAGTGTGTGAGATTGTTAAGCCATGGAAAATTTTAGTTTCTCCTCTTCAATTTCTTCTTCAATTTCTCCACAAGTGTTTGATGGAGATAGCTACCAAGTTTGGGCAGTTCGTATGGAGGCGTATATGGAAGCTTTGGATATTTGGGAAGCAGTGGAAGAAGATTATGAAATTCCAGCTCTTCCAAATAATCCTATCCTAGCGCAAATTAAATTGCAGAAGGAGAAAAAGACAAAGATATCCAAGGCAAAGACATGTTTATTTGCTGTAGTCTCATCTACCATCTTCAGTTGAATAATAACTTTGAAGTCAGCATATGAGATATGGAATTATCTCAAGGCAGAGTATGAAGGAAATGAAAGAATCAAAGGAATGCATGTGCTAAACTTGATTCGAGAATTTGAGTTGCGGAAGATGAAGAAAACAGAATCAATTAAAGAGTATTCTGATAGGTTATTGAATATTGCAAACCAAATTAGATTACTTGGTTCTATGTTTAACTAAAATTTGAGGCATCTATTTAACTGTGCCTGAAAAATTTGAGGCATCTATTTCAACCTTGGAAAATACCAAGGATTTAACTAAAATTACTCTTGCAGAAATTTTAAATGCCTTGCAAGCATAGGAGAAAAGAAGAGCCATGAGACAAGAAGGTGTTGTTGAAGGCACCTTGCCAGCCAAGCATCATGAGAATGCGAAAAACAACAACAATAAGAAGTTTTTCAAGAAAGGATCTTACCCTCCATGTCAACATTGCAATAAGAAAGGTCATCCTCCTGTTAAATGTTGGAGAAGACCAGATGCCAAGTGTACAAAATGTAACCAAATGGACAATGAAGCTATAATTTGCTGGAACAAAAACCAATATCAAAGTGAAGAGGCTAAAATTGTTGATCAAGAGGAGGAAGATCAACTGTTTGTAGCTACATGCTTTGTGGGAAGTGAATCAAATGAAAGTTGGCTAATGATAGTGGTTGCACCAATCATATGACTCATGACAAAGGGCTGTTTAGATATTTGAAGTCAACCAACATCTCCAAAGTCAAAATTGGGAATGGTGAATACATTTTAGTTAAAGGAAAGGGAACAATTGCTATAACAAGTTGTTCAAGTACAAAACTAATTTTTGTTGTTCTCTATGTCCCTGAAATCCAGCAAAATTTGTTAAGTGTTATTTGATTGAAAAAGGATTTAAGGTTATTTTTGAAGATAAATATTATTTGATTAAAGATGCAGCAAATTAGGATATTTTCAAAGTGAAAATGAAGGGGAAAAGTTTTTCTCTAAATCCATTGGAGGGGGAGCAAAATACTTTCTCAATTAAAGAAAATACTACAAAAGTGTGTCATAAAAAGCTAGGGCACTACCATCACCAAGGGTTACTGCAAATGAAGTTCAAGATGATGACAAATGATCTTCCAAAATTGGATAATCAGATTTCAAGTTCTAAAGCATGTCAGTTTGGAAAACAGAACGGGAAATCTTTCTCAAAGATGAAAAGCAAAGCAATGAGGAAGCTTAATTTGATTCACACAGATAAATCAGGTCTTGAAATTAGTAAGTCTGACAATGAGAAAGAGTATACATTAGAAAAATTCAACAAGTTTTGTGAAAAAGCAAGCACTGGGCATCAACTAACAAACCCTTATACTCCTCAACAAATTGGAGTTAGTGACAGGATAAATAGGTTCATCTTGATGAAAGTCAAGCGTGATAAACTTGACAAGATGATTGAACCAGATATCTTTGTGGGCTACAGTTCTTCCTCCAAAACCTACAAAATTTATCATCCTCACAAAACCTGAGGACAAATTGGGTGTTTACAGCTCCTAAAGCAAGGAGGAGTGTTAGAATAATGCTTTAGGGCTGAAACTTCTAAGTTAGTGGGTAACTACTCAATGTTAGTGGGTAGTTATGGTTAGTTAGTGGATAGTTAATATCAGTCATGAAGTCATGAAATAATGTTAAATGTAGTGGTTATGTGGGTATCTATTACTTTCTATAAATAGGTCTCACTTGTCTTTCATTTTAATCAATCAAGTTAATCATCTTCTTATTTAAACATCTATCTTCTTCATATTTCCAACAATGCAACCACTTTCATTTTCAACTCTTGCTTTAAACTTCCAAAAAACTTGAGCTACTTCTGATTTATACTTCAAGAAATAAATCCAGCACATTCGGGTAAAGTCATCAATAAAGCTAATGTAATAAAGACTACCTTTTAGGGAAGGGGTCCTATGAGGACCTAAAGCACATGATATTTTAACTTTTTGTCAGGATTGAAAAAGTGGGCCAGTATCGAGCTAATGAGGCAGAACCCTAGGAATGTGAGGGAGACCTTTTCGATGGCAGAACGATTAACGGATATTCCGGCTCCTCCTGCCCCTAAAAGGAAGAGTGTTCCGTTGAGGAGCAAGAGTAAGTCTTGGAATGACAAACCCAAGAAGAAAGATGGCGTTGTCAGAAAATCGAAGGATTTCAGTGTCAACTGCTGTAATTGTATGGAGACTGGATACATGTCATATCAATGCCCCAAGCCGAAGCGGAATCAAAATTTGGCTGCTGCCCAAATTGGAGATGAGACTGGAGGTGATCCACCTGCTCGTGTGAATCCCATTCAGTTGTGCAATGTCATTCAGGTGTCCGATCGACCGCAAACAGTGTGTGGATTGATGTACGTGAACGTGGTCCTGAATGGTACTAAAATGTGGGCAATGATAGACTCTGGTGCAACAAATAACTTTGTGGCTGACCAAGAAGCCACGCGCTTGCAGTTGGCATTGCAAGAAAGTTCCCACACCATTAAGACTGTCAATGTCGCGCAACAACGGGTGAGAGGTAGTGTCATGGTGTCATTCAAGATGGGAGCTTGGGAAGGTCAGTGCAAGGTAATGGCCGCTCCATTGGATGACTTTGATCTCCTCATAGGGATTGAGTTTTTGGCAATGGCCAAGGTGGTAATGATGCCACATTTGCGTGGATTGATGATCATTGATGAGGGAACACCGAACTTTGTACAGTGCACGTACAAAGACTTGGATCAAAAGGATGGTAAGGGAATGTTGTCGGCCATGCAGTTGAAGGATGGGTTAAGACGGGGTGAACCAACATTTGTGGCTGTTTTGTTGGAAGAGACTGACGTTGATCACTAAGAATTGCCTGAATCCATGTCCAATATGTTGGATGAGTTTGCTGACTTGATGCCCGACGAGTTGCTCAAGGTGAAACGTGCCATTGATCACCAGATTGAGTTGGTACCTATAGTAGTACCACCTGTGCAAGCACCATATCGAATGGGACCAGTAGAGTTGTTGGAATTGAGGAAGCAGTTGGGTGAGTTACTGGATGCTCAATTTATCAGACCCTCGAAAGCCCCTTAGGGTGCCCCTGCCTTGTTATGAAAGAAGGCAGATGGCTCGTTGAGATTTTGTGTGGATTACTGAGCCTTGAACAAATTGATGGTGAAGAACAAGTACCCTATCCTGAATCAGTTGGATTTGTTTGATAGATTGGCAAAAGGGAGGTAGCCAAGTATCATGAGAATGTAAAAACCAGCAAGAAGAAGAAGTTTTTCAAGAAAACTCAATTACCTACGGGTGAATTTTCAGCCAACAACAAAGATGGAGTCAAGAAATGATCTTATCCTCCATGTCAACATTGCAATAGGAAGGGTCACCCTCCTTTCAAATGCTGGAGAAGACCAGATGCCAAGTGTACCAAATGTAACCAAATGGGGAATCAAGTTGTAATTTGCAGAAACAAAAACCAATATCAAGGTGAAGAGGCTAAAATTGCTGATCAAGAAGAGGAGGATCAACTGTTTGTGGCTACATGCTTTGTGGGAAGTGAATCAAATGAAAGTTGGCTAATTGATAGTGGTTGCACCAATCATATGACTCATGACAAAGAGCTGTTTAGAGATTTGAAGTCAACCAACATCCCCAAAGTCAAAATTGGGAATGGTGAATACATTTCAATTAAAGGAAAGGGAACAATTGCTGTAACAAGTTGTTCAGGTACAAAACTAATTTCTGATGTTCTCTTTGTCCTTGAAATTCAACAAAACTTACTAGGTGTTGGCCAACTGATTGAAAGAGGCCTCAAGGTTATTTTTTAAGACAAATATTGTGTAATTAAAGATGCAACAAATTAAGATATTTTCAAAGTGAAAATGAAAGGGAAATGTTTTGCTCTAAATCCATTGGAGGAGGAGCAAACTACTTTCTCAATTAAAGAAAATGCTACAAATGTATAACATAAAAGTCTAGGGCACTATCATCACCAAGGATTGCTGCAAATGAAGTTAAAGATGATGGCAAATGACTTTCCAGAACTTGATGATCAGATTTCAAGTTGCAAAGATGTCAGTTTGGAAAACAGAATAGAAAACCTTTCTCAAAGGTGACATGCAGAGCTACAATTGATTCACACGGATGTTTCAGGTTCTCATAGGACCCCTTCCCTAAAAGGTAGTCTTTATTACATTGCCTTTATTGATGACTTTACCCGAATGTGCTGGATTTATTTCTTGAAGTATAAATCAGAAGTAGCTCAAGTTTTTTGGAAGTTTAAAGCAAGAGTTGAAAATAAAAGTGGTTGCAAAATTCAGATTATAAGATCTGATAATGGGAATGAATACACATCAGAAAAATTCAACAAATTTTGTGAAGAAGCAGGAATTGAGCATCAACTAACAGTCCCTTATACTTCTCAACAAAATAGAGTAAGTGAGAGGAGAAATAGGTTCATCATGGAGATGACAAGATGTATGTTGCATGAGAAGAATTTACCTAAAATATTTTGGGCAAAGGCAGCAAGTACTGCTGTATTTCTTCAAAACAAACTTCTCACAAAGGTAGTAAAGGATAAAACACCATTTGAGGCATGGTATGACTATAAACCTTCACTCAAGTTTCTTAAAGTATTTGGTTATTTATGTTTTACCCACATTCCGAAGGTCAAGCGTGATAAACTTGATAAGATGGTTGAACCAGACATCTTTGTGGGCTACAGTTCTTCTAAAACCTATAAAATTTATCAGCCTCAAACTGATAAGCTACTTGTGAGCAAAGATGTGTACTTTGTAGAAGATGAAGAATGGGAATGGAATGATTCAGAAAAAAGAAATCAAACAGAACTACGGTTCAAACTTCCTAAAGAAAATACAGATGAAGACTGACAAAATGAACTTGTAGATGATGAACCTGTAAGAGGCACTAGACTTTTATCTGAAATTTATCAAAGATGCAATATAGCTGTTTGTGAACCTGCAGATTTTGAATCAGGAAAAAAGAATTAACATTAGATAGCTGCAATGGAGCATGAGATATTCATGATTGAGAAAAATAACACTTGGAAGTTGGTTGATCGACCCCAAAACAGGAAGGTGATTGAAGTTAAATGGGTATATAGAACCAATCTTAATGTTAATGTCTCAATCAATAAGCATAAAGCTAGGCTTGTGGTTAAAGGTTATGCTCAAGTGTTTAGTGTAGATTTTTCTGATACATTTGCACCAGTAGCAAGACTTGATACTATCAGACTTTTGCTTGCTGTTGCAGCACAAAAAAAATTGGAAAGTATGCCAATTAGATGTTAAGTCAGCATTTCTGAATGGTTTTCTACAAGAGGAGATTTATGTAGGACAACCAGAAGGCTTTGTAAGAAAAGGAGAAGAAGATAAAGTCTTTCTTCTCAAGAAAGCTCTTTATGGATTGAAGCAAGCTCCAAGAGCTTGGTATAGCAAAATTGATGATCACTTGTTGAATTTGGGATTTACAAAAAGCTTATCTGAATCAACCTTGTATGTCATGAACAATAGTGCTGACATCCTTATTGTTTCACTGTATGTTGATGATCTATTTGTTACACAAAACAATACAGATTGTATTCAAAATTTCAAACAAGAGATGATGGTGTTTGAAATGACAGATCTTGGGCTTATGTCCTACTTCCTTGGAATGGTCATCAAGCAAGGACAAAGTGAAGTTTTCATCTGCCAAAAAAAGTATGCAAAGGAAATACTAAAGAAGTTTCATATGGAGGAGTGCAAGGCAGTCAGCACTCCAATGAATCAAAAAGAGAAGTTGTGCAAAGAAGATGGAGCTGACAAAGTTGACAAAGGCACAAATAATTTTGGTGTTAAGTTCACTAGGAGCAAGGAGTTCAAGCTGGTTGGTTTTTCTGATAGTGACTGGGGAGGTTCCATTAATGATATGAGGAGCACTTCAGGTTACTATTTTACTTTTGGATCTGGTGTTTTTTCTTGGAGTTCTAAGAAACAAGAAACAGTGGCTCAATCCACTGCAGAAGCTGAGTTTGTTGTTGCCACATTAGCTGTTAGCCAAGCCTTGTGGCTAAGAAAGATCTTGAATGATCTTAACTTGGAGTAGAAAGAAAGCACAAAGATTCTTGTTGACAACCAAGCTTCCATTGTTATCTCCTACAATCCAGTGTTCCATGGAAAGACCAAGCACTTTAACATCAAACTTTTCTTTGTGAGGAAAGTGCAGAAAGAGAGAGATATTATACTAATTTATTGCATAATAGAGGAACAAGTTGCAGATGTCTTCACCAAACCATTGCTAATAAGTAAATTTGAAGATTTGAGAACAAAACTTGGTGTTTGCAGCTCCTAAAGGAGTGTTAGAATAATGCTTTAGGGCTGGAACTTCTATGGTAGTAGGTAACTACTCAATGTTAGTGAGTAGTTATGGTTAGTTATTTAGTGGGTAGTTATGGATAGTTAATGAGTAGTGAGATAATGTTAAATGTAGTGGTTATGTGGGTATCTATTTAACTTAGTAAGTCTATAAATAGGCCTCACTTGTCTTTCATTTAAAAAGGGTAAATTATCATACTAACACTTGAACTTTTTTTTGCTTTGAACTGACACTTGAACTATAAAATATAACCTAATTTGCCTTTCCGTCCAAAATTTCTGTCATACTTTATTTTCCGTCCAATTTCCAAGTGCATTTTGGTCTTTTTATAATTATGAGCATTTTTTTTTATTTTCAAGAGTAATTTTGTTATTTTACTTTATTATTAAAAATTTGAAAAATATTTTTTTTGTAATATCAAAGGTTTGATCCTACAACCATGTACCTAATTAGACCATATCTATCCATTGGAACAACTATAAATATATAAATTTATTTGGAACTTATATTTTATATTGTAATTACAAAAATAATAAATACGACATTTTATATTGCGATTATATTTTATATTTTAAATATAAATTATATTAAATATAAACATTCTAAAAAATATATTATCAAATGACATAATTCAAATCATAAGTTTTTGTTGTTGTCACCTTCCTCAAGCATTGCATTGAAGTTCTTCTTCAACTCTTTTGTTTCGAATTTATCGCAGAACATGAATTTTGAAGTGTTTTTTTATACAATGCCATTGCTGACACTAATAATGTAATAATGTCATTGTAAAAAAAAAACTCAAAATTTGTATTCTACAACGAATTCAAAGTTTAAAAAAAATCAAGGTTTGAGGAAGGGAATAGCTACGAAGACATATGGGTTAAATTATGTTGTTTGGATAATAATTTTTCAGAATCTTTATATTTAATATAATTTTCAAATAATATAAATTTTTGTATTTGTCCAAACCGTAAATGCGTATTTATTGTTTATATGGTTGTGGTTCAAATTTAGGGGTTCAAAAATATAATTATGTTAAATTTATTTTGGCATCATCTAGTATGCAATACAAAATATAAGTTCCATATAAGGTAACATGTTAATAGTTGTTCTAGGGAGTTAATATGATTTTGCCATACATCCAATCCCTCCAATTTAAGAAGGTTTTTCAGATTTTTTAAAATTTTATAAAAAGACAAAATTATTCCTAAAAATAAAACCTTAATAATTTTAAAATATTAATAATTTTAAAAGACGAAAATGTTGTTAAGAATTTGATGAAAAATAAAGTCTGACGGAATACAGGTGCAAAAGCTGGATTTTTGAAAAGTTCAAGTGTTAGTAAGATAATTACCCTAAAATCAATCAACTTAATCATCTTCTTATTTAAGCATCTCTTTTTTTCATATTTCCAACAAGTTGTCCTCCAAGTTTTCAAAAGTCTCTCTAAATGTCCTTCCGTTAATTTCTACGATTAGGTCAAAATTTTTACTGCTAATCAACCCTTTTTCCTGTTTGGGCAAGGACATTTTTGTCCATTATTTAAAAAATGAACCCTAATTTTTGTAATCGGTAATTTTATAATTTTAAATAAAAATAAATCCCAAAAACCCTAATCTTTCTCTCTCTCCCATTTTTCTTCTTCTCTCACGTGTACACTTTGGTTTTTTTTTTTAAAAAAAATTAGAACTACAACCCAACCCCCAAAAGAATTGTTCATTTCTTTTCTTTGTTATGCTTCCATGGCTGTGTATTTGGAATCAATCAAGCCCCAATTCCTTTTCTTGTGTGTTTTTTAATTGTTAATTAGGGTTAGAAAACATTGAATACTGTGAGTGCAAAATTATATAGGTAAGGAGATATAAGTCAAAGGAAGTATGTAAATTATATATATCCTTCTTTCCTACCTTCATTCTTCTTACCATACCGCTAAAAAGAGTAAAGGGTAAGGAAATTTCTAAATTATTCAGCAACCATCTCGAATAGCAGAGGCATCAACATGGGGCATTTGATTCTAGAAATGAGTTTTTTTATTTGGTTGTAGAAATGCGTTTTTAGATTTGGTTGTGAAAATGGGGTTTTAGAATTGATAGTAGAAATGAGATTTTAGATATGGACTTCATCTCTGAAAAAAAAAAGTTATTTTATTTTGAGTGCAACAGGAGTAGAAAAATCAGGTCTTTCCATGGATCTCGCCTTTCATTTCTCTTTCGAAATCATTAATTCTAACAAAATCTAAGTTTGCCAAGGACTTGATATTGTTTCTAATCAAATTTCTTAATTTGAGAAAAATCACATACCTCACCATTTACTAGAAGTGATCGAGCCAGATATCGATTTTGATGCTCATGATTTTTATTTTGAAGCTATGATAGCTATACAAAAAGTTATTAATTCTAATAAGGTTCGGTGGATCTAATTCAATTCTTGAAGTCTTAGTAGAAAATTATGTTTACAATTTCAAGTTGAACTATAAATCTTGTTTCATCTAGTTAGATATCTCTAGTCTACTATTCATTCATATGTCTCTAAAGGAGTTGATCAAATGGTGGATGCCGATTAGATCTTTATTCCTATATTCATGTGTATATGATTGATTTTTACATTCGATTTATTTGTTGCACACATTTAATAAATGCAGGATTAGTTGACGAGGTGCGTGGAGTTTTTTATTCGGAGGAAAGCTACAACATGGGCATTCGAAGGGCAATTGGTGTGCCAGAAATGCATAATTATTTTGTAGCAGAGTCAGGATTTGATGAGAAATTCACAAAGGTTTTATTTGAATCTTCCAATGAAAACATCAAGGAGAGCACATGCAAGTTGGCGTGTAAACAAGTTAAGAAAATTGAATGACGGATTAGAGAAAATAAGGTTCTTTTGACCGATTTGGTAAAAAAGCCTAAAAACTAACATTTTTATTGTCTAGTTAATTAAAGAAAAGGGTAAAAATATCATTACAATGAGAAAAAAATAGAAGAAGAGGAAATGGCCAATGAAAGAAGAAACAAGAAAGAAAGAGAGATTTGAGAAAATTAAAAACCCTAGATTTATAATTCTAAAAATTACGATGAAACAATAGAAAAAAATAAAATTAGAAATACTTTGTTTTAAGAGAAAGAAGATAATGGTGACGTTAAATTCATGGTGAATCTTTTAATCATTTACTTATTACTCTCATTTGACATCTAACTTCTTTAGGTTTTTTTTTGTTACGACTTTCACTCAATTGACTTCCTTAATATACATACAGAAGAATTTTGTTCGATTTTCATATTATTTACATTGCATTACAAACATATTTTGCATTTGCCCAAATCTCTATTTCTTGTTTCTTCTTTCATTGGCCGTTTCCTCTTCTTCTATTTTTTCTCATTATGACGACATTTTTATCATTTTCTTTAATTAACTAAATAATAAAATTGTTAGTTTTTTTTTCCTGTATTTTGACATAATCCATCAAAAGAACCTTATTTTTCTCTAATAAAAAAGTTTGGGACAGTAAAAGTTTTAAAAAAATATTTTGGGTCTGAACTTGTCAAAACTAAATTTGTTTCAAATCAAACTCCTCAAATATTCAAACAATAAATTTATTTAATTTATTTATAAACAAAAGTCCTCCATATTAATAATAAAAGTTTAATTAATAATAAATCGTTACCTACGTAATTTTACTAAACACAATAAATAATTTGAAGTCCTTAGTATTATAAACTCAAAACTCAGTAGGATATAATGAAAGCAATATTATTATTTTTCATTAATAATTCTCTTATAAACATTATATATATATTAAAAAAAATTCTCAAAATCCTTGTCTAAAATTAATTAGAAAACATTTATCTATGAACTTGAAAATCTTATTTGTTTCATTATACCATATTTTTGGGAGAACATTAGATTTGTTTTTTTTTTTTTTTTAAATTCATCTTTCCATCATCATCTTCTAGGGATCAAATATATTTTTTTTCCGACTATCTTCTCAAATACCAACTTCTTGAAATCGAAACTCTTTAGTATTATGACCAATTTTTTTGTAGTCGAATATTTCTCAAAGAAAACTACCTTATTTTATCTTCTTAAATCAATCATCAAACGTTTTTCTTGAATCAAACTAAACACACAATATAGTGTACTATCAATTTTAAAAGTAGAGGCTCATGATAATTAAAACAAAAATAAAATCTTATAAAAATAAAAATATCATTTAAAATAAACTCGTCCTTATAATGTATTATAAAATTAATAATAACAGAAAAGAACATAGAACAAAAATAGAGAAAAAATATTAAAATAAATTGTTACATACTCTTAAGTTAAATTTAATTTCTTAGAATACGTGTGTATGTATATGTACACGTGTGTATATATATATATATATAGAAATTTTGGTGATAAAAAATTACCTGCTACTTCAAATTAATTAATGCACGCCTTCTTCAGCTTCCTGTTTCCTTACTGAGAAATATTGTACAAGTGTTGATTTCCATGCAAAGTCTTGACAAGTAAGCAGTCCTTTCTGCGTTTTAGGCTTTAGTTTCGTTGCCAATTCGACCTTGATTATTAATTATCTTAACCTAACTATATTTAATTAATTCATCCAATTCAAGAATGTGCAGAAAATGATGGAACTGATCAAAATACAATCATATAATTGCAGACTATTTACATATATATATATATATATATATATATATATATATATATATATATATATATATATAAGTATTTTCTCATATACTAAAAAAATTTAGAAAGAGAGAGAAGAGATTAAAAAAATAATAAAATAAAATAAAATAAAGAAAAAGAAAAAGAAAAAGAAAAAAAGAGTAAAACCTATTCAAATTTGTTTCTCATTTTCACCAAAATATGGCTATGAAGTACAGTCCCTGCAACACTTAGATGAATATATATATATATATGAATGGATATATTAGCTTTTAAAATAAGATTTGCTGACTACATAAAGATCAGATTAGCTGATGAAGAAGGGGAAAAAAAGAAAAGAAAAGAAAAGACTCACCCTAAATCATATTGGACAAACATTACATAAAAAAAAAAAAAAAACATGTTCAATTAATTTGATCACTTTGTCGAAAAATTGGCAAAATAAAATAAAATAAAATAAAACCCTCATCTTAGATTATGAATTTGGAAACTAATCCTCATCTTAATTACTATATCAGAAGTAGGATTTAGGAGGTAACTAATTAATTAAAACATGTGATTAATAAACAACCTAAGATGCTTCTCTTACCACACATGTCCAACCTACTTCCCTTATGTTTCTTTCTTTTAAAGGCAAAATGAAAATAAATATGGTCAAACCAAAACCCATCAAAATATTATATATATATATATATATATATATATACAATTAAAATCTTTCACAAAGATCATGCAATATATATATGTATGTATGTATGGAAACCAAGTGATGTTAGGGTTTTATAACATGAACCCACAACTAAATTAACTATAACTTGATGATGATGCATCAAGGTCGAACAGACAACGAGACAAAGGCCAACTGCAGAAGACTGCTCGCTTGACAAGCATAGCAAGGAAATCAAGCACTCACCTCATACTTATAAATTGGGTGACCAAAATCTAACAGATCTTTTTTTTGGTGCTAACCAAGGATAAAGAAGGAAAGAAAGAAGGAAAATCATCATTTGATTAACAAGAACAATATAAAAGATGGAGAGATTTATTCAATATACCAAAGGATCAGATAAGATGAATGAAAAAGGAAAGAAAAAAGAGGATAATATGTAAAGGAGAGACTTCAATGGATTTTATAGAAGAAATTAGGATAAGACTGTACTTCTTTTTTTTTTTTCTTTTTTTTTGGGTCCATTATTAGAAAAAATAAAAAGTGAAATTTCTAAGTTTAACCGCTACCTGTCACACCATTGTTGAAAAGTTTGACCCACGGGTAAGCCAGTAGAGAGGGAGTTTCATGTGCAATCTTCACACGATCGAACAATCAATACCCAACCGACAACAAAAGGTTAGAAATTAAAAAGAAAATTTAGTGAAGATCAGAAGTAACAACACCAACAACCCTAGTACAAATAAAAGGTTGAATTTTGTGTCATGAAGTTGCTACTATATACAGATTAATTTATTTATTATATTTTTTTTTCAAAAAAGAGGGAAAAAATAAAATTCAAGCAACAGTATGCTTGTTTGAGTGACAAGAAATTATTCAAAATTAATAATAATAAAAAAAAAAACTACGTAAAGAATTTTTTTTTGTTTGATTATGGACCTATATTTGTATTATGTAAAGAAAGAGTATTAAAAGATTTAAAAGATATAATTCCACTTAATTTTTTGATTTAATAAAAATTTTAAAAAATTGTTACATGATATATATCACAAGATATAAGGGGGAAAAATTCATGAAAAGGTTGAGATTTTTCCAGAGAGAATTAGCAAATTGATGCTTATCAAAAAAAAAAAAAAAAGCAAATTGAGTCTTAACATACCTTTTCTAAATGCTTTTTTCAGGATGGATAATCAAAAGTTCGAATCTCTGAAGTAAATAACTCAATATTAAAAAGCTTTAGGTCATATTGTAATCTTCGATAAAAAGCTTAACTCAATATTAAAAAGCTTTAGGTCATATTGTAATCTTCGATAAAAAGCTTTAGACCATACCGTAATTTTGAAGTAAGAATTAAACTTTGCGAACGTTTTACAAATGAAATCCGGATTAGTCTTAAAAAATGTATAACAAGCCCCCAAGTGGGTAAAAAACATATTCTTATAAAAATTCTACCAACCTCTCCCCATTCCTAAATTTAAGTCATTTTAGCCTGTAACATTATGTCTCAAAATATTAGTTAATAATTAATGTGCAATTAAGAAGTGTTTTCCAATTGTACCCATCACTTATAATATGAAAGAAACTTATGTCCAAGGCCATTTTAGACACACACACACACACACAGATATAGATATATATATATATATTGTAAAGGTGCTCTCATCAAGTACATTTTAAGAATTCTTGCAAATGACTAAATTCAAATACCCGCGCGCGCACACACACACACACACACACACACACACACACACACACACACACACATATATATATATATATATATATATATATATAGAGAGAGAGAGAGAGAGAGAGAGAGTTCAACTCGGCAAAGCTTTTGAATTTTATGAGTTTTGTGGTTCCCTAATTAGCATTTCTTTACCACCATGTGCTCATTAGCACTGCAGAGTACAATTTAAATGATTTTCTAATGAATTTCCAGCAACATGTTGAGAAAGGGTTCTAACAGAATTCCTCTTTTTTTCTACTAATATATATATATATATATTTCCTTTGGGATAAACTGATGAAGAAGAAAAGCTAAACTTTCACAATGTCCTTTTTATGTTTTTTCTCATGCATGTAAGTTTATTTGAATATAAATACAAAGTAGCTAACTTGCAAAACATTTACTAAAATGGTTTCTTTCCAAATGTAGTTACTTTGCATGGTCTATGAGAAACTCTAAAGTTATACATACATATACATCCATACATACATAAATATACATATATATATATATATATACATACATACCTATATATATATATATATATATATTGATTGAACTTGAATGAAATTTAAGCTTGTGGGTAAGTTCATGGCAACGTATGCATAGTGTTTGGTAGACTAAAACTTCCACTTTGTTTGGTGAGGTTTATCACCGCATGCAGGTGGTTGTTGGATAATATATATATCTATATATATTCTATAATATAGATATATATATATAATTATAATTATATCTATCCATTCTTTGTAATACTTCACCAAACTAATAAAGTATTTGAGCATAGAAACTGTTGTATACATTTTCGATCCAGATTAATTATTATCTGTCCAAATATTCTGGAAGAAAATATAAATGGAAAGTTTTTCTAGACATACGGGTGCATGCCAATGGAGGCTTAGATATCTAATTTCCATTTATGTTTTCTTGTTTTAAATAAAATTAATTTGATTGAGTTAAATTAACTTAAATTGTTTCAAAGTCTTAGCTTAACATAATCGAAAAATGAATTATAAATTTTACACAAATTCGTTGGTTCTACACGTAAAAATGAAGGTAAAAATTAGATTATACGGCACAACATGAGTTGAGTTGAATCTTAAATTAGTCCTTTTTTTTATAACAAATGATCTAAAAAAAAATTAAATTATTTATCCTTTTTTTTTTTAAATATTATTACATACTTTGATAAGTTAAAGTTGATTAACAATACTTTATTTAACTTTTAAGAGCATCTATGACAAAGTCTTTAATTTTATTTTTTTATTGGTCCCATAGGTCTGAATTCTTGTAAACTTTTCTTTGTATGTTATTACTTACTAAATATATATATATATATATATATATTAATGGTAGATGGTTGTCTGTTTAGAAAGGCTGTGTAGTTATGGGAAAGAAACTATTCAATTCATGATTAAAATTAATTCACAATTGTTCATCAAGATTCCATTCCTAGTGTTCTTTTTTTTCAAGGTTACAAAAACATCCCAACACTTTTGTTTTATTTTTTTTAATTATTTTTTTTTTTTTTTTTTTTTTTTTTTTTTTATTTTTATTTTATTATAGGGCTAGATAAATATTTATATATATATATATATATATATATATATATATATATATATATATATTTTTTGATATTTATGCTTTAAAAAGATACTCAAATAAAGTTGGTACTAGATTAAAACTTTTTTTTTTCTTACATTTAGTGCCACCAAACCATGGGAGGGAATCCCAATCACGTTTGCCTTTCTTTGACCAACAGATATTCCACTCACTCTCTCGGTCAAATTTATCTGTCCTAATTTAATCAAATTTAAGTATTAATTATAAAGTGTATCTAATATTTTTAATTTCCTTTCCTTTTCTGTTAAATACATTCTAATTTTAAACACTAGTCATGGTTATTTCTCGTAATTAAACTCTTATGATAGGAATGAAATAAAAATCCATTGGAAATTTAAATGAAATTGGTTCCATAGAAAAGTAAATTATATACATTTATTTCAAACAATTTGTTATTTCCAGATTTAAATTTATAATTTTTTTATTATAATTAAAACTGTTTAATCACTTATATTTCGTTTAATTATACTTTTGGTTGGTCACCTAACATGTTTTGAGGTTGTTTTTCATTTAATTTTAAAGATTAGAAATAATTTCAATTAATTATTCTCCTATAAAAAAAAGTTTATTGAGGGAGTTTTCCAAACACAACATTCATACTTTACTTTTTATACTTATGAATTATCATCCATATTAGCAGAGCTTTTTATTATAAATTTATATTTAGGCTATACATAATAAAAGTATATAAATTTTAATTTTTTTTTGTTATTTTAAACTATGAAAAATTAATTGTTGGTTATTGGATGTATGAAATTTGTTAGTTTTAAATTTAAGTCTATTATACCATAGATAAGGGGCATGAGAAATATGTAATTCAATTTTAGAACAGTTGTGGATGTAGATATTTTTAACTTAACTACTAAAATTTCTAGGTCTTCTTTAATTTTTGTTATTTCTTTTGTTCTTGTAATTATTAGTGTGTTTGTATGCTTTGATCCCCAACAACATATATCAAAGTTTCAAATGAGTTGTTTGAGCGTTTTGGCATCAGAGTTTGACATAGTTGTGACAGATTGTTTGGTAACAGTTGGTACGGGAGTGACGGATTGGATCGTTAACATTGGCATCATATGAAAGTTTAAAAAAAAATATATAAAGAAAAAATAAAATGCGAGAAAGAAAGAGAGATATTTTCTGGCATGGAACAAATTTTCAAAAAAGTTTATTTCTTTCTTCTTTTTTTTTTCACTTTCTTGAAAAGGCAACAATATTTCTATATATATTAACACTAGTATGCAACAACACTTTTTTTGATTCACAGGTATGAGCAGAGAAAATGAGTGCATTTTGTTATCTACCTTTCGAGCTCTCATTTATGAAGAACTCAATACAACAGAAACATTGTCTACCTAACATGCATGAAAGTTTCCCACTGATAGAAAATGTATGATATATATATATATATATATATATATATATAATATTAATAATAACTTTTTAGGCCATATGATAAAGGCCACATACAAAATTTCCCAAGTTAATACTTCCACATGGTGAACCCTTGAGGTACGTGGTAGCTTCGAGTTCACAAAGGCAATTTGATATTTCAAATTACATGAAAAATGGTTATAATATTAATACTTGCAAAATTATTCAATGTAAAAGATTAATTGGGTTGATATCTAAATGAGAAACTAGAATGTAAAGTAAATTTCCAAAATTTTCACTAACATAAGACATTTTAGTGGTTAAGTTAGTTAATTAATATTATGCACGAAAAGAAAAAGTAAAAAATCTCAATATATGCATTAATAAGCCAATAGCGTGAGTGTATAGATGCTATGAACAATCAAATACTTGAAAAAATAGCTTCGAATTGCAAATGAATTGATAAAAAACTTTTTGAATTATGAAATCAAGAGTTTAAACTTCAACTTATATATACAGTTATTTAAAATTTTGAATCAGAATTTTCTCGCATAAGAGATCAACCTGGATGCTCTTAGATTATTTATGTGATATGTCTTACCATCCAAAGGAAATGGACATCTAGAAAGGTAATGGAGATTCAAAATATTTTAAATGGGTCCTAAACTATAGACTTAATCACCAAAGCGCATACTGATCAAATTAGGTGTGAAAACCCTAATTTTGCAGAATCATCCTAACCCTTGCTTTTATTTTGGTATTAGGTGTGAAAAACCCTAGATTATTTCTTATGTGTCAATTATGTTAGCGGGGCTATGCAAAATGACAGTTCAATGTTGTGTCATCAATCCCTTTAGGAAAGTGATTCAAGGATGATTTTGGACCAAATGTGTCACCTACTAAATAAGCTAATGGTTCTCTTTTTATGTCAAATCAAATCAAGTTTTACCTTTAAGGGTTGTCATTTTCTTTAAGTATTTGGAAATGTATCTAACTTACTACGTACATTAATATTTATATATCCCTTTATTTTGACAATTCAATACCTAACTTGCATGAACTTTGAAACGACAAGTTTGTAATCTAGTTTAAAACAAGTGTTATTTACTAAACTGAGGGAATATAAATATGGTCTAAGCAAATAGAAAAAAGGAAGCTAAAAAGAACACACTAAAGAATACTTATGAAACTGTTATTACCTATTAGTATTCTAAATATGTAACAAAAAAAATTTTTAAAAAAAAATGCTACAAACAAGATCTTTGTGTTTATCATAAGGTTGATCTTTCCATGTTATTTGCTCAATATCATATTTTTCTCATATATATATATATATATATATATATATATATATATTATATATATATAAATCCTATAACACTAAAAAATTCCATTTGATTTGAATACTTCATTTAAATTATGATATTATAATTAAAATAAATATATAAGGCAGAAACAAGAATAGAATACATGAGCTACTATATTAAAATTTTTATTAAATTTTAAAATTTAAAGAAAAATTTAATTTATACATTAATCAAGCTGAATATTTGCTCTTGTAGAATGAGTGCCGAGAAAACAATATTTCAAACAATGAAACATGATATTGAAGATTATGCTTTTTTTAAATAATACATTAATATAGTAATAATTGTTAGGATCAGACGGATCACACACGAACACAAATCAACACACACACTCAGCTCACAATTAAGAACACAAAAGATTTAACGTGGTTCGGTCCAAAATCTGACCTACGTCCACGGTGGGTAACTAGGATGTTTTTTTTTCTTTCTTCAGAAAATTCTCTAAGGCATTCTACCTATTTATACACACACACACACACACACACACACACACACACACACACACACACACATATATATATATATATATATATATAGGAGTTCAAAAAATGCAGCTGAAGAAAAAAAAGATCAACAATGTCGGCTGTTCTTCAGCCTCTTCTTTTGACAGTAGCTGATCAACAATGTCAGCTGTTCTTCAGCCACTTCTTTTGACAGCAGTTGTTTTTTGACAAACCACAAGAGTGGCTTCACACTCAACAATCTCCCACTTGAAGCCACGGAACAATCTTCACCTGTGCTTCAACTGTGCATCTGTATTATAAAAAACTTTTGATCTTAGCTCATTCCTAGTTACGCGGCCTTCTCTTTAATTTTCCTGAAGGCCGGTTGAAGCTATGCAAAGCTTCAACTTCTCTAAGGTGACAACCTTAGTCAACATATCAGATGGATTTTCACTTCCTTTGATCTTCTTCAACTTTAGAGTGCCTTCACTAACTTGCTCTCTGATGAAGTGATATCTCAGCTGCATGTGTTTCGTCTTCGAATGGAAGACAGGATTCTTTGCAAGATGAATTGCACTTTGATTGTCATAGAATAGCACACAATCATCTTGTTCTTTGCCAAGTTCGTTGAGAAAGTTCTTCAACCATATAAGCTCTTTGCTTGCTTTAGCAACTGCCATATACTCTGCTTCTGTGGTTGAAAGGGCAACACTTTTCTGTAGTTTGGACATTCAACTTACTGCAGTGTCTCCCACTGTAAAGACATACCCTGTGGTGCTTTGGAATGACTCTTTACATCCACCAAGATCTGCATCTGCAAAACTCTTCAGAATAACATCTTTTTTCTTAAAATGCAATGTCATCTTTGAAGTTCCCTTCAAGTATCTCAGCAGCCATTTAACTGCTTCCTAATGTTCTCTTCCTGGATTGGACATAAACCGACTAACAACTCCCACTGCATGTGCAATATCTGGTCTCGTGCATACCATTGCATACATGAGGCTACCAACTGCAGATGCATAAGGAACTTTATACATTTCTGCTTTGTCTTCATCTGATTTGGGTGACTGAACTTTAGAAAGCTTAAAGTGACTTCCCAAAGGCGTGCTTCTGATTTTGGCATCTTTGAGGCTGAATCTCTCTAACACTTTCTCAATGTACTTTTCTTGAGAGAATGTCAAAGAACCATCTTCTTTGTTTCTGAAAATACTCATCCCGAGTATTTGGTTTGTAGCTCCTAAGTCTTTCATCTCAAATTCTTCAGACATTTGTTTCTTCAACTTCTTGATCTCTGTCATGTCTGATCTGGCAATTAACATATCATCCACATAGAGTAGTAGAATAATATAAGAACCTTTAAAACTTTTTATGTAACAACAATGGTCATTGTCACATCTCTTGTAACCAACTCTTCCCATGAAGTTATCAAACTTCAAATACCATTGTCTGGGCGCTTATTTTAAACCATACAAACTCTTCTTCAACTTACACACCAAGTTTTCTTTGCCTTTAACCTGAAAACCTTCTGGTTGTGTCATGTAGATGTCTTCTTCTAGGTCACCATGTAGAAAAGCTGTCTTGACATCTAGTTGCTCTAGATGCAAGCCTTCTGCTGCTACAATACTGAGAACAAGTCTGATGGTAGTCATCTTCACCACTGGAGAGAATATTTCATTGAAATCAATTCCCTCTTTCTGTTGAAATCCCTTGACTACTAATCTTGCTTTGTACCGTTTGGTACCATCATGTTCATCCTTGACCCTGAAGACCCATTTGTTCTAAAGAGCCTTCTTCCCAGATGGAAGTTTTGTTAAGTGTCAGGTCTTGTTCTTCTCAAGCGACTTCATTTCATCTTTCATTGCAAGCTCCCACTGCAATGAATCTTTCAATCCCATAGCTTCAGAGTAACACTGGGGTTCACCATTATCTGTCAAAAGTATGTAGTTGACTAATGGTGAGTACCTTTCTGGTGGTCTAGTGATTCTATACGACCTCCTTGGTTGATTTTGAGGTGTTTCTGGGGATTCTGAGCTCCCATTGTCGCTTGACTCATTCCCATTTTCTGGAATGTCGACTGAAGCTTCTTTTCTTTTTTCACCACTTTCAAACTCAACACTTTCTTTCTGAACTTCTGGTCTTTTGGTGTTTCTGTCTTTGTACAACTCGTTTTCATTGAAGACGACATTCTTGCTTTTGATTAATTTTCTGCCTTCATTATCCCAAAGTCTGTAACCCATTTCTTCTGACCCATAACCAATGAATGTACACTTCTTGGACTTTGAGTCTAGCTTATCCCTATCACCAGCTTCTAACAAATCGTAAGCACTGCAACCAAAGATTCGTAAGTGTTCAAGACTTACCTCCTTTCCTTGCCACATTTCTTTTGGCAATTTGAAACTCAAGGGAACGGATGGTGAACGGTTGATCAAGTAGGTTGTAGTGTTAACTGCATCTGCCCAAAATGTCTTGGGCATCCCGGCATTCAGCCTTATGCTTCTAGCCCTTTCATTCAGCGTTCTGTTACTTTTTGTCTACTTCAGGTGGTCATTGACATTTTTGGCACCTAAATTATTATTACGATTATAAGGCCAAATTTATCATGACATCCATGATCATATTTCCAACCACGACCACGACCACGATCTCTTCTGGGATCATGATTTCTAACAACATTCACTTCAGGGAATGGAGTAGAGCCAGTAGGTCGAGTCTCGTGATTTTTCATCAGTAGTTCATTATTTTGTTCCGCAACAAGAAGACAAGAAATCAATTCAGAGTATTTCTTAAAAAGTTTCTCACAATATTGTTGCTGCAGGACAATATTCGTGGCATGAAAAGTAGAATATATTTTTTTCAACATATCATCATCCGTTATATCAACTCCACATAGTTTCAACTACGATATCTTGCAACCAGTCATACCGTGCTTTTGGGAGAAAGACCATCTTCTGGTGGTCGAATCTTTCTTTCAAAATTCTCCACAAAACAAGAGGATCTTTCATTGTAAGATATTCATTTTTCAAATCCTCATGAAGATGATGATGGAGAAATATTATAGCTTTAGCACGATCTTGTGTTGATGATACATTATTTTGCACAACGGTGTCTGCCAGACCCATTGCAGCAAGATGCATTTCAACATCCAGTGTCCATGATAAATAGTTCTTTCCTGTGATAACAAGAGCCACAAATTCGAATTTAGTAAGATTTGCCATAATAGTAGAAAACGTACCTGTTAGATCTTCAAATAAACTTCAAAAACAAATGTACATGTTTGATCTTCAAATAAACTTAAAAAATACTTTACCCGGTGGTAGAGACTTGTGCTGATAACGTATTGTGAAATTATATAAAAATAATAAAATAAGCAAGATAAAATGTAAACGAGATATGTAGGGAATAGAGAGAATATTATTATTTGATTTCTTGTTGGTTGTTAGTTGTATCTACAAAATGTCATAGGGCCCTCTATTTAAAGGGGTGAATAGGGGATAAAGATAAGCACTAAAGGTGACACTTGTCACCCGGTATTAAGTGCTAGGTGACACTTGTCACCGGGTATTAAGAGCTAGGTGACACTTGTCACCGAGTATTAAGAGAGCTAGGTGACACTTATCACCAAATTCATAAATATTAGGTGATATGTGTCATCTTAGAGATAAGCATCATTAAGTACGTAATTATCCCGAAACTAAAAGATAATAACGATTATACGATGGACATCCAATAATTTAATGAATCTTCGGGATTCATAACAAAATTATAATTTTATTTTTCTTTTAGAAATACCTTTGTGACATAAATGAGGGTGTGAACAAACATATATGATTAATTATTCTATCGATTTTTATATTATTTTAATTATTAAATATAAATGATATTAATAAAAGTTTGGAGGGGGGGAGGGGGGTGATTGTTAGTAAAAAATTCAGAAATGATATATTTTTGTGCCAAATTTTATTACCTAAAACTATGTGGTACAAATATCAACCTAAAAATTTTAGGTGAATCACAAAAAAATAATGATAAATATTAACAAAGTATAAAAAATAAGAAGAAAAAACATAACTCCTAAATTGCATATATATATATATATATATATATCTTTAGAATTTTACCTAAATATTTTTCACCGTTACTTAGAGTTATGGGACCAAAAAGTTATGAAGAGAGGCCCAGTAAACAAGCCCAAATGGTCGTTTACATAGTCACTGATTCACCAAAAACTTAAAAAATATTTGGTCATTGATAAATTGCATAAATTAGTATATGCGTATTACAATATAAAATTGTGAATGAAAAATTTAATGTGTCATAATAAAAATAGATTAAAGAAATTGATTCATCAACTACTACATAAATTATTTAAGTTTGTTATATGAGCATGTATAAGTGAGGGCGATAAAGTTGGAATTCAATGCAATAATAAAAATGATGATAAATTTTCATAAATTTTGTGATTTATTATTTATAAAGAAGATAACCAATATTTTTACCAAAAGTCTTAATAATAAAAACTTTTTCCCATGGTTTATAAAGTCTAATTTTATGCTCAGATGATAGCGGAATAAGCATCAGAGCCAAAGATATTCTAAAGTATTCAGATTTGGGAAGAAGAAAATAGAGATATTTAGTGTATTCGATCAATTACTTTTATATATATTATATAACCTTTCCACCAATATATAATCCATAATTTGTTAGTTAAATAAAATAAGTTTATTTCTCTAAATAAATTTCTAGTTTCAAAAAATTATTCAACACAAAAAATAATTAAATTAATATATATATATATATATAAACACCTCAGTTTAGCTTTTTATTATTATTATTATTTTCTACCATTTTATATAGTTTTAATATATATAATAAAAATTTCAAAAGTACTTTCAAATATTATGAGAAATTAAACATTCTATAAATAGTAATGGAGCCACGGTTATCAATCATTTCAAAATAGAAATGTTGCAACTTTTAATATTATACATATAGAGACAGAAATTGAATACTTTACAACTTAACTTTATGATGATTAATCCATGGATTTTCAATGAGAAGGAGAAAAGATAAAAGGACGTGGCAACTTTACACGCATGAATTTATAATTATCATTAGTCTTTTGAAACTTATATATATATATATATATATATATATATATATATATATATAGACATCACAAGAGGTTGAATGGGATTTAAATAAGGGTCATCTCAAAGCTGGTCCATAAATATTAAAATTATGTAAAGAATATAGTCTCTGACAAAAAAAAAGTACTCGTGATCTTCAATATTAAATGTATCTATCTTAACTGATACTATTTGACGTCAAATTACCTAAACTGTCGTGACAATACATTTTCTATGTGTTAATTTTTTACTAGTCTCTCTCCAACCATAAAATGATAATTCACGTCATTGCACACATAAGAACGAAAGCTAAATGCCAAAACTCACTCTAAATATTTTTGCCTTCTTCTATCCTCCCATAGAAAATACCTAGAATCTCACATCTTGTGTTTTCTTTAATATATATATATATATATATATATATATATATATAATCTTTCCTTCACTACCGAGGCCTTGTTTTGCAGGAGGACACTTGCAATGGAGACCCTATTCAACTAACAACCAAACCAGAGACACTTTTCCTGATTAGTTTTATTATATTCTTATAGAAGAACATAAAGTCCATCTATATTTTAATTTTTCTAACTAAAAAACTTTTAGTTTACTTATTTATTTTTGATAAATAGAGTAATTAAAAATGGTACAAGTGTTAGTTGCATATTTGTTTGGAGGAAAGAGTAATGATAGGTGTATATGTAAATGTGGTTTCATGGTCCCCACCATTGCTTCTTCTTAGTGCAAAAGACATCACTCTTTTGCGCGTTTTATCCGAATGTTATTTTTTATTTCACAATATTATTTATTCCCTTGTCACGCTTCTTCTTCATATATTATAAAATTTTAAATTGATAAAATAAATATTAAATTTATTCTCTTAAACTCTCACTCACATAGTGAGAGCTGTAAACAAACTAAATTATTTGTGAACAAAACTTGGTTTGGGTTCGTTCATTTGTTTTATTTATTAAACAAACAAACTCCAACAAAATTTTATGTACAATTAAATTTCTAGCTTATTCAATGACTGCTTTCAAATATTACCGAGCATTCGCGAACAAATTATAAATATTTATATATATTATTTTTAATAATATATAATATTTAAATTAGAGATTTTTTTAAAAAAAATTTAATTTTCAGGGTGATTCAATACTTTTATAAGAATTTATTGAATAGTTAAATATTTAAATTATAATTTTTTTATTTTATAAATTTAAAATTTTGAAGAAAAAAATTTAATATTTAAATTTAAATTTAAAATTTTTTAAAACTTAATCGAATGAACTCGAGCTCGAACTCAAACAATAAAAAAAATAACGGAACAAACTCGAACAATTTTTTCTATTCGAAATACTAAATAAGCAAACTCAAACATACTCGAATAATAATCAAACATACTCGAATAATAATCAAACAAACTCAAAATATCCCAACTCGGCTCGTTAACAGCTCTACATATGGTCCATAATAAATTTTATATATAAAAGAAAAGCTCAACATGTATGCACACAAATTGATACAGCAACAATTCAAGAACTGAGCAAGAATCACCTCTGCATCAAAAATTGTCACTGATCTAAACCCAACCAACCCTTGGTAAACTCCTCGAATCCCTTCACCCCCAAATCAGCAAGGAAATGGTAACAAAGAGAAATCAAAGAGAAAGAGAATTGAATTAACGCCACAAGTTTACTTACTTGATAAGTTGAATCAATCCTTAAGGTAAAACAAACTTGAATCTGATTTGTTAAAAAAACTTACAAATTTAATTTTTCTCTCTGCCTCTCAAAACAGCCCCATCTTATTCTATTTATAGAAGAGAAGATGATCTAATTCTATAATAGATATGTTGGGCTGAGTCTTTTAGTAAAGCCCACTAAAAATAGAATTTAAAAACGCCCTAAAAATATAATTTAAAACCTACTAAAAAATAATTTAAACATATTCCCAAACAAGGTCCTTCCTTTTAAAACGTTGGCATCTTCAAGTATCCATCTCCATAGTTGCCTTGGTGAGTTGCATCATTCTCTCCCTCTTCAAAAGGATTCGTCCTCGAATCAAAACCTGAGTAATACTTGTAGGTCTTGGCCATTCCTTGATTGTCTTGACTTTTTCTTGATCCATCTCAATTCCATTAGAAGAAACAACATAACCAAGAAATATGACTCGATCCATGCAAAATGTGCACTTTTTCAGTTTAGCATACAACTTTTCTGCCCTAAGTGCATCTAAGACAAGTCTAAGATGTTCAACATGCTCTTCAATGCTTTTGCTAAAGATCAGAATGTCATCAAAGTAACCCACAACAAACTTACCAATAAATGATCTCAAAACATGATTCATCAAGCGCATAAAGGTACTAGGAGCATTAGATAAACCAAAAGGCATCACAAGCCACTCATATAAACCATGTTTTTTTTAAAAGCAGTTTTCCATTCATCACCAACTTCATTCTAATTTGATGGTAACCACTCATAAGATCAATTTTGGTAAACACACATGCACCATGCAATTCATCAAGCATATCATCCAGTCTAGGAATAGGATGGCGATACTTTACCGTAAGTTTGTTAACAGCCCTACAATCAACACACATACGCCAACTCCATCCTTCTTTGGGACCAAAATGACTGGCACGACACGACTCAAGCTTTCTCTTATGTGTCCCTTTTGTAGTAACTCTTCCACTTGCTTTTGGAGTTCCTTAGTCTCTTCTGGATTTGCTCTATAGGCTGGCCTATTTGGAATTTGTGCTCCTGGAATGAAATCAATTTGATGCTCTATCCCTCTAATAGGCGGCAACTCCTTAGGTAATTCTTCAGGGAAGACATCACCATATTCCTGCAAAAGAGAAACAACACCACTAGGCAAACAAGGGTTAAGGTCAGATTCATTAAGATAAGCTTCTTTGTAAAAAAGTACAACTAAGCATCTCCCTTCCTCACAAGCAACCCTTGCATCTCTCATTTTTGCATAAAAGTTTTGTTTCTTTTTGCCCTCTCCCTCATTTGGGCCCTTAAATTGACTTTCTTTTAAGGCCTCTTTCCCCTCTTTTCTTTTCACACTCTCAACCTCACTCACTCTTTTTTCTTGTATTTTTGAGCTCAACTCTCCTTTTGCAAGGCTATCAGCCTTCCCCTCTATTTTTTATCTCAGCTCTCCTTTTGCAAGGCTCTCAGCATTTCCTTCAAAATTTGATTCCACTTGTTTTTTCTGAGGTGTTTCTGTCCCTCTTTGATGCATAGCTTCAATACTCCTTTTTAATTGCATTTGGTCTTCATACACCTCGCTTGGAGCTAGAGGAGCAAGAATAACTTTCTGATCTCCCATAAAGAATGAGTACCTATTCTTAAAACCATCATGCAACACCTTCCTATCATATTGCCAAGGTCTTCCAAGCAATAAATGACTAGCATGCATAGGCACAACATCACAAAGAACTTGATCAGAATACTTACCAATGGAGAAAGATACAATAACTTGTTTATTCACCTTGATTTCTCCCATATCATTAAGCCATTGTAGCTTATATGGCCTAGGGTGCCTCAAACAATCCAGCCCTAGCTTCTCCACCATTAATGTGCTAGCTACATTTGTGCAGCTCCCACCATCAATTATAATGCTACAAATATTCTCATTCACTAAGCATCTTGAATGAAGGATATTCTCCCTTTCCTCAATTTCATCCTCTTTTACTTGAGAATTTAGTACATGCCTAGTAACAAGTAATTCACCCTTAGGTGCATTTTCAGCTTCTACATCAGAACAATCCTCTAATTCATGCATGGAATCAGAATCACTCTCAACATGATCCTCATCTTCAGAAATAACTTCAACACCCCTCAAAACCATTGTTTTCTTATTGGGACATTAAGAAGAAATATAACCAATACCAAGACATTTAAAGCACTTAATATTTCTATGCTTATCAGAATTAGAAGTAGAAGAACTTGAAGGTTTTAAGTTACCTTTTGGGTCTGAATTGCTCTTCACTTCTTTTGGCTTGTCCTTGGTCTTCTCATCCTTCTTAGACCATTTGGAGTTCCAATTTGTAGTAGAACTAGAATAGGAATTCTTGCTAGACCCTTTGTACTTGAGTTGTTTCTCCACTTTCATTGCCATGTTTACCATTTCTTCCAACTCCACATAATGGTATAATTCGATAACATTTGCAATATCCTTGTTCAAACCAGCCAAGAAACGTGCCATGGTAGCCTCCCTATCTTCTTCAACATTAGCCCTTATCATGACTATCTCCATCTCCTTATGGTACTCTTCAACACTCATATAGCCTTGTCTCAAAGTTTGAAGTTTTTGATGTAGCTCTCTATAAAAATAACTAGGTACAAATCTCTTTTTCATAATTCTCTTCATTTATGCCCAAGTATTGAAAGGTTCCTCTCCATTTCTTCTCCTATTTAAAACTAGTTGATCCCACCAAACTAGTGCATAATCTTTAAATTCTACTGCAGCAAGCTTTACCTTCTTCTCTTCAGAATAGTTATGACAATAAAAAATCAGCCCCATTTTCCTCTCCCATTCCAAATAAGCTTCAGCATCATTCTTACCTTGGAAAGATGGAATTTTCATTTTTATACTACCAATATTCCTATCAACACGATCAGCCCTTTCTTCCTCCCTTGCAAAGTTTTGGACTCTATTACCTCGACCTCTTATTCTATAATTTTGTCCTTCTCTTCCACCCATCCTGACCCCATGCCATTCTCCCTCATCATCTCCATCATCAAAGCCAAAATGATGAGTATTTGGCTCTCTTAAATTCTGTCTTCTTGTTGCACCACCATTCATTGTCCCCTCTTGCAATTCTCTAATGACCTGGTCTTGCTTCTCAAATCTATCACTAACATCTCTAAAAAGGTTTTCAAACCTTTGAAATTGCTGTTGCATAGCCTGTAAAGTGAAGGCTAGGTTATGTTCAGTAACATTAACTTTCTCATCACTTTCTTTGCTTTCGTTTGATTTTGTCATGATGTAAAACCTACAAAAATATTGTTAGCAATCCTCACAAACACTCCCTCACGTGTTTCACTCAAATTTGATTGGAAACCCTCGTGTTTCACTCAAAGTATTGGCTTTTACCCTTTAATGTGCTCACAATTTTCTGCCTTTTTCCACTCTAGATTCAAGCAGTAGTTTTACTTGTCCGGACCAATCAAACAATACCAAATAAGCAAATTAGCAACCTTAATTCAATGGAAAACAAATAAATCCTAAAGAAAGAAAGATGTCACAAAACTAGATGTAATATGATGTAAAGAGGCAAGAGATGACGAATTTGGAATGAAATCTGATTTGTCGGCACATAAAGTTTGGAAAGTTCCTTTTTTTTTTTAGACCACCACTTATATATATATCTCAGATCTGAAATTCAGAGATAAAGAACACAACTTTTATATATATATATAATATATATATATATATATATATAATATATAATATATATTATATATCTCAGATCTGAAATTCAGAGATAAAGAACACAACTTTTTTTTTCTTTTACGAAATGAGAAACTGACAATAATATTCAAAAATAAACAGAAATTTAAAGGATATATACCAAAAATGATACAGCAACAATTCAAGAACTGAGCAAGAATCACCTCTGCATCAAAAATTGTCCCTGATCTAAACTCAACCAACCCTTGGTAAACTCCTCGAATCCCTTCACCCCCAAATCAGCAAGGAAATGGTAACAAAGAGAAATCAAAGAGAAAGAGAATTGAATTAACGCCACAAGTTTACTTACTTGATAAGTTGAATCAATCCTTAAGGTAAAACAAACCTGAATCTGATTTGTTAAAAAAAACTCACAAATTTAATTTTTCTCTCTGCCTCTCAAAATAGCTCCATCTTATTCTATTTATAGAAGAGAAAATGACCTAATTCTACAATAGATATGTTGGGCTGAGTCTTTTAGTAAAGCCCATTAAAAATAGAATTTAAAAGCCCACTAAAATAGAATTTAAAAACCCCCTAAAAATATAATTTAAAACCTACTAAAAAAGGATTTAAACATATTTCCAAACAAGGCCCTTCCTTTTAAAACGTTGGCATCTTCAAGTATCCATCTCCATAGTTGCCTTGGTGAGTTGCATCACAAATCAAACCAATACAATTTTCTAATAACAACGCCTATTGTAAAAGTTTGATCTCGATCCATCTGTATATTATTTTTTCTAAGGTATTTGTATTTAATCTTTAAACTGGATTTAACTTTGAGAGTCTTATAGCATGATCTTGATCCATTTGTATATGATTTATCTGAAAGTCTTTGACCTTGATCTCGATCCGTCTATAAATGATTATTTTGAGGGTCTTTGCATTTGATATCGAAATAGATTTTACTTTGAAAGTATTGAGATTTGATCTCAATCCATTTGTATATGATTTCTCTGAGAGTCTTTAATCTAGATCTCAAAATGGATTGAAGGACCGGAAGATCTGGATGTGTTAGAGATTCAATACTTCTTCAATACATCTCTCTATATATTTTTCTTAAAACTTTTGCTCATCTATTTATAAATGGAAAAGGTGACATGAAGAGCCTATGATTGATTCGAAACTTAATTACATATATTATAATCTTCTTTACCTTTGATCTTAAATCCCTCTAAGTTGTTTCATGTATATTTCTTCTCAAAATCATCATATGAATAAAAGTTATAATTTTCACATCCATCTTCTCAATCTTTAGATCAAGACTAGCAACTATTTAAACCTCTTACACGATTGATTGATAACAATAAAATTATCTTGGAAAAGTCTACACCTTTTATGAGTAGAGCTCTCTTAACAATCCATATAGAATTTTGTATTGTTATATCCTATCATCGAAGATAATTTTTGTATGTGTTTCATTGTGTGTGTGTTTGTGAGTGAGTTACTGTTTTGTAGTAGCAGAGTGGACCAACGAGGAAGTGACACCTGGATTATGTGCCTACTCGACAGTCTAAATAATCTGAACCGATGGCTCCAAACAGTGACTATCGGAGAATACAAGTATTGTAGTGTCAGATGTCATGCCCTCTACGTGGTACTTTTTTTGTCACCAATTAGTCCAGATGTAGAGTCGCCCTCTTGTAACGTCCACTTCGAATTCCTCTAAATAAATTATTTGACACTTTAAACCCTTTCAATATATATATTATAAACTATAATTTTTTGTATTCTAATCTCATCGTATACACAAAATTTAAGGTAGAATAAAATAAACTTGTAATATTAATTAATTAACTCACACATCAATTATTATCTATAATATAATTAAGCAGATATGCATGACGAACACAACAGAAAACATTTGCAGAATGATTATTTTCTATATATGTCGAAGAATTAAATTTTAAAGTTACTAGTAAGAGATTGCAGAAGATGAATAATTGCATCTCATTTATACATCAACTAATTAATTTCCTCATCAAAATCTGTAAGAATCATTAATTATTTTTTACATATACATAATAATAATAAAAATCAAGAATATGTCAATGTCCAGATGAAAATCAGAAACAAACTATAGAATTCGTACAAGAAATGTTACGGACACAGAACTAATAGCTTGGGAGAGTTTGTAAGTAAAATCTTAAATGTTTTCTCTACGACGGATGATTAAGAGTATTCTAATTTTCAAGTAAGAGTTAAACTTTGCAAGTATTCTGTATGTCGAATTCGGATTAGTCTGAAAAAAAAATGGACACACCAGAAAAAATGTTACGGACAGAGAACAAAATCTGGAGGAGGAGGAGCAAAGGTGTAAAACTGTCTTTGAGTCATGATAGAATCAAGGTTATTATTATGGCATCTAGATGGACCTGAAGGTGGAACTGGTCCTTTCGGTAGCTGGTTTCCGAATAAACTCTCCAACTTCTTCTTGTCTCTCATCATCATCGTCACTGCTCCCATTCTTATGCCCTTCACTGCTGATAACATATTGAATGCAAAAATCATGATCAAAATCATCAATGAAATATTCTTCAATCCCATCATCAGGACTAATTGGCAGACTCCAATTACTTATCGATTGATCGAATCGATCTTCTTATATATATTGCCCCCTTTTTGTTTTCTTGTTGGTTTCTCTAGTGTATGTGTGTATATATATATATATATATATATTATATATATATGTATGTATATATATATGTATATATATATATATATATATGTGTGTGTGTGTGTGTGTGTGTGTGTATGGATATGTGGATATATGCCGTTGTGTTTATTGAAAATTTCCAAATGTGAATTTCAAAGAGAAAACTTTCTTTGTCGGGGGTGTGACTGTGGCGTGTGCATATATATATATATATACATATATATATATATATATATAATATATATTATGTATACAAAGTAGAGATTATAATTAATGGGACTTTGAAATATGATACATGTTTAAAATCATGAAATGGCAGCCATTTTAGAAGTTCAATTCAAGGATATCATGAATCCTCTCTCTCTCTCTCTTTCTATCTATCTTTAAAAAATATATATGAAAACCAAATAAATAAATAGATATATATTATATATATATATATATATATATATATATATATATATATATAGTCGTCCGGTGAAAATCTTGAAGAAGATGGTCTTTTTCAAAATGCTAAAATCGCGACATTTGTAGCATGAAAACCACACATATAAATATAATATATATATATATATAATATACAAAGGCAGGCTCGACGGCCTGGTGTGAATCAAGAACAATATTAAAACAGAAACTGAGATATATATGAAATTTATTCTTATAATTCATGGGTATGGAATTTATTATATATTTGTTCTAATTAAAGTTTTACTCGGACTGTAATAGAATGTCAACATTTGAATTGTCAAAAATAAAAGGTATTTGACAAACTTTTTAAAATAAACCGATCTACTAATGTTTGGTCTTCTTTTTCTTTTTCTTTTTTTAAATGTTCTGTAATTTATGTGTTTAAAATATTAAAACTATTATGTGAAAGGTATTAAAGAAAAATAAATAAATATTCACATAATTTTATAAAGTCAAAGTTAACATAAGAATTCTCAGACAATTTTTGAACAGTCAAAATTTAAATTTAAGGAGAAAATGTCTCCGTCATCCATGAATCGTTTACACTGTATTAGAAAAGTAAAAAATGAGTGAAAGAATACATACATACATATATTATATATATATATATATATATTAAGTCTTGAGTGGCAGCAAAGAAAGGCAGAAAAATGCACAAAATGCAATCATTACGGGTAAGACAAAGTGGGTTCAAATTTGAAAAATTGGCCATTATTGAAAGATCCAAGAGAACTTAATTTTATTTTTTAGCTGCCCTGAGAAAACCGATCATCTTGATTTTGGCTTCAGATTCTAAGAATTGTATGATTATAAGTAGGTGTACTTTTCAACTCCTTATTTTTTTAAAGTGAAGCTCTGAATATTTGGAATTACTTTCAAAATTATACAATAAGAATAATAATAATGTATTTAATAGATTAAAATTATTAATAAAAAAAATGCTGGATGCATTTTCTAGTGTGTGAATAAAATAATTTTGGATGAGGCCAAACGAAAGTACAAACGTGGAAACGCATAATAATAATAATGGTATTTGCTGTTCAACAAAGAACACCTAGTTAATTATCACATTTACAATAGTTCTTTTAATTGATTCTGCTAGGGATTGGTTTGGTCCGTAGAGAGACAAACAAATGTTTGTTTGTACGTTCTGAATAAAACTAACATCTAAGCTTTTTAATTAATATAATGAGAAGGTGTATTATAAATATTATTAGATAATAATATTATTGTAAGTGTTAAAGTATTACTTTCAAAAAAAATGTTGAAGTGTAGCATTTTTCAAAATAAAAGTATTTTTTTATTTAATTTTTTTTTTGTATTAATAAGTAAAATTTCATTAAAGAAAAAATAAATACAAGGGATATATATGGATATTTTCTACCTTTAAGGTTTTCAGGCGGTATCGCCCGGGAGTATGTCTCTGCTTCGTAGGCATCTGGATCTTCGGCGAACTCGCCAACCTTATAAGGTTCCGGTGTCGTCTTTTCTTATTTTGTCGTATCGGTAAACGCTTTCTTCCGAGGATTTGTATCATTGGATCTTCCTCTATAAGAGACTTTTGACTTTTTATCCCTGCAAATATTCACGCGTTAAAAAGTCAGCTAGGGAGTTGTTTACTCCATTCACATGTTCAATAGCAAAATCGAAACATGATAAGATAGCTTGCCATCTGGCAAAGATTTGTTTGGACGCTAAGTTGCGTACATCCTTTTCAAGAATGCTCTTCGCAGACTTTACATCAATTCTAATAAGAAATTCTTTGTTTAGTAGGTCACTCTCAAATTTGGTGACGCACAAGACTATAGAAAGGACTTCTTTCTTGATAGTCGAGTAGTTTTGTTGGGCTGAGTTCCACAAGCCCGAAGTATATCTAACCAATCGTTCTTGGTTAGTTTGAGGATCCCTTTGTTTTAGGATTCCCACGTAACCTCTTTCAGAGGCATCCGTTTCTACTATCTTATAGTAGTCCGGATTGGCAATAGCCATACATGGAAGCTCTTTGAGCTTTTCTTTAAGGTTTCTGACTGCCTTGGTGTGTTTACTACTCCAAGGTTTAGGATTCTTCCTTAACCTATCAAATAGCGGTTTCCACTCCAGGGCTAGCTCTTTGTAGAAGTCCGCAATATAATTGAGACTTCCCAAAAACCTCTGTAGATGGTTTTTATCCTGAATTTCATCAGGAAATTTGTCAGCGAATATAATCGCTCGTTCAATAGGTTGTATTAGACCATTCTCTATGTAATGGCCTAAAAACCTTATCTTAAGCTGAAATAAGCTTATCATTTTTGCAGAGACTGCAAGTCCCGCATGCTTAGCTACTTCCAAAAACACCCTAAGATGTTTGAAGTGCTGATCTATGGTCTGTGAATAGACCAGTACATCATCAATGTAGACAATTATAAAATTCGTATATAGATTGAATAATTCATTCATGATGTGTTGATATTCTGAAGGGGCATTTTTCAACCCGAATGGCATCACGTTCCATTCATAGTGTCCAAAGGGCACTGTGAAGGCGGTCTTATACCGATCTTTCTCTTCAATTTGAATCTGTTAGTAACCTGACTTCACGTCAAATTTAGATAATATTTTGGCTTTGTATAGCCGATTAAGTAGATCACTTTTATTAGGAATCGGATACCTAATCCATTTTAACGCTTTATTAAGCGGCTTGTAATTTATTACAAGTCTTGGAGCTCCTCTTTCGAGTTCAGTCGCATTCTCGACATAGAATGCCAGACAACTCCACGGGCTGTAACTTTGCCTAATAAGGCCTTTGTTTAGGAGATCGTTTTTCTCCTTTTTACAGAGCTCTAAGTGCTTTTGTCTCATCGCAATGGGCCTAGCCTTTGTAGAGATGTATTTTTCTTTGAACCCTTCCTCATAAGGCAGGGACACAACAAATTTGTTACGTGTCCAAAAGGCATTGGGCACTTTGGTACATATCTGCCTTTTGACAGATTCTTCAAAGTCTTTTATCTTTCTTTGAAGATCTGGTTTCTCTAGTCTTTCTCAGACTTGTTTAAAATCCACTTCCTCCTTTAAGGAGTTCAGAAAGCTAGTTTATCTTTCCTTTAAGGAATTTAGAAGTTGTACATTGTTCTGCTTCAGAACAGTTGTAAAAGGGAATTTTATCTCTTTACCATTCAGTAAGGAGGTAATACCCTTTTCTGTTATCGAGGTAATTGGGAATATCTTTTGTAAGAATTGATTTCCCAAGATTACCGAGGTCGATAGACCTTTGACCATTATAAATGGTATCAGAATGCATATTCCGCTGTTGCATACCACTGTGTTATCAAGTTTGTACTTGATATTCAATGGCTGTTTATTAGCTGCAAACACTCTTTGAGTAGTCTTACTATAATATTTTGAAGGAAGTATTCCCTTTGTAATACAGTTTATGTCTGCGCCGAAGTCTACCATGGCTTCGGTTTCCATGTAGAATTCTTTATTGGAGATTAACGTCACCTTTATAAACCATTTTTGAAATACAACAGGCTCAATATAATTGACACCATTGATCTGGCTTATTTTAGAGGATTTATCCTCATCATCCGATGTATCGGGCGTTCTCGAGGTTGATGGCTATTTGGCCTCAACTTTCTCGATCTTTTTCTTGATTTGAGAAATTTTTGATTTAATCTTATTGATTTCTCTTTTGAAATCTTGAACCGTAGGTTCCTTCTCTTTAGTCATTTGTATCCTTTCGGTCAACTGGTCTAAGGAAACAGTGCTAAAAGAGGAATTGACTTGTTTAGAGAGCCTGGTTGTCTGCTCTCTTGGTTTTTCAGCCAAATAGCTTTCTAGAGCTTTTCTTCTTTTTTCTGGATCCTCAATCTGATCGATGATATCCAGAATAAAGCTCTCTTCTCGGGTAGCACATTTATGCTTAGCCCAAGGTCTTTGATGATGCATACGTCGCATTCACCGTCATCGCAGTTGCAGAGTTCGGATTCATCCTCACTCGTGCTCTGAGATGAGCTCGTTGATTCTTCGCTAGAAGAATATTCAAGATTTTGTCTGAAATCTTCTTCAATCTCGTTCAGCAGAACCTTGCACAAAGATTTCTTTTGATCTTTGTCTATGTCAAGAGACTGTATCTTCTTCTTGACTAGACACTTGTTTGCGTAGTGGCCTTTTTTGCCACATTTCCAACAGACAGGATCCGTCTTTGAGGATTTCTTCCTGTTGAACTTTTTCCCTTGGTTAGGGACTTTTGATTCTTCTTCGAAGAATCTCTTCTTTCTTTTCTTTCTGAAGAAGTGCTTTTCTCTTTTAGAGAACTTCTTCTTTTTCTTTTCCCTTGTGGGATACTTGATCGGTGCGTAGCCAATCTGGTCGCAGAAGTTACCCAAAGTCTCCTTTTGATGGAGCAGTTGCTCTTCCAGCTGCTGCTTCAACTTGACGTCATTGCAGAGATTGATTGCTTCTGAAATCACCTCTGAAGCTAGATCTCCATACGTCAAGTGTGAATAGGGTATTAAGCCCGAATACTTAGCTTTAAGCTTAATTCGTAGCCTTTTTGCAAATAAAGCAGGTAGTCCGGCTATGAACTTTTCTTTCCAAAAGTCCATGTGGATGTCTGGCCTTTGCATGACTCTTGTAAAGAACACGTCCTTGTACCAGGTGAAGTGGCCTAGAGTTGGACATTTTAGGTTCAAGAGCTGTTCTTGGGATCTGTCCCTTTGCAGATCATTCTTTCCAATGAAATGAGAAGCGATTGTGTATATTAAAGTATTCACAATCTCCTCGGTGGTTTCACCTGTATCTGGATTAGTGGCAGTCGCACTCCATATCTGAGTTTTTGCAATCTCAGACATGTTGAAGTCCCACCATCCGGATAATTGACCACTGAATCCGGCCACAATGGCATCGGCGATTTGCCTCTGATTGTTGCCATTGGCTTGGCTTGCTTTGGCAAACATGAGCATGTATTTCAGGACTGTCTTGACGTTGTACTCAAATAGTCCGTCGATATTCCACTCTACTAGGGATTTGCCGTCGAATTGGGCAAACTCTATTCTATCCTCGATCTGCATATCCATCGGAGTAGGCTTTGGATAGAATGGCTTTACCAGAGAAGTATTCCTTCGGAACGTCATTTTGTTGACTTCCACAGGATTCTCCTCTGTGTTTGAACTGCTCTCGTTCCCTTTAAGGGTCGATACAGTTTCTTTGTCCTTTCCCTCTGAAATCTTCAGCTTCGTGAGCCTCACCATGAGTTCTTCTACGAACTTATTATCTGGTTTGGCTTGAAACCGGAAATCTTTCAAATCCGGCGGAGGTTTGAAGGGAATAGAATCCTCCTTGCTACCTGAAGTCGATGCTTCAGATTTTATCTTGGTTGGATCATAAGTCATATTAGATATCTTCTCTTCTATACGAGAAGTCTGTTCTCCAATAGACTGCAAGAACAAATTTGTATAATTGTTTTGCTCAGCCAAGTGGTTGGAGTTTAACTCCTCCAGCTTTCCTTTAAAAGGAATAGCATTTGTTGTTCTCTCGTTGTGAGAGACCTTTACCCAAGTATTTGGTGGATGGATAGACTTGAACGTCTTTCTGTTCCCACTTAAATACTCTCGGTATGCCACTTCGATGAAGTTGACAAATTGCTAACTGTTAAAGTCTGGAAGCTCACGCCCCTTACTTTCCCATCTGGCTTTAATCCATTTGAAAAAGGTAAGAGTCTTCTGTCGATCCTCCATGTATTGGCGTATATACCAACATTGTTGGGAAAGAGAGTAGTAACTCAAAAACCATTTTTTCATGATCTGGTTACTTTTCTTATCCCATGATTTTCGTATTGCCTCGGGGATTTCTAGGTCAATATCATCAATCGAGATCATATTAACTTCGTAGCCCATATCGGAGGCTGTTGGCGAGGTATAATCTCTGCTGCTTTCCAGTATGTCAACCTTATAAATAGGCTGACTTACCTGTTCTTGAGTCCTTTTGACTCAAAGAACTTCATCGTTTAGAATCTCCCTTTCAGAGAGCGGTACCTCGGAGGTCAAGGACCTTGATCGGTTCGATGGTGTTCTGGTTAAGTTTAACTTAAACCTTCGATCGTTGGAGAATTTAATCTCAACGTCGCCATCGGGATGTTGTATAATCTGATCCAATTCTCGTTTTTCTTCAGGTTTCGGTTCGGTTATACTTTCTAGCTTCCATACGTCGGGAAGCTGCACTTGGTTCCAGACAACCGTCTTTGGAACAACCAAGTTGCTTTTTACGTTTGTTATAAACGGAGTTGTTCTCCCTTTTTTGCACTAAGGACTTTTGGGTTGATCCTTAGTTTGGGAATGATTGTGTTCATTACCTTATAATGAACTTGATATACCAAAGAAACGTGGCTTGTTACTTCTGGTATGTCATATTTGTGGGTCTTGATGTTTAACACCAGTGCATCCAGAACATTGCTGTCATGGATCACCACGGAAAAGTCTAGGAAACACTTGAAGTGGGCTGGACCCTCACACAAGGATGTTTCCACTACTCCTAATAAGGAGTCGTTGAACTTATTATGCCGTTTGTCACAGACAATAATAAGTGCGGCTGTATTTAAGCCTCGCTTTGTTAGCGCTTGCAGCCCTACTTGGATTAACCCAATATGTAAGTAGTTGTATTTCTTCCTATGCTCTTCAATTAATTTTTGAGAGAGCATATGAATGGTTTCGTCTCCTCTTTTAAGAGGTATTTGCCTTTCAACAGTCTTGAGCCCTTTTCATAAACCTGATGCGGTTTATACTTTGGTAATTTCCATTTCTAGAGATTACCTTCGAAATCTCTTGAGATAATAATCTCTTCGTTGAGTGTCGAGCTTTCAGCTCTAGACTTATCCATAGGATTCTCAGATCTTTCAGATCTCTTAGACCTAGAACCAAAAAGTCGGTTCATCTCATCAGTGGTTATCACTGTCAACAATTTGATCGCAACTAGCCCAGCGGCCTCCTGCCTATCGGGTCTTACAGCTCAGCGAAACGCGACATGAGTTTCAAACCACTTTTGAAACAAAACAACTTAGTTGTTTCTTCGATCTATAAGATCTTTTAGTGAACTATAAATTCAGAGAAATCCTTTCAGGATTTTGGTCTGATACCACTCTTTTTTTCATAAACTTAACAAGATCTTTAAGATCTTGTTTTATAAACATAAACTTTAAAAACTTAAAGTATAAAACAAGAAAATATAAAGACTTACATATTTGAGACCAAGAGGCCTCCTTAGAGCGATAAGCACAAGCGGAGAAATATATTATAGAGAGAGAGAGGTGGTGAGTTGTGAAGAAAAGGTGTCTGGAGAATGAACACACAATGGCCTATTTATAGGCACCGGACTCCAAACCCTCTACTAACTAATTACAAGTTAGGATTTTAAATCCGTAGTGGGAAAGCCACTACTCCCTATACTGACGTCACTACGTACGTCACCAACGGCTGACGTTAGCGCTTATGTCATCCAGCCGCAATTGTAGACTTTTATGTCCAGTCTTGTTGAAGAAGCTTCATTTCTTCTTCTTTTCTTTGTCTTTTCTGGCAAATAATGCCCTTTGTAGGTCGACCAAGTCTTCCAGGTCTTTTTACGGATCTTGGGCAAACTGCTCGAGATGGTCGATCGAAGAGTTTTCTCCGTCAGAAAAATTTCCTTCTGTAATTTGCATTGGGGTTTTTTGCGCCGTTGGCGCTGTTGAGGAAGATGCTGCCTTCTCCTTCCCCTCCCCAACAAGGTTTGTTTGTACGTTCCGAATAAAACTAACATCTAAGCTTTTTAATTAATATAATGAGAAGGTGTATTGTAAATATTATTAGATAATAATATTATTGTAAGTGTTAAAGTATTACTTTCAAAAAAAAGTGTTGAAGTGTAGCATTTTTCAAAATAAAAGTGTTTTTTAAATTTTTTTATTATTATTATTTTTGTATTAATAAGTAAAATTTCATTAAAGAAAAAACAAATACAACCACTAGTATTTAATAATAAAAGTATTAAACTTACCAAAATTATTAAAATAAAATGATAAATCAATAAAGCGTAGCTCAATTATTATCAACTTCACTACACTAAGTCTGAGGACGACATTGTCTGCCAAGAGCAAACAGAAGAGGAGGAATGACACTATTACATGGGGGATGATGAAGAGCATAAATACCCAAGAATTGACAAACTTTTTAATAAGCAGAGCTTGATTGATGAGTCTGAACCCACCCCTGGACCTAGATGGAAATTTCAAAGGAGCGATATATAAGTCTCTTCAAACCTTAGCAAGGGGCGTTAATAATAAAGCTTCTAGGGAAATCTATTTCCTTTAAGATAATGTAACATTGAACACAATCCTTGATGAATTTGCCGGAGAGCCACAAACTTATTGATTTGGAGGGTGGATACTTTGTGGTGCACTTCTTTTATCAGGAAGATTATTTTCATGTGCTTGAGGGAGATCCTTGGATCATCCTAGGACAGCATTTGATATTGACAAAATGGAGAGCAAATTTTAGGCCTTCTCTCCAAAAGTTCTCTACCACTCTTATTTGGGTCAGATTTAGAGAGTTGTCATTAGAGGAATCATTAGTTGATATGGAGGAATTAGTGGCGAGGATAGCCAAAATAGGCCCAATCTCAGTGGATGCATATAGAGGTTGGTATGCATGTGTGTGTGTTGAGGTGGATTTAAACAACCCATTAATACTTTCATAATTGTTTTTGAAGAGCCCTAGATAGTAGAGTTTGAGGGCTTGCATTTAATATGCTTACTCTATGGTAAATATGGTCACCATAGTAATTCATGTTCTTCTACAAACCATAATGATACTCCATCAACCCCACAAATGGTCCCTACACCGGAGCAGTTTTATGGACCTTGGATGTTATAAAAAAAAACCCTCGTTGGTGGCAACCTTTCTCCTCATCGGTGTAGCGGTCAGAATCAAAGGAGTTTCAACATAATAGGTGTAATGTTGCCCTAGTAGACATTGAACCCACTTTAGATGTGAACCGGCATCATGGCCCTACCCAACCAACACAACCAGCACAACCCAACAATAGCCCAATGTGAGGCCCCAGCAATAGCCCAATGTGAGGCCCTGCTGATTCCAGATTTGCAGCCCTTGATGGGTTGGATGAGGACAATTCCAAATTGGAAGAAATGGTAGCCCACTTAAAATCTCAAATCTCGTCTTTGGTTGGACCAAGTCATCTAAATTCATCAGGGGCAGCCCATTCCAAGGGAGAACCCAGTAACAACATTTTGCCAAAAAAGTCTACTAACCCGAAAGCCTAGAGAACTCAAGGACCCCAAATCAATTCTACAGGGTCAGGTGGGTCAAATAAACCCATCCGAATTCTACTTGCAAAAGTATCGAATGATATGATAAAGCAGGGTTAGATAATTTTGGTCCACGAGTTCATGCTTCTAGAACCAGAGAGAAAGGAAATATGTCGTCAAGGGAAGGAGACTGTACGACCAAGGATGGTAAGTAGCTTATCAGTGGCAGGAAAACAAAATGGAAGTAAAAGGAGGATTCTATGACGATAGATGCAACGACCTCAAATCACAGGACGACTGCTAAGAATTGTGATCCAGCAAGCAAGGATGAGGTCTCTAGATTGACTTAGGTGCCATCATGATTTGTCCCAAAATCATCACCTAGAATTGTCGAGGTGCCAATTCCAAGAGCTGCCTATGTCACCTCTGTGAACTCCTGAGGGTGACCACCCCTAACATTTTAATTTTATTAGAAACTAGATGTTCTAGTACTATTATTCAGTCCATTTTTAAGATATTCTTCTTTAACTCCTTTATTCTTTCCGGAGCCTATGAGTTTGCAGGGGCAAGGCTGTCTGTGGGTGTTATCGGTCATCTATGCATCGTCGAATCCATTTTTTCGGATGGTTTGTATATATTGTGCAATTAGGGTCTCAGATTTGTCTATCGTGGTTATTGCTTGATGATTTTAACCAAGTCTTATCGGTGACTAAAAAGTAAGGGGGAAATCTAGTTAATCAGAGGAACTTATAGGGTCTGCAGAATGTTGTGGCACAATGTTCTCTTGTGGATTTGGGGTTTACTAGTACACCTTTTACATGGAGCAATATGAGAATCGAGGCTACAAGCATAAGGAAAAGACTTGATAGGGGGGCTATGTAATCAACTCTTTCTTCTTAACTTTCCAGAAATTGTAGTGGTGCACTTAACTAGAACGAGATTGAACCACCATCCAATCTTGATTAAGGAGATGCAAAGGTCGGCCACAATATAACATGAGTGTTCCTTTAAAATGCTTACAACATGGTTCATATGCATCTGGAATTCGAGCCCTTGGTACAGAAGGCATGGGGATAGAATATATCAACTTTGGAAATTATGGATAAGTTTCGACAATAACTAAACTAAGTACGTCTTGCTCGCCAAGGTACTTTCCTTCCCGTGTTGGTTAAATCGACCTATCTACCATGAGGAAATTAGAATTACTTTATTCCATATGGCATATGATAAAGCCCTGGGACCCGAGGGATACTCTATGAGGTTTTTTTTATAGAAATTTTGGTTGTTTTTCAAGCAGCCTATTGTATCCTTAGTGTTAAATATTTTTTCTAAGAACATAGTTGACCCGAGACTGAATTAGCCTATAGTCTTTTTGTTACCGAATGCAAGGCATCGACTAGCCTGAATCAGTTCAACCCGATCTCGTTGTGTAATATTTTAGTCAAACTCTTCTTGAAGATTCTGACTAATTGATTAAAACCTATGATAGCGAAACTTACAGAAAAATACCAATCTAGCTTTGTGTCGGGAGGTTAACTTTAGATAACATCATGGTGGCACAAGAAACCATCCACTCTCTTTCAAAAAAGAAAGATGTGAATGAGGTCTTTATTCTTAAGGTTGATTTGGAGAAGGCTTATGACAGAGTCAAATGGTCATTTTTGCAAGAGGCGTTGATGTTCTCGGGTTCTAATAGACCCTTTTGTGATTTAATCGTGCATTGTATCTCATCGAACTCACTTGTTTTATGTTGGAATAGTGAAACATTGCACATTTTTGTCCTGACTTGAGGATTGTGCCAAGGTGATCCACTATCACCTTACCTCTTCGTCCTTTGTATGGAAGTCATGGGACATTCGCTTAAGAATGTAGTGGACTCTAATGTTTGGCGGTCAGTACGGGTAGCTCGTAACAGTCCGGGTATCTCACATATTTTCTTTGTCAATGACCCTCTTCTCTTTGGAGAAGCATCATTTTCTCAGGCCCGAGTAATAGAACATGTAGTTGCAGAATTCTATGGTATATCAGGATAGCTAGTTAATCGTAATAAGTCAAGGATTTACTTCTTCCAAATACTCCTTATTTGAAAAATTCCATTTGTAACGAATTCCAAGTCACTAGTATAGGTGATCTCGGAGTTTACTTGGGGTACCTTTGGTGCATGGTTAAAAGTCTAAAACTCTTTACGATTCTTAACTGAGAGGGTCGAAGCCAAGTTAGCAGGTTGGGAGATTAAGTGTTTATCAAAAGCAGCCAACTAACTAATTTATGTCATGCAAACTGTCACTATTTCAAAGTTTATATTACAACATCTGGTTAAACTGAAGAGGAGCTTTTTTTGGGAGACAATATAGAAGTTAGGAGGTAGCATTTAGTTGAGTAATATATATATGTATATATATATTTACCAAGATAATTAGCCTTCTTCATTAATTTCAGAGGAAGTCTCCCCATCATTTGCAAAAGAGGAGGATCTTGTATGATCCACAACAATATCAGGAGGAATACAGTGGGAGGTAAATAACCAATGAAACCTACAGAAGAAGCCCACCGTGCAAGATTATGAGCAAAAGCATTGACAGCACGGGGGATATAATTAAAAGACCACAGAGGAAATTGAGATACAAAAGATTTACTCTGATCTACTAAAGACTGACTAGATCAAACAAAAAAAGTGTTATCTCCATTCAAAGCCTGAACAACTCCAAGAGAGTCACCTTCAATCAAAAACTTGGTGATATTCAAAGCGTTACCCACTTTACATGCTAATAGAAAGCCAGTAGCTTCAGCTGAAAAACATCTTGTATAATTGCCTTAGAAGTCCAAGCTCCAACACACTTGCTAAGATGATCTCTAATTCAATTGGCTACATAAGTAATGTTTCCCAAAATTGAAGCATCAACATTGTCTTTAATCCATCCAGCTGAAGGAGGAGACCAGCAGGTAGAAACTTGTCTCTACAAAGGTCTTCTTCGATTAAAACCAGAGGTCCAATATTGCTTTGCTTTAGAATTGATTTTGGAGAAGTGTTCATCTCATGCTCCAGTAGATCCACCATGTTTAATTTCATTCCTGAGTTTCCAGATGTATTCACAAACAATTGCAACAAAATGCATCATATGGTCTTTATCAATTCCTGCACGTAGGATTCGAAGTTTGGGGCTTAGAAATTTAGGCAGCCAAGCAGCAAAACTATCACCCACCATATTGCCAATGTGGAGTTTCCAAGGAGAATTAGTCCAAGCTGCTATAGTAAAGGGGCAATCCACAAAAAGGTGTTGCAGGTCTTTTGTATCAACGCCACAAATAACACAACCAACATTAATTGAGAGAATAAATCTTTTTAGTCTATCATGAGTGAGTAAAGAGTTGGAATAAATTTTCTAGAGGAGTAACTTATGCCTTAGATGTAGAGAGGATTTCCAAATATTCAGCCAACCTAAGTGTGAAGGAGTAACCAAACTAGAACCAAACAGATTGAAGGGAAACTCTGTAAGCATTTTTAACAGAGAACTTACCTATCTTGGAGGTAGCCCATACAATCGCGTCATGTTTCACATTATGTGGAAGAATGATTTTAGTTATGTCAGGGGGAAATACACTATGAAGAAGGGGAAATTCCAACTCCAAGAGTTGGAAAGAAGGTCTTTGATAGAGGTTAAGTGTTCAGGCCAATTAGGAGGTTTAGGGGGGATGAAAGTTGGAAGGGGTAGAATCCAAGGATCTGAAAAACTCTCCACAGAAAGCGAAGATCCCAACTTGTAGAAGTAACCTCGAATCAGGAGATCAAAACACTGCCATATACTCTGCATAGTCCACGAAGCAGGAGAGGGACAATTTTGTAGATTAAGTAGTTTACTTCCTCTTAGATATTTCGACCTTATCAAGGTAACCCAAAGTCCCCTCTTATTTAGGATGATATCCCAACCAAGTTTTGCAACACAAGCCTTATTCAAGTGTTCAAACTTCCTTAATCGCAACCCGCCTTTAGAATTCTCTGACATATTACATTCCAAGATTTAGGGTAGATATGTTTACCTTGTTCACTTTTAAAGCCCCAAAAGAAGTCTCAAACCATACAATCCATCTCATGAATAAGGGATTTATTCCATAGGAAGCAATGCATAACATGTTGAGGGACAGCCTCCGTTATTGATTTGATAAGGGTCAGTCTACCAGCTTGGAAAGCACTTTGCTACACTATCCAGTAAGCTTATCCTACAATCTGGTTACAAGGAAATTAAAAGCATCTTTTTTAGAGGAAGATTTACGGAATGGATTGCCCAAGTATAGGGATTTGTGGTTGCATTCTTCCATATTGAGGAGGTGACAAATATCAGCACAGAGAGAGAGGCAAAAGTATTTTTGCTAAAATGAATAACAGATTTCTCCTAATTAACAATTTGGCCAGACCAATTGCAAAAACAAAGGGAGAGGATATTCTAAATTTCAGTAGTAGAAGCATAGAGGAGATGAGATATTCTTAGGCATGATCTACCAATTTAAATACCTTACAACCTTTTTTCCATTGTCAGCTTTGGATAGAAATTTAGACAAGATGTCTATGTGAGTAAAGAGGAAGGGAGAAAGAGGATCTCCTTGACAGAGCCCTTTAGAGGGTCTAAAGAAACCAAAGGGGCTACCATTAATGAGGATAGAGAAGGAAGAGGAAGAGATGCATTCCAAAATTAATTTCACAAATTTGGATGGAAAACCATGAAGTATCAGGATTCTCTCAAGAAGACACCACTCCACTTTGTCTTAGGCTTTGGCAAAATCAATTTTAACCACCACCAACTTAAGGTTGCCTTTCTTAAGGTTAATGTGATGCATAAGTTCATGGAAAATAGTAACACTATTTGACATACTACGACCCTGAATAAAAGCACTTTGGAAGGGAGAAATCAACCTATCAAGGAAAGGTTTTGAATCTATCAGCAAGAATTTTTGTGATAATTTTATAGACCACCTTACAGAGAAAGATGGGTCTGAAGTATTCTGCAAGACTAGGATTATCTCTCTTAGGAATAAGAGCAATAAAAGTGTGATGAAAAGACTTTAGCATATAACCATTGTCAAAAAAAAATATTGAACAACATGACTGACCTTAAAACCAACAATATGCCCATAATATTTAAAGAAGTGAGGAGACGTCCCATCTGGGCCTGAACTTTTGCCACTCTTCAAAGAAAAGACAATATTACATATCTCAATTGCATTAGGAATATCACAAAGATGAGAAAAATTATCCAAACTCAAAGAAGGAACAATCAGATTATCAAGATTAGGGGGAAAGGAGGGAAGGGAAGAGGAGAACAAGTTCTGATCTATTTTCCAACCAACAACAAGATCATGAATAGAAGTAATGTGATTATACCTGCATCTAATAGTGTGAATTAGAATCTCCCTCTTCGAGCCATTTCTCCTTAGATTTCTCTCTCCACATAACCTCCTCTTTCCTCAATAGTGAATCAAGATTGGACTGCAATTCCTTTTCTTTTTCAAGAATGGGAGTAGTTTGTTGACAATTTTGAAGATTTGCAATGTCCTTTTAAGTGTTAGAAATATTGTGAGAGATGTTCCCAACAACTTTTTTATTCCACAATCTTAGAGCAAATTTGATAATTTTTAGATAACAGGCCAGTTGGAAGAGAGGGGAACCAGAAATAGAAGAGGACCAGGCCTTATGAACAATATCATTTGAGGAACTATCCAAGGTCCACATAGCTTCAAAGTGAAAAGGTCTAGGAAGGAAGGAATCAAGAGAAGAAGTAGTGAGAAGCAGATGTTTATGATCAGATTGTATGGAGGCGCCAAAGAGTATTTACAAAGCCCCTATCCAACCAAACTTGAATATTGGCAGGACCAAGTTGAGTAATGTTTATTATATTATGTTAGTATATTGTGCATCATTTGGCCATTTCATTTCTCTACTTGTAAGCCCAAGGCCACATTTTAATGTATCTTTTCATCTCATATATATATATATATAAATATATCATCTTCAGCCCTCCAAAAAAAATCAAGCCAATAACGCATAAAGGGAACTAGCTTAGGTTTCTATTTATGGGGGAAAATATAAAAAAAAAAAAAGAAAAGAAAAAACACCACATAACAGACTAAAAAAAAATAATGATAATAATGAAATAAATAGAAATATAAATGAAAACCGTTGAATATGATAAAAATTGTAAATGAAAAGGCAAAAATCTTGAAAAATTATTAAAAATCCCAACAAAGGTATCCCCTTTCCTTGAATTCTGTGTTTTTCTTCAATGTTTCGTGCTGCTCTTCATCTGTCACCAATAGTGACTCCTGTATCTGTTTCAGCTCCAAGGTTTTATTTTGCCGTTCAATTTCTCAAGAAAATTGCTTAGTGTTAGTCTTAGACTAATTTTCATGTTCTTTTGTAATTGGGTTTCTATCCTTTCTTTTTCTCTGTTGCTTTTATAGAATTTTATTTCATGGGGAAATTTGCAGGTTGGCTATAAGAATGTCAGCAGTAGCGACAACAAAGAATACGCTGTACTCAGTTGATTCCTTGACAATAAAGCCTCCAGAACACCCCACATATGATTTGAAGGAGGTTATCAAACTAGCCCTTTCTGAAGATGCTGGTGATCTGGGTAATTTTACTTGAACCGCTTGATGAATTTTATTGTTTCTTTATAAAAAAAAATGCGTTTAGAAGTTCTATATGCATTTGTTATATGAGTTCCTGTTATTTGGGGATTTATGCTTTCAGCTACATTTTTGTGGTTTTTCTGTTAGATGAATTGTAAATGCTGGAAATTTTTTGTGGTGTAAGAGATATGGTTTTGCGTATAAAATGCCTGAGACTAAGTTAACACCTGAAGAGGTTTCAAATTTCAATGGAAGAAGAATTAAGTATTTTCTCCAGAAAGAAAATATCTTTTCAATGTCATCCTATACTAGAAGGAACATCTTGCCTTCTGATTGAATAGATTGCTCTCTGGAAGATAATACCATTAGCTGAATTGATAATGCTTCTCCAGAAAACCTGGTGGAATAGAAATGGAAAATTTTGGAAATAATGCAGTTTCATGCCCCATTATTGATGTTTTTCTTGTTCTTTTATTTTTCATTTAGATAGTTTTAGAGTAGATTAATGGTAATAATTTATTTGGGTCATATATTGTAGTATGCGAAGTAGAAAATATTTTGAAGCTGTATGATATTCTCTTGTAATAGGGAAATATAGTAAACAGACTAGTGAACCAAATATTTAATCTCTTCAGTATAATGTTACTTTTAAAAGTCTGTGAGTTATTTCTCTTAATTGGTTGTTTGAGAAACAACTTTTGCCATTCACAATTCAGGAGATGTGACTTGTAAAGCAACAATTCCAATTGATATGCAAGTGGAAGCACGTTTTCTTGCAAAAGAGGATGGAATTGTAGCTGGAATTGCACTCGCTGAGATGGTGTTCAAAGAAGTTGATCCATCCCTGAAGGTATTGAAAGATTGATGGTTTTATTGTCCAATAGATTCTGTTAGTCTTCAAAACTTGGAGTGTTGTATTAAAACTTGAATGGTTTTCAGTATGGACAACTGAAGAGAACTATTTTGAGAAATCTATAATATAATTCTCTGGTCAGTCATTCTGATACTTAATTTCTTTATTCCCATGCTTTCTGTATTTTGGGATTAGATTGAATGGTCCAGAAGGGATGGTGACAAAGTTCAGAAAGGCCTTCAATTTGGTATAGTACACGGTAAATAAAATGTGAGGTTCTTGCATGAAATTCAATATTGATGTTGAATGTTTGATTTTGATTTTAATCTTTATTTCCTAATCTGAAATTTCAGGGAATGCACACAGCATCATTGTTGCTGAAAGGGTTGTGCTTAATTTTATTCAGAGGATGAGTGGAATAGCTACCCTAACTCAGGTCTTACATTTTGATGACAGATTATATACAGGAGATATATTCACTAAATCTGGCATAATTGAGTTTCTATTTGGGATTTTTGTAGTGTTTTATTTTATAGTACCCTTGAAACATAGATCATTTTTCATAGTCAAGATTTAATTTTTATAGCTTAGAATTTGTACCAAGAATATAACTTTTTATATGTTAAACGATTTGTTCAGCAGCGAATGAAGTGTTTTCATTGCTATGGATAGAGGGAATACAGTCCTAGATAAAATTAGCCAATCTGATAACTAATGGATTGAGCAGGAAACCACCAAATACTCATTTTGTGTAGTATTAATTATACTCTTTCGTACCTCCCCAACGTACTCTATATGGTATATATTTCTTGTTTTCCATTTGGTTATTGAGCAAACCATCCTTTTTCCCCACCATAAATGATAATTTACAGTATTGAACTGAGGAAACTGCATTTAATAGTTACCAACTTTTACATATCATGCAGGCCATGGCAGCTGCTGCAAAACCTGCATACATTCTGGAGACAAGGAAGACTGCTCCCGGTTTACGTTTGCTGGATAAATGGGCGGTGTATATCATTTCTTCTGCTTGGTTTTAGTGTTTTCTGCACTAATCTTCTCGTTACTGTTTATCCAGGCTTCATCTAACTGATTTTGCAGGTATTGATAGGTGGGGGTCGGAATCATAGAATGGGTTTATTTGACATGGTGATGATAAAAGACAATCATATATCTGCTGCTGGAGGTGTCACTAATGCTCTAAAATCTGTGGATTTATACTTAGAGAGTAATAATATTCAAATGCCAGTTGAGGTAACCACAGTATTTTTCTTTCTCCTTTTTTTTTTTGTTTGTATTCTTATGAGTTCCTATATTTGCAATTGGACAATTGACAGCTTGAGGCATTAACATGAGCTAGTTATGTTATATTGCAAATTATGATATATTCTGTTGTCATCTTCAGTTATTTCTTATATTTTATGAGATGAAGGTGAACTCTCCAACTCCTCGTGTAGACCCCACCCTCTCCTGCTTATATTCACACAAATAAGAGCTATCAGCATTGCATGTTTATGTACCTTGGTGAACCATGAAAAATTTACTTTGAAATCTAAAATTTATGCTTGTGGCAATTTCTTTAATCTGCTCAGATTGAAACCAGGACACTCCAAGAAGTGAATGAGGTGTTAGATTATGCTTCTCAAGAAAAGACTTCGCTGACTAGGATAATGCTGGATAACATGGTTGTCCCCCTGCCTGATGGAGATGTTGATGTATCTATGCTTAAAGAGGCTGTGGAACTGATCAATGGAAGATTTGAGACTGAGGTACATTATCTGCTACATACCCCTTGCCTGGGATGATCGATATTCATTCCTTAAATTTCCTGCACACAACTATATATCTGTCTCTTATCTCGTATTATTTTCTTGAAAATGTCCAAGATCCTGTATTTGAAACCTTCACCGTGGAAATATTTGTTCATGGGACCTTTAGCCTGTGTATATGTATATATGATGCCGACATACACAAATAGGCATGGGATTCAAAAGACTTCTTTCTGCTTATGTAGACACTTTTATACATCTTTTTACCTTTTTGGATTTTGAGTAATACAAAGCTCCCCCTTACTTGCTAGGAAATTCCAGATTTAGATACTTTCTTGAACTTGAAATTTGTTTTTTCATTTTATCTTCCTTTTACAATGATTATTAGTGTCTCATCTTAAAGGATTAGCACGTACACTTAAATGCAAGATGTGTTTTATATTTGTTATTCATTGGAACCAATACATCTTAAACTCTCTGTTTTTTCGTCTGCTGGGGATTATGGCTCTACTCTTATACCATATTTCCCTAGTATTTTTTAGCACATAGATTCCTTTATGAGAACACAATATATGCTCTATTCAGTTTATTATTCATCGGTATCTTGTTTTTGATTGATTTGAATCTGTTTCCTGGCAGTTCTTTTAATTGAAAGCCAAAAAAAGTGAAAATGGCTAACAGGAAAGCAAGTACAGCAATAAAGAAAAAATAACACCTCTAACCCCTAACTCCCCACCCAAAAGAAAATGAAGAAAAGTTATAGACCGTTGATGATGTCATCTGGCAAATTCTGTTTTCCCATTTTTTTTGTTGTATACTTTTTACTTCACCTTATGCTAGCTATACTTATTATTATGCTGTGTATTTGCTGTCTCAATGCTCAACAGGCATCTGGAAATGTTACTCTTGACACAGTAAACAAGATCGGACAAACTGGTGTAACCTATATTTCAAGGTAATATTTACTTGTGTGATTTCTATTTTAGTAAGATTAAAAAAAACACACACACAACACTGCAATGTGAAATTTGCTTAAGCACCTTTTGTAACTAAATAATTTGCGAGCTAGTTCTCACCTCTACCAGCATATGAACTCTAGGTATATGATTTCATCTGAGGTTTGTCTCAGTTGCTGCAATTTTATGTTCATTCTCCAAGTATAAACACCCATATTCCATATTTATTTTACTGAATTCTCTGATTATTACTTGATGTTAATGTAAATCATCCCATGTTCTGGATAGTTTAACTATATGAAATCTTTCACTTTATTTGCCTTGTCAAACTTGCTAACAAACTGATTGTCACGCTGTGTTCATATATCTGCAGTGGTGCACTGACACATTCGGTCAAAGCACTTGATATTTCCCTGAAAATAGATACAGAACTTGCACTTCAAGTTGGCCGGCGGACAAAACGAGCATGAAAGGTGTCTAGTTTGCATCCATGAGTGAAATCTCTCTCTACACTTGCTTATGTTAAATGCCATACAGAAAGTTCCTTCTTTTGTTTAATTTTCTCAAATTTGCCGAGGGAAAAAAACTTAATTTCACAGGACCAACTTATTTATTAGTAATACTTTCATCCAAAAAGACAGGTAGAAATATTCTCACAGTTTGGAATGTAACATTTGAATGTGTGCAATATGGCCTAAAGAGTTCCTTTTCAGGATGGCTGTTTTGCACTCTGATATAATTTCAGTTGAATTCTTGTTTAGTTTCTGTTATATCCCAAACTTTTGTTGTTGTTGAATATTACTCTGGAAAATTAGTGCTTTATTGCAAGCTTATGTTATTCCTTGATGAAGTATACCTGAAACTCACTTCCAAGTACTCAAAAATTTCAACTTTGATAGGATTCTTGACAAAAAAAAAAAAAAAAAAAGAAAGAAATTACTGAAAGTTGTCTGTTCTAATACTTTGGTGATCTTTCAATATCATAGCTATGGTGTATAGAGAATAAATTTTTTGGTAAGTTTGTATCATTACAACAGATGGTTGAAATACAATCTGTATCTTAGGGTAGTTGGCAAGCGGATCCTAAATGTTTCCTCCAAGCGGATGATCTGGGGTTTGAATTTCTTGTATCAGATAGCAATGGAATTGGTAAGAATACTTCTTAGGGTTTGAATTTCCTGTAGCATATAGCAGTGGAATTGGTAAACAGACTCACTTCTTCCAAGGCGAATGATTTGGAGTTTGAATTTCAGTGAAATGTTTTTTTCATAGCGGATGATTTGGAGTTCAAATTTTAGTGAAATGCTTCCTACAAGGTGGATGATCGAGAATTTAAATTGGTTTGAATTGGAGTTCAAATTTCAATGAAATGCTTCCTACCAGGCGGATGATTGATAATTTAAATTGGTTTGAATTCTCTTAAATCAGATAGTTCCATATTAAAAAATTCTGGGTTAGATCTAACCCTCGAATAAAAACTCTGGGATAGGGTTAGATTCTAACCATCGAATAAGGCAGAAAAAGTTGTGGGTTAGATTTTAACCCTCAGAAAAAAAAATGCGGATGATTAAGAGTTTGAATTAATTTGAATTAATTTTGGGTTGGATTCTAACCCTCAAATAGAAACTCTGGGTTAGGGTTAAGTTCTAACCATCGGATAAGGCAGAAAAGCTGTAGGTTAGGTTTTAAACCTCAAAAAAGACGGATGATCGAGAATTTGAATTAGTTTGAATTCTCCTAAAGCATATAGCTCTATATAAAAAGTTTAAATTCTCCTAAAAAAGATAGTTCAATATTAAAAAGTTTTAGATCAAGTTCTAATTCTCGAATAAAAATTAAATTTTACGAACATTTCGCAAGTTAAATTTAAATTAGTTTCCGAAAAAATAAGAATATCATCTAGCAGACTCCTAAAAAATAATACATGGTTGAAATAGGATATTAAAATAAATTGTTTTGAGTAAAATTGAAGTCTTTTCACGTTAAGAAGTTAGATAGAGATTTAATTTGTATGGCATAATTAAATATATGATAAAACTGTGAGGATATATATATATTCATAATGACTTATTTTAAAAACAGTTGAATTATTTAATGTTGACCATTAACTGTATCATGTCTCCTGGGTAGGGTAGTAGGTAAGACAAGGGGCTATGGAAAGTGCCCTTCTCTTGTCTCATTTTTCTTTTCTCCTAATTATAATTCGAAATTTTCCTTTCTTTCTTTTTTTAGTTTTAATTATAAATAAAAGTATTTAACCAATTAAATTATAAAAAAAATGATTAATTTCAAGAAACCATTTGTAAAAGGTTTTAGCAGACATATATATTGATTCTGCACGAATTTGTTAAGGGGTAAAAAGGTAATTTCAGAGTGCTAGGAATTCGGAGAGCTATGTAAATGAATTGGCGAAGTATAAACGTCGGGATGTGATACTTCGAAGACTCTATGTGGTACTTCGGAATAGCACACTTGGCTTTGAATCAACCTGCAAAATAAGTTCAGTGGGGAGTTTGTACCCCGTGAAATCTCCGATGCTTAAGTCAGTAGAGTGTATAATGGATATCTGGAAAATTGTAATTGTCCCCTACCTTCTGTTTGGGTCTCCCTTTTATATGGGCTTGGTCATTGATTGGGTCATTATGGCACTGGACCGTTATGGACTTTTTATGAATAATAATTCTACCGTTTTAACCGTTTAGGTGTAACGGGGCATAAATGGGGGAATGATGGTGTAACGTCTCCCCTTTATGGAGTCCATAAAGGGGTATTTATGTCACCGGAGAGGTTTTCCGATCTCCCAAATCGGTTATCTTACTTGGGGGAAATCTATGTCGGCTCAGTGGCCCCTCGTCGAAGTATCGAAGGACAGAGGAGAGATGCTTCGGCGCTATGTCGACACTTAACAACTTTCGGACGTTTTGGAAAAGCTAAGGGTTTTGACGTGGATCAGCCGTCTTTTTGATTTGCTGACCTTTCGTGTATACCCAGTAATAAATGTCAGAATGACAGCCGGCAGAAAGCCTTTTTACCTTCTCAATGCCTTGATTCTGGTGAGTAATCATTACAGGGATTTTTCTCAAAGTGTCTTGGTCCATTCTTCCTCACATTTTCATTTTCTCTTACTTGCAACTCTTTCTGCCTTTGACGCTCTGAAGATTCCTCTGTTCTTCAGCATTCTCAACTCTTTCCTCAGTTTTTCTTCTCGGCTTCAATCGTCTTAAGAAGGTAAGTTCTGTCTGCTTACGTGATGGGTTTTAATACTGTATGGTTTTGAAATGTTTATTTCTGTTTTTCTGGGATTGGTTCTGTATTTTTGTGAGACTGTGGGGCTTTAGGTTGCTAGTTTCGGGTAGCCCTGTACTTGCATGGAGTTCTAAGTATTGGGCTTCCATTCGCAGGTAGAATATGGCTGCTCGAAAAGAAGGTAATAGGGAAGTTGAGGATTTGATGGAGGAAGGTTTTGGGAGCCCTCAACCTGTTCGACCAAAAGTCACAGTGGCCAGGAGGGCTGCCCGGGGTGAAGTTCCAGAAGGAGTTCCCTTTCAGCCGCCTTTGCCCGGTCCTCCTCCTTCTGACTTTCCCTTAAGTAGAAATAGAGTAACTAGGGAACAATCTGAATCTTTCGCTCGTAAGTACAGTATTGACCCTAGAATTTACAGAGTCTTTGTCCAGCCCTTAGCCGGAAAAATGTCCCTTCATCACATTCCTGTCCCCTTAGCTCATTTCGAATTGGGTTTCCATCTTCCTATGGACCCCGCTTTTGCCGATTTTTTAATTTTTGCTCGAGCTCAACCAGGACAGGTTCATCCGAACGCAGTTCGCACAATGTTCTGTTTAATTTGCCTTTGTCGTCGATTAGGCTTCGAGCTTACTGACAATATTCTTAGCATGTTCTTTTCTTCACTCCGGATGGCAGATAATATCCTTTCTATTCGTCCCCGTAAGAATAGAGTTTTACTTTTTGATTCTCCTCCTAACAAAGTAGAGTTTAAGGAAAGATGGATGATGATAGAATCCCGCATTGGTTTTCCGTTTCGTCCTTATGTAAATGAGAATTTTCAATGGCCTCAAATCCAATATCCCTCTACACTTAACCATTCGGAAAAGGCCTTCTTAGAAATAATCACCCGAGACTTAGGAGATGATAGAAAGAAACAAACCCGAGTGTATTCCTCTACTGATTTACTTAGTGAGTCGAGTCTGAGATGGTGTGGGATAGGACCGGGTCTATCGGATAGAAAGAAAGAGTTAGGCTTCCCGAAGGAGGAGCCAAACGAAGATTGGACTATACACCCCGGGGGTGTTTTTTCGTACCAATGTGATGCTTGTTCTCTAGGTCGGGGTTGTCGAACCGGCAAGGGTATACTTTACATATATATATATATATATTTTTTTTACTTCGGTATTGACTTCTTTGTTTCTGTTTGTAGGTCCAACCATGTTCAAAACCATTTGGGGAGAGCGGGAGGAGGAGAGGGATGTCCGTCAGACTCACCTGAATTCCCTTCCTCGGTTTCCCCCTAGGCTCATAGATCGGGGTGCCTCTGGGGACACTCCGTTGACATACGCCTCATCTGCTGAGGTTCCCAAACGGAGCAGGGGAGTTCGAAGGCCCCGGATGAAACCCCGCGTCCAACTCCAGAGTCTCGCGAGGAAGCTTCTTTGGAGGAAGATGGACTTCGTCCTCGCCGAAAGAGAAGGACCTCGCCTAGACGTCCTGCAGAAGACTTACCTCGGGACTTTCCTGAAGACTCTTCTCCCTTGTCACCTACCTTGCCAGCTTCGGAAGAGGTTATGGAGGCAGTCCCGCTGGCAGCTCAACCTGGTTCTGTCTCAACTCTGGTTGAGCCTTCCCCTGTTGATGACGGGAAGGATAATCCGTCAGCTGAACCTGAGGTAAATTCCAAATCTCCTGGCCCTTCTTGGCTTCAGCCGGGGTTTGAGTTACCTACAGAGGTAGAGGATTTCAAGTCTCTGGCCATGGAGATTGTGGAGAGGACTCCGCCGCTTACCAACCTTCGATTCAACAATCCTTATGTCGCAGCCTTGGTTGGTGAAGCTATTCTGGAACGTGCTCATGACTCGAGCAGTCTGGCTGGTATGAGCGAGATGTCTGTGGAAGAGGCTACTAACCGCCTTGGGGCTTTGTTTGCTCGGGTATGCTCTTTTTTTTTTTATTCTGTTTCTTGAGTTTTTCCGGGGTATGATTTTTGACCTCTTTTCCTTTTGTAGGCTTCTTCCTTAGCACTTCATATATCCAGATCTCGAGTGACTGAGCAAACGAAGCAGGCAGCAGCAGATACGGAGTGGAGGAGTATCAATGAGCCTCGTCTGTCTTCGTTGGAGCAGGAAGTCAACAAACAATCTGGAATAATAGAATCGTTGACTGCTGATAAGGAATACTACGCCAACGAAGCAGAGGAGAGGAGGAGGTTGCTGGCAGGGTTAAAAGAGGAAGTAGCCTGTCTGAACGTTGAAAGGAATTATTGGCTGGAGGAGAGAGAGAAGTTTAAATTGGACAGAGATGAAGCTGCTGCCAACCGACTATCTTTGCAGAAGGAATTGGATCACTGTCGGTCAGAGGAATTTAAAAAGATCATCGAAGACTTTCGCAATTCCTCTGAGTATCAGGCTGAAGCTCGCTCCGTCCTAGACAAGGGATGTGTTCATGTCATCAGACAATTGCATCCATTTTTTGAAGATAAGTCAATCCTCCTTCAAGCCTTCAAATCCAATTTCGACAATAGCTTCTGTCGCGACAAGCAGATTTTTTCCTTTCACTCTGAGGAGTTAGAAGCACTCCGGGAGAGGGAAGAGAAGAGGAAAACCTGTTTGGATCCCACCGCGGCCTTCTACTCCTACTTTCTGGGACTTGTTGGGTGAAGGGCCTCAGTCTGATGTTCCAGGCTCTAGCTCTGCTGCTCCTTAACTTCGTATATATGTATTATTTTTTGTAACCAAGATTGGTTTTCAATATCATGAATTTTTCCAAGTGTTTGTTTTATTTTAACTTCTTGATATTTTTATGATACTTCTTATATTTCCATGGCAATAAAATCTACCAATTGATGAGTTTAAACTTTGATACTTCAAATAATTTACCAAGTACTGGATCTGAATTTGATATTCCAATTTGCTAAAAACTTTACTAACACTTCAAATCTAATACTTCGCAAGAGAATCGCAATAGTACTTTTAAGTACTTACCATGGTGCCCGTGTATTTCAGTACCTCGAGTATGCTTTTAGTGTGTCCAAGCCTTGACTTGGTACTTCGCAACCACGGCCTTGCGTGTGAAGCCTTGACTCGGTACCTCGCAACCACGGCATTACGCGTGAATCAGATTTTAGCCTGATTTTTTTTTTTTACTGCGACCTTTTCGCAAGTTTGTGTTTTTTTGAGATCGTGCTCGAGTTTGACTTGAATAATAACTGAGACTATGCTCAAAAGTCAAAAATGAAACTTCGCTTTTGGAATTTAAGGACTTGCCTCAAATGATTTGTTATTCGGGACGTTTCGTCCAGATGTATTTCATACAAAGTACCTTTTTAGGTGATTTACATGCCACGGATTTGGGAGTAGGACACCATCTTTGTTCATGAGCTTGTAAGTGTCGGGTCTTACTTCGTGCTTCACGAGATACGGGCCTTCCCAATTCGGGGTCAATTTGTTTGCTTGTATATGTCGTGCCGTGCCTTCAATTTTTCGTAGTACCCAGTTCCCGACCTTTATGGGTCGTTTGAATAGCCTTTTGTCGTGAATTTTCTTAGTTTTTTCCTTGAATGATTGCGACCTTAGGCGACTTGCTATCCTTCTCTCTTCTAGTAAGTCTAATTCCAGATTTCTTCTTTCCTCATTAGCATCTTGGCTATACATGGCTACCTTAGCTGTGGGCAGTGCTACTTCGGCTGGTGCTACAGCTTCTGATCCGTACACCAAAGAGTAAGCTGTTTCTCCAGTGGGGCCCCTAGTCGAAGTGCATACTGCCCATAGAGCAGAGTTCAATTCATCAGCCCATTTGTTAGATTTTCCTTCCAAGTTCTTCTTTAATGCTACTAACACCAACTTATTGGCTGCTTCAGCTTGTCCGTTCCCTTGAGGGTGTGCCACGGATGATTTCCAATGCTTGATGTGCAACCGTTGGCATTCTGACGTAAACTTAGTGGAGAATTGTACTCCGTGATCCGTGACTACCGCGCGGGGTATTCCGAAGCGACACAACACTTGTTCGCGAAAAAACTTGGAAACATTTTCTTCCGTGGGACTTGTTAGTGCCCTGGCCTCGATCCATTTCGAAAAATAGTCTACTGCTACCACCAAATATTCACAGCCGCTTCTTGTCTTTGGGAATTTTCCCATTAAATCCATACCCCACATGTCGAAAGGCCAGGCCGCCACGACTGGGGTTTGCTCCACTGATGGTAGATGCGGAACCGTACCAAAAATTTGACAAGTGTCACATTTTTTAACATACCTTTTGGCATCTTGTCTAAGTGTGGGCCAATAATATCCTTGGTTAATAACCCGTTCTGCTAGAGCTCGAGCCCCCGGATGACCTCCACACACGCCTTCGTGTACTTCGCTAACAAATCCTCTACTTGAGAAGGTGGAACACATCGAAGTAGAGGTCTAGTGAAAGACCGTCTGTACAGTATGTTATCATGAATAGCGTACCTCGCAGACTGTCTTTTGATTGACGTGCCAGGGTAGCATCGTTTGGGAGAGTCCCATGTTGGATGAAGTTTTTATTTTTCGTCCCAACTCGTGAAGTGAGGTGTAGGCACTGTATAACTTCGTGTTCCCCAGATGCATCTTCGATAGGAATATCATCTTCGTTGGGAGTCTCCCCTGAAGCAATCTTTGCCAGCCTATCTGCTTGTTGATTGTTTTTCCTACTGATCAGGGATAGTGAGAAAAAAGAGAACTTATCCTTCCAACTTCTAGCCTTGTCTACATAAGGCTGTAATCCTTCCGATTGTACCGTGTAAGTTCCCTGAACTTGATTCACCACTAACTGCGAATCACTGTAGACTTTGAGGGCTCGGATGTTTGCACTATGTGCCCATTCCAATCCCTTTAGCAGTGCTTCGTACTCTGCTTGGTTATTTGATATGTCGGGCTTTAATTTGATAGCTCGTTCTTCCGAGTATTCTTTATTTGGTGATGTCAACACCAGTCCAACTCCGATCCCGCTGGAGTTGACTGCTCCATCAGCTTTCAATTCCCATGGCTCTTTGGCTGGTTCAATTTTTTCCAAGTCGTCTTCAGTGAATGAACCTTCCGCGAGGAAATCTGCCAGGGCCTGCGCTTTGATGGATGTGCGGGGTTTGAATGTAATGTCTTGACCGCACAGTTCAATGGACCAGCGTAGCATCCTCCCAGATTGATCTAGCTTATGAAAAATTTGTCTCAGCGGGGCATTAGTGTAGACTACAATGGGATGAGATTCAAAGTAAGGCCTCAGTTTCCGTGCGGAAATGACTAAGGCATATGCCAACTTTTCGATGTTAGAATATCTAGTTTCTGCCTCATTCAAAACTTTGCTAACGAAGTACACGGGAAACTGTGTTGTTCCTTCTTCTTTTATTAATACTGATGCTATAATCACATCTGAAAATGATAGATACAAGAAGAGTGTTTCTCCGTAATACGGAGGTCGCAATAGAGGAAGGTTTGTCAAGTAACTTTTTAAATCTTTCCATGCTTGACTGCATTTCGGAGTCCATACGAAACTATTCTTTGAACTTTTCAAAGCTTTGAAAAGTGGGAGACATTTTTCTGCTGACTTTGATACGAATCTTCCCAAAGCCGCGATGCATCCATTCAACCTTTGAATATCTTTCACGCATTTGGGCTCAGTGAGCCGAGCTATTGCCTCCAGTTTCTCCGGGTTTGCTTCAATCCCTCGTTCTGATGTCATAAAACCCAAAAACTTACCAGACTTTACTCCGAAGGTGCATTTCGTGGGGTTGAGTTTGAGGTTGTGCTTTGCCAAATTAGAGAACGTTTCCTCTAAATCTTCTAAGTGCGAAGTGCCGTGCTTTGTCTTTACTACCATGTCATCCACATACACTTCCATATTTCTTCCGATTTGATTTTGGAAGATATAGTTCATCATCCGTTGATATGTGGCCCCTGCGTTTTTTAATCCAAAGGGCATAACGTTGTAGCAGTAAACGGCCCCTGCTGCACGGAACGAAGTATGTATTTGGTCACTGGGCCTCATTTTAATTTGATGATACCCCGAGAAAGCATCCATGAAGCTCAGGTATTCGTATCCTGCTGTGGAGTCCACCAGTGCATCAATCCGAGGTAGAGGATAGCAATCCTTGGGGCAAGCTTTATTGAGGTCGGTGTAGTCTACACACATTCTCCATTTTCCGGTAGACTTTTTCACCATGACTACATTGGCCAGCCAGGTGGGGTACTGGACTTCACGAATAAACTTCGCTTGCAAAAGTTTATTTACTTCCTCCTTTATGCCTTGTATTTTGTCATCACCGTACTTCCTTGACTTTTGTTTAATTGGGCGATACTTCGGGTCGATATTTAAAGCATGTTCTGAGATAGCAGGATCAATTCCAGGCATATCCTCTGTGCACCACGCGAAGTTCTGTTGATGCTCTTTGAGAAATTTAATGAGATCCTGTCTAAGTTTGTCTGGCATATTTTTCCCGATCTTGACGAGTTGTTTAGGATAAGTGGGATTTATTTCTACCTCATCATATTCTTTATCCTTTGATACTTCGGGATTAGGGGCAGAGCTATGATTTTCGGCATCTCTTCTTCCCTTCGCCTCTTGATCGTTGGTAACTTCATGGTGGAGCCCTTCTTTTGACACATTGACTCTTTTAATCTTTTCAGGATCAATAATCATTTCGTGGCAATGCTCCTCTGTCACCATGTTGATTTTCCCAGACTTTTTAGGGGAGTCCCTCTTTCTTTTTATTTTCATTATTTGCCCTAATAAACTCCGAGGGCTGCTCCTGACAAATCCGACGCCTCGTGAGGTGTGGAACTTCACTTGCTGGTGCGAAGTGGATATAACTATATCAAAAGCCGCGTGGAAAGGTTTTCCTACTATGGCATTATAAGGAGATTCTAAGTCTACTACGTAGAACTTAACCTCTTCTGTTCGAGCTTTATCGCCTTCGCCAAGGGTGACATGCAGTCTTACTGTTCCCCTTACCGGTACTTTTTGAGGTGTGAATCCTTCTAGTACCATACGACTTGTCTTGAGATGCTTATCTTTCAGACCCATTTCTTCGAAGCATCTCTGGTACATGATGTTTCTTGTGGCTCCCGTGTCCACTAAAACTCTTTTTACCGTGCATTTATCAATCCCTTCTCTGGTCATCCCTGCTTCTATGACTATGGGACTGATTTTCGCCTCCTCATTACTTGCTAGCTCCTCGTTGGTGAAAGTAATGACTTCTTGATGCTCGAATTCATACTTCGGGACAAGGTATGATTTAGTGAGATTATAAATTCTTTTCTTTATTTTTCTTACTGAGCCCATTTCTGGGTTAATCATATTGATTACCCGTTCTCCCTTATCCCTCTGCTGTTGTACGCCTGCGATGTACTCCTTTAAACATCCTTCCTGAATGAGCTTTTCGATGGCTCGTTTCAGTTGGAAACATTCCTCCGTTGTGTGACCATAATCTCTGTGGAATCCACAGAACTTGGTCTTATCTCGTGAGGCGTAAGTTTGTGCTTTCATTGGCGCAGGGTCTCGGACTCCGTGTTTCTCCTTCAAGACTGCAATTAAACTTTCCTTTGAGACATTTAAAGGCGTAAACGTCTCCAGTTTCTTACCTCGAATATTGTCCTTCCGCTGTGGAAAATTTGAGGTCGCTTGTTTCGATGGTTCAGGCTGTTTGTCTTTTCTTCGCCAAGTTGGTTCAGTCGCACTGCCTTCAGCCAGGGCTACTTTCCTGGCTACATTGAACATTTCTCCAATCGTCTCCGGCCTGCGGAGTTGGAGCTCGGTGTATAGCATTCGCGACCTGAACCCTCCTTCGAAACACGTGATCACTGTGTCTTGGCTGATACCCTCGATCTCCTCATAGGTTTTTTTAAACCTATCCACGAATGAAAGCAACGACTCACCTTCTCGCTGCTTAATGTTGGCCAAGTCACCCCTGGTTTTTGGAATTGTTCCCGCAGTGCTGAATTTATCTAAGAACATTTTTTCCAAAGTGTCCCATGAATCGATGGAATCTTTTTTAAGGGACGTGAACCAGGTTACTGCTTTATCTGCTAGAGTAGTTGGAAAGGCACGACATAGAATAGCCTCATTGCTGGAGACTAATCCCATGGCTGCTTTGTATCGAAAAATATGCTCAATGGGTTTCGCTGAGCCAGTGTATAAGACAAATTGGGGAAGTTTAAGCATAAGATTAGGGTCCGGAACAACGTCTCGAATCCATTTAACGAAAGGCCCCATCTCAATTGATTTGGACTTTTGGACTTTTGTAGGATTTTTGGCGACTTCCGGGCTGCCTTCAGGAGATCGCTTTTTAGCCGTCTTTTTATACATTGGCTTAGAGGAGTGGTGACTTTCCCCTACTTCGCTAGCAGTTGTTTTTCTGCTCGCATGTGCTCTACGCCTATCGTCCCTTTTTGTCGCGGTGTGGGTCCGCTGTGGGTGATCTAAACTTCCAGGCAACCTTGGTGGAGGAAGCTCTACCCCGGCTTGCCGGAATTCTGCTCTCAACTGTAGTCATTTTTGAGAGAGTTCCTGATCTCGCCTGGTTTCTTCATCTAACTGGAGTTGACGTAACCTCCTTAATTCTTTCTCTGCTTCTTCTATCTGCTTGGAGTTGAGTTGGTCTCTCAAGTCAGACGAACGTCGGGATGTTGCTGGTAGTGGTCCAAGCCTTTCCGACACCGGACGACGACCAGAACTTGAAGCAGAAGAAGCAGAAATTCTTGTCCTTGTCTTCTCTTGCTGGTGAGCAGATTGACGAACTGTGTGTCCTTCAGATCGAGACATGATAAGTAGAAAGTGAGGTGAATGTTGAGTAGAGAAAACGTTCCCGGTAACGGAACCAAACTGATTCTGCACGAATCTGTCAAGGGGTAAAAAGGTAATTTCAGAGTGCTAGGAATTCGGAGAGCTATGTAAATGAATTGGCGAAGTATAAACGTTGGGATGTGATACTTCGAAGACTCTATGTGGTACTTCGGAATAGCACACTTGGCTTTGAATCAACCTGCAAAATAAGTTCAGTGGGGAGTTTGTACCCCGTGAACTCTCCGATGCTTAAGTCAGTAGAGTGTATAATGGATATCTGGAAAATTGTAATTGTCCCCTACCTTCTGTTTGGGTCTCCCTTTTATATGGGCTTGGTCATTGATTGGGCCATTATGGCACTGGACCGTTATGGACTTTTTATGAATAATAATTCTACCGTTTTAACCGTTTAGGTGTAACGGGGCATAAATGGGGGAATGATGGTGTAACGTCTCCCCTTTATGGAGTCCATAAGGGGGTATTTATGTCACCGGAGAGGTTTTCCGATCTCCCAAATCGGTTATCTTACTTGGGGGAAATCTATGTCGGCTCAATATATATATATATATATATATATATATATATATATATATGTATGTATATATATATATATATGTATATATATAAGACAAGGGGTTATGGAAAGTGCCCTTCTCTTGTCTCCTTTTTCTTTTCTCCTAATTATAATTCGAAATTTTTCTTTCTTTCTTTTTTTAGTTTTAATTATAAATACAAGTATTTAACCAATTAAATTTTAAAAAAAATGATTAATTTCAAGAAACCATTTGTAAAAGGTTTTAGCAGACATATATATATATATATATATATATATATATGTATGTATATATATATATATATATATATGTATTATGGAGCTATTTAAAAACTGTATTTACAGCATATAGCATATAGGGGTTTGGATTATAAATGCAGTGTATGCTTCTGGAAAAGTTTCAACTACCAAAACCGCCACCTAGAGTTCCATAATTACTGCAAGGTACAAAAATTTGGTAAACCTTGACTTTTAGACCTTACCACTTTCTTTTTCTTCATCCATCCCCTACCCATTTATCTTTAGCACTCCAATTTTCTTAACTCAAAAAATCACTAATTAAATTTCGTATCTAAATTATTACAATTTCTAATTATTCAAATTCAATTTAATTAAGTGGTACTTTATAATATTTACAATATATTTTTTCATTATATTAAATTAAAATCTTTAAAGTAAAGTTTACGTAACATGAAATGATTAATGTTTATTTTTTTTAAAACAAAAAGTAAATTAAAGAGTAAACAATAACAAAAACATTTTTGGTGCCAATTCCATATATGGAATATATCTTATCTAAATTTCTTTGCCTCCCTCTTTTTATCAGGACGCATACACTTTCCAAAGTGGTGTGCTTTTTTTTATTTATTTATATTGTTTTTTGGTAGAGAGAGAATTGTGATGGGTGGGGGATTTCTTGCATTAGGGGAGAATTAATTCTTTTTTGACTGTGTTTTGTTCTCTGTAGAGGGCTAAAATTGTAATTTCGCTTCAACCAAATAAAAGTTTTTACATCTTCAAGTTTCCTCAGTTAACGTGTAAGGTGCAACTGCTTTGTTTACATATTTCATATTTCATATTTCTTCACGGTCAAGGTAACTTTAAAACCTCCAAAAATTAAAATCTTGCATCACACCTAACCTTAAAAAGTTCTAGATTGATTTGAATAGTATTTTAAAGAATATATATACATATTAGTATATAAGAATATATATATATATATATATATATATATATATAATAAAGGTTTTTTTTATTTGAATTTCTTTTATTCTTGCATGAGAAATTTAAATAATGTGTAAAAAAATTATCAGTATGATGAATAATTTAACAAAAAATAATGAAAATATTATTATATGATTTTAATTTTTTTTTGCTATGTTGTTGGTATATCTGTATAAAAGGAAATAATTTTTCTATTTATAAAGGTGAAAATGGGAAAAAAATTATTTAAAATAATAATTGTCATCACGATATTAAATGTTAGGTGATACTTATTATTAAAGAGATAAATATTAAGTGACATGTATCACTTTAAATATATATATTAATATATATATATATATATATATATATTATAGATACATATTATTTCTGAAATCCTAATTATAATTATATTAAAAAATAATATGGATTATACAAGAATTACTTACTCCATAAATTTTGGGGATTAATAACAATTTATTTGAATTTACCAAAATATTTTGTATCAAAATTCACATAGTTTTCAATAATTTTATCTTTGAAGAAAAACAAAAATTCTTCAACAAAAAGGGGAGAACAATGGTCGAAATCAACAACGTGCCTGTAACTTGTTTTCCAAGGCAAAAATCGGTATTCTCAAGAAATTCAGCTGGCATAAATTTCCTACGAGGTTCAAAGAAAAGTAATATTCATGCCCTTATTACAAATTCCTTATCTCTCTCTCTCTCTCTTTCTTTCTTTTTTTCAACCCTAACCTTGACCTCAATTAATTAAATTCAAATTTTCAATATATATCGTTGGGAGTTTTAATTTCTGCCCTATTTCTATAAAGTACTTTGCATGATTTATATTATAAATTTGTGTAGAAAATATCACACATATGCATAACAAATTTGAGTTTTAAAAAAATAACATAATATCATTAATTTTATAATAATTTAGATAAAATAAGGCAAAATTAATGTTTAATTATTTGACGATGAGTTTTTGATTATTTATATATATTAAAAAAAATTAACTATAGGTTTAAATTATTGTAATTACCAAAAATAAAAAAGTAACTTTAGTGATAAGATCAAAGTTGAAAGTCACAAAAAAAATAAAAGTTTAAGTAACCAAAGCAAATGTTAGACAGCTAAAAATTGCTTTAATTTATGGTGGGCAATCTGTATCTGTATTTATTAATATTTTTTTTATTTCATACTTATTAATTATTCATATTAAAATAAATAAAGTTAATGTAATGTGAAAAGTATTAAAACAAATGTTAATTTAACTTTATAAAGTGACAAATATAATAATAATAAAGCATTCACAATTTTTGCAAGATGAGAAATAAATAAAATAAAATATATTCTACAATTTTGAATTTTGTTTTTTCTTGGAACTCAGTTTTATGTAAAATTTCCTATATTAAATTTTTTTATTTGTGTTAAATAAGAAATGACACACTTTAAAAAATATAAAATTTTATATGTTTTTAATTGAAAAATCATGTATTTCTTATTTTTATATTTCTATTTTCTTTAGGATTATATCTTTACTTTGTATTTTATTTCTATAAATAAACAGTTTCGTAGAAAGATTAATTACAAATTTTGTACTAGAGAATACATCAATAAAATTACTCTTTACTTTCTTCCCCTATATTAATTATATCTTTCCATTATTTTAATAGGTTCTTAACAATCTTAATTTTTTTTTAAAAAAATCTATTAATTATTTAAAGTGAGCACTCTTACTTATAACTAAAATGTCACAAAGATGTGTTTTTTTAGAAAAAAAAACTATTTCAAAAAAATTTCAATTTGAGAGACATTTAACATGTGTAAATTATCTAAATAAGGATGGAAAGTGTCAAATTTTTAAAGATATTTTACACCAGAGTATTACACAGAATTCTTTTCATTTATTCCATAATTTCACTTTATCTGTCTCATATTTAACTTAATTTTATTTTAATTTAATTATCTCATTATATAATGAATTTTTTTTCTTTTTTCACTTATATATGAAAAGTAGTGTAAATTAAACAGGGATATATGTACTTATATATACAATAGCATACTGTTGTAATTTTGTCAAATTTTTTAAACTTTATTGTATTTTTATTTTATTTTAAAATTATCATGACGATATTATTGTAATTATTGTAAATTTTTTTACTTTTTTTTTGTCTCAATCTATATTTAATAACTTTTAAAAGAGTAAAGGAAAACTCTTTTTTTCCCGCTCTCGTCTATAATGGAACTCTTCTTTTCGCTCTTCAGTGAGTCTTAAGTTCCTCCGCTTATGTTGCGGATCTGCACTATAATCTCCCGATGTTGAGCCAATTAGTGTTCCCTTATTATTTGTAGTGTTCTAGTCAGGAGAATGGTGTCTCCTCTACCCAAAGGTAATTTCTTTTTACTACATTCGGATAATTTGGATTTGGATTGTCAGTCTAAGTTCAGACTTGTGGGTAAACTACTATATGAAAAGAAATTTAATTTTAAGGCTCTAAGATCTGTGTTCTTATCTACTTGGAAATATGAAAAGAGGCTCGAATAGAAAATCTGCATAATGGATTTTTTGTTTGTCATTTTTCTTCTATATGTGAACTGAAAAAAAGTCTTGTGGTTAGGTCTTTGAAAAAAAGGAAGTCTGATTATCCTCAGGTGTTGGATGAGTGATTGTGTCTTTAATGATTTGCCTTTTGACTATTTTGATATTCGAGTTCAAACATTTAACATTTCTTCTTGCAAGTTGAATCGATCTAATGTAGAATGTATTGGAAATTTTATTGGGTCCTTTCTTGAATCTAAACTTATAAGTTATTCATACGAATCAGAGAAAAAAGAAGGTGTGGAGTATGAGGTCAGAAATTTCTACATCTATGCGTTTGTACAAAATAGTAAGTGGGAAGAAATATCTAATCCCATTTGGGTGAACATGGGCGGGATGAGAATGAATTGAGTTCAAAAAATCACAAAAAGCAGGATCTAAAGGTAAGTCGAGGCTAGAAAAAAAAATGATCGACATGAATTGGAATAAAATAGTCAGGCATTGGTGGACAAGTAGGTATGTAAAATATCCTGAACTTCGTCCTATCCATGTCTAATTGCAAAACACCCATTCCAGCACTAACATTGTTCTTTTTTAAAAACAAAGTCACCAGGTAGTTTTTTTTAGTTTTTGGGACATCATCAAAATCATCGACCTCCTTATTTAAGACTCTAGGGTATGGGATATCCCTAATGATAAATCCGGTAGTTGTAACTCCGACATATGTAGTTTTAGGAGTCCTAGGATCTAAAGAAATTGCTACGGGAATAGTCAAGTCAGCAAAAGATACACTTGCTGAAGTCTGAGCAACCAACACCACAAAAACGTCATCTTTTAATATCGGAGTATGTTCATCTTCCTTTCTATTCCCTATGTTAGGAACGTAATCGGGACACAATCGATTGATTACGGAGTTCGGCTAATCTTGCCTACGTCTCTGGACCTGCTGCAAGTCAATTTTATTGAATGAGAAGAATTACAATCGAGTGGAATGAGGATAATAATATTTCTCTCTTTTCTCTCTCGTTTTTCACTCTCTGCTTTTCCTTCTTGCTCTCTGCCTTTTCTCTCACTTTTTGCTCTATATTTGTTGTCCATGCTTATACACATATATATAGTATATAGGAAGGAGAGAGAAAAAAAAAGGTGGTTGTATATATATATATATATATATTTCAAGGAAGATGGCTTGACGGCTTGATCAACAAAGGAGGCTTCAACAAAGGTTAGCTTCAACGGTCAACAAAGGTTGGCTTCAACGGTCAACAATCTCCCACTTGAAGTCTGATTTCAATCAGTCTTCACACCTTTACACCTTCGCAGCAGGTCTCTCGGATCTTGCTATTCTTGCAGACCAACTGAAGTTGAACACAACTTCAATTTTTCGATCGTCACTGTTTTTGTCAACATGTCCGCCGGGTTCTTGCTTCCTTGAATTTTCTCAAGTGTCAACACCTCATCCTCCAACAAAGATCTGATAAAGTGGTAGCGCAGTCCAATGTGCTTGGTTCTGGAATGGAACACTGAATTTTTTGCCAAATGTATTGCACTTTGACTGTCACTATGCAAAACATTTTTCACTTGATTGAATCCCAACTCAGTTAACAGACCTTGAAGCCACACCAATTCTTTGTTGGCTTCAGTTACAGCTACATATTCAGCTTCCGTTGTAGATAGCGTGACGATTTTCTGCAGCTGTGACATCCAACTAACAGCTGCACTCCCTACGGTGAACACATAGCCAGTGGTGCTTTTCCCGTGATCAACATCTCCTCCAAAGTCGGCATCTACATAACCTTGTACCTTCAACTCACCATTGCTAAAATGTAGGCATTTTTCCATGGAACCTTTGAGATACCTCAAAATCCATTTCACAGCTTCCCAATGAGCTTTCCCCGGATTTGACATGAATCTACTAACGACTCCCACTGCATGGCCAATGTTTGGTCTCGTACAGACCATTGCGTACATCAAACTTCCAACGGCTGAGGCGTAGGGAACCTTAGCCATGTGCTCTTTCTCCTTCTCTGTTTGAGGAGACTGATCTTTAGATAATCGAAAGTGACTTGCCAAAGGTGTACTTACTGGTTTGGCATCACTCATGTTGAAACGTTGCAAAACACGATTGATGTACTCCGATTGAGATAGCTGCAGAACTCTTCTATGTCTATCTCTCGTGATTTGCATTCCAAGGATCTTCTTTGCTGGGCCTAGATCCTTCATGTCAAACTCCTTTGACAATTTCTGCTTCAAGCTTCTAATATCATTCCTGTCTGAACCGGCTACTAGTATGTCATCCACATATAGTAGTAAAATGATATAGCTGGACTCGTATCTTTTGAAGTAGCAGCAGTAATCAGCATAACACTTCTTAAACTCTTCCTTGTGCATGAAGCTGTCGAACTTCTTGTACCATTGTCTAGGAGCTTGCTTCAAGCTATACAAGCTCTTCCTTAACCGGCACACCATGTTTTCCTTCCCTTTTTCTAGGAAACCCTCCGGTTGGTACATATAGATTTCTTCATCCAAATCTCCATGAAGAAATGCTGTCTTCACATCTAGCTGCTCAAGATGAAGATTTTCAGCAGCAACAATACTCAACAAGGTTCTGATAGTGTTGAGTTTCACAACAGGGGCAAAGATTTCAGTGTAGTCGACTCCTTCCTTTTGCTGAAATCCTTTGACAACAAGTCGGGCTTTGTATCTCTTAGAGCCATCATGCTCATCTTTCAAACGATACACCCATTTGTTTTGAAGTGCCTTCTTGCCCATGGGTAATTTTGCCAACTCCCACGTATGATTGACCATTTGAGACTCCATCTCATCTTTCATGGCTTTCTCCCACTTGCTCGAATCATGGATTTGACAAGCTTCATCATAGCTTTCAGGTTCTCCTCCATCTGTTAGCAATAAGTAATTCATGTATTTTCGGTTTGGCACAGGAATCCTTGAAGACCTTCTTAATTCAGGTTCTGCCCCAAGTAGTCGACTGCCTTGTATGCCAAGTTGACTAGATTCTCTAGAATCCTGTTGTCCACTGCTCTGTCCAGCATGCTCCTTTCCCAACACCTTCGTCTCATCAAGAGCATCATCCACTTCAACGAACACAGGCTCACCTTGCTCTGTGTTTTGGGCATCAATACTATGCCTCTCATTGTGTATTACTCTCTCATTAAAGATCACATCTCTGCTGCGAATAATCTTCTTGTTTTGGTCATCCCATAAGCGGTAGCCGAATTCATCATCACCATAGCCAAGGAATGTGCACTTCTTTGACTTGGGGTCAAGCTTATTCCTCCCTTGATCACTGATATGAACATACGCTAAACAACCAAAAACTTTAAGGTGTGATAGCATTACCTCTTTTTCAGTCCAAACCTCCTCGGGAAGTTTGTGCTCTAATGGAACCGATGGAGCTCGGTTGATGAGGTAAGCTGCTGTGTTGACCGCTTCAGCCTAGAATTGCTTCGGTAGTCCAGATTGTACACGAATGCTTCTGGCTCTTTCGGTCAATGTTCGATTCATTCGTTCAGCTATGCCGTTATGTTGAGGCGTTCCCGGGACGGTTCTCTCCATCTTGATTCCGTGCTCATAGCAGAACTTCTTGAACATGGTGTCCACATATTCACCACCATTGTCTGTTCTCAACCTTTTGATCTTCAAGTTGGTTTCATTTTCCACCATGGCTTTCCATCTTTTGAACACTTCAAACACTTTTGACTTTTGCCTTAGGAAGTAAACCCATACCTTCCGAGAGTGATCATCTATGAAAGTCACGAAGTAGTGTTTTCCACTCATTGATGGAATGGTTGTCGGTCCCCAAACGTCTGAATGAACAAGCTCCAACTTTGTTCCATTTGGGGTTCTACCACTTGCTTGAAAGCTAACCCTCTTTTGCTTTCCAAGAATGCAAGCTTCACACATGCCTATTTCAGCTGATTTTAGGCCTGGAAGTTTACCTTTTGAGTGCATTACTTTCAACCCCTTTTCACTCATGTGGCCGAGCCTTTGATGCCACAGGTTGGAGTCCTCATTTGCAGCTGCCACAGCGACTGAATAGCAATGCGCATTTGCTGTTACGTAGAGTGAACCACTCTTCTTCCCGTGAGCAACCACCAATACACCCTTTGTAATCTTCCAATTTTCACCATTGAAAGTTGTGGTGTAGCCTTCACTTGCAAGCTGCCCAACTGAGATTAAATTCTTTCTCAAGTTAGGAATATGTCTCACATCATTGAGCTTCCAAGTTGATCCATTTAGATGAATCTTCACAGCACCGGTCATCTCCAAGATGTACTTTTCCAAGGTTTCCCGGGACATAACTTTCAAAGAGTTCCTTCTTTGAAGTTGCATGAAATGATGCTCCGGAGTCTAACACCCAAGACTCTTCCTTGCTCTCCAAAGAGCATATCAACGCATCATCTCTATCTGAGGTAGAAGCCACATTTGCCTCAGATTTTCCCTCTTGGTCCTTCACCGAATTTTGGCACTGCCGCCAAATATGCCCGGTTTTTCCACATCCCCAACACTCAATTTTTGAGTTTGGATTTCTGGATTTGGACCTCCAATTTCTCGATTTCCCTCGGTAGGTTGATTTGCTGCGTCCTCCATTTCCTCTTGTTGAATTTCTTCCTCTTGCCTCCGTATGCAATATTGAGAAAGTTGATGATTCACCAGTTTCTTTCCTTCGGATCTCCTCACTGAGAACCAAGTCACGGACATCATCGAATTTCAACTTAGTACTCCCGGAAGAGCTACTCACAACTGTGACAGTAGCATTCCAGCTTTCCGGTAGAGATGAAAGAAGTATCAACGCTTGAACTTCATCATCAAAATCAATCTCAACCGAACTCAATTGAGTTGTGACAGTATTGAGTTCATTTATGTGTTGAGCTACCGACGTGCCTTCCTTCATCTGCAAATTGAACAGTCGCCTCATCAAATGGACCTTGTTGGCAGCGGACGGCTTCTCATACATATTTGAGAGAGCCGCCATAAGACTCGCTGTAGTCTTTTCTTTCGCGATGTTGAAAGCGACATTTCGAGACAGGGACAATCGAATCACTCCAAGAGCTTGCCTATCAAGGAGCTTCCATTCATTCTCCTTCATTTCTTCGGGCTTTTCATTTGAGAGAGGTAGGTAGAGATTTTTCTGGTACAAATAATCTTCCATTTGCATTTTCTAGAACCCAAAATCAGTACCATTGAACTTTTCAATCTTCACCTTTCCGTCGTCTGCAGCCATTGCTCCCACTTGAATCGGACCTCCTCGTCTAATTCGTCTGATTTTGAGAAATTTCGACCTCGCCGGAATTTGGAAATTTCAGAAAAAAAATTTCAGAACAATCGCCTCACCTAGGCTCTGATACCAGTTGTTAGGAACGTAATCGGGACACAATCGATTGATTACGGAGTTCGGCTAATCTTGCCTACGTCTCCGGACCTGCTGCAGGTCAATTTTATTGAATGAGAAGAATTACAATCGAGTGGAATGAGGATAATAATATTTCTCTCTTTTCTCTCTCGTTTTTCACTCTCTGCTTTTCCTTCTTGCTCTCTGCATTTTCTCTCACTTTTTGCTCTATATTTGTTGTCCATGCTTATACACATATATATAGTATATAGGAAGGAAAGAGAAAAAAAAGGTGGTTGTATATATATATATATATTTCAAGGAAGATGGCTTGACGGCTTGATCAACAAAGGAGGCTTCAACAAAGGCTTGCTTCAACGGTCAACAAAGGTTGGCTTCAACGGTCAACACCCTACACTCTCTTCACTTGAAGTTTCATTGTCCTCTTCGAACATCTTTTCAGTCGAAGTAGATGTTGATGAATTAGACTCCACTTCGACAATCTCTGAAGTTTCGGAATTTTTAGAATTCGACATGACAACCTAAGAAGAAGTATTTTTCATAAAATTAGTTAAAGTCTTAGTACTTCATCTAAAGACACTAAGTCTTCTAAAACACTTCAATTCTATAAATTTATCCTAAATATATATACATAAAAATAAAATTTATTACTCTGATCAAATCTTTTTCCTCTTCTCAAAACACTTATTTTTTGACCTAGAAATCCTATTTTTTCTACCCAGAAGCAAAAACTCATTGCAATCCTAACCAATATACACGTTATGTCTTCAAACTTTAAACCCAAAAACCCAAAATAAATGACTGAAACAGAAAATAGAGATAGAAAACACATTATGTCCAATACTTTTTTCCAGATGAAGATGAAGAATTTTGTTGGATGTGTTCAAACTTAAGAACGAAAAGAAAGAAGAAGATCAGAAAGAACTTCAAAGAAAATAAAAAGCTTCAGGAATTCTTGAAGATCAAATTTTATGAAGGAAACAGAAGAACAATGCAAGGAAATTTTTAAGATTTTCGTAAAAGAGGAAAAGGAAAGCTTTGCGGTATTTATAGGCGAAGAATTAAGGTATTTTTGCATATTTTCTACAATATTATTTTAATATTAAATGGAGAAGCGTATTGAAGAAGTTTGGTTGAAACGATATTTTTTGGGATACTGAATCACGATAACAATCCGATCAGTCGCTTCGTTCTCCAAAATTCGCCTAGATCAACGTCATTATTACCTCGATAACTCCAATGCAATGATAAAAATGTTTATATTCCTCTCTCCTCATTCATGGACAACAGCTATTATTCTGATATATTTAAATCTTCCTGAAACCATCAGAGTATTTTTGACATTTCATACTCCGCAACAACTTCGCACTTTGAAGCAATCGATTGAGATAATCAAATTTATTTTCTCAATCTTAGGGGCTACTAAAAGGAAAAGAAATTGAATAACTAGTCACGTCATCACTTAACTATCGGAGTAAATGCCACTACGTCATCACATTACACTCCGATCTGAAATACTAAAAGAACATCAAAAGCATCAAGTGAAACCTCTAGTGGAAGAAGGTATACTTCGACATCACATTAATCCACACCAGACATAACGAAGTACTGAAGTACTCCACATCCTAATGATCATTACTTCCACGAAGAATCTTGAATATCCCAGAAAATAATGATTAGTTAAATAACGAGTGTCAAGATTCTAATTGGACTAGGATTTGTGTCACTTAATGATGTGTACGTGTCAATTGAAGAAACATCTTAACTGACAGGTGTCATGGATGACTCATTAAATGGTGGTAATATTTACATCCTCACAGTAAATCAGGTAAATTTTCTTACTTTAAATGCAAGAAGGAAAAGATTTTATCTTTTGCCCAATCTTACACTCATATACATATATTTTTACACACTCTTCTAACAAAATCATCGGAGGGTCATCTTCGGAACCCATCCGTTGTGTGACTCCTTTCTTTTGCAGATAGTAGATTTCAACTCAATTTCCTAAACATACAAAGAGGAGTGCAATTCCATAGAAATTTCCTAGATCAGTTTGGTTCAAATTCTTGTCTCTTATAAACTACGTTCAGTCCAAGTATGAGCATTTGGTCAATTTTTGTTATAAATGTGGTTCTATAGTGCATGTAGAATCTAGATGTTCTTCCCCTGGTTTTGACGAATGTGGCTTTTAGACCTTGGCTCCAGGTAGACTTCTCAAGTTTCTCTCCCAAAGCGACTTCTTATCTTGAGGAATTTCGAGGTAAGCCATCTGACAAATAGAATATTCCTCTTGACCAATGAGGGTCTATCCCCACCTTCCACTATAAATGTGGAAATTATATCATACCAAAATCTACCCATTGGTACATCTACCCCTCTCACTGAATTAATTGAATTTCATGTGGTGCTCAACCCTATTCTAACTCCTCCATCAATTTCCCTTCTCTTAAACTCCTCTAATTTAGATATGGGTCTCTCCTTTCCACCTTTTCCTACTGTCTCTCCTCCCACTCTACGGGTTGTCACGTTCTAGTCCCCCTCGATCCCACATAATTTTGTAGAAATTTGTGTTTAACCCTTAAAAAAAGACCTGTAGAGCTAGGCATTGTGGCAATAAAACATCCAAAATTTGATCCTTCTCCCTCAGATGTATCTTTAATTTTTTTATCAATTGTCTACCTCACATACTTCTCATGCACAAGCTTCCCCCTTACTTACATCGTTGAAGAACCCTCCTCTTCTCCACCTCAATCCTCCTCCACTCCAACCCCCCAAATTTCCTCTTCCCCTCCTAAATATAGACATTTTATACATATTAAACGTCTTGCTTGTAATGGTGCCCTTAGGCAACCCCTAGAGGAACTTACTATTTTTATTGTCTTAAATTCCACTACTTTTTTTGAGTCTCAAATCATGACGGAGGAGGTGGGTCTTAACATGCCCGAAGTTCTCATAATTGTGTATGGAACTATCGAGAGCTCTCTTAGCCTAATGCAGTAAGGGCACTGAAAAGCCTTGTTTAAATGCACAAAATTTCCCTTCTATTTCTCTTATAAATTAAATTCTCTTCCTCCTTTCGTTTTTCTTCTCTTGTTAAATCTATAGGTTTTGTTCACATGAAATTTGTTCATGCTATTGGTAGTGCTGATGGCATTGCTCTCTTATGGAAAACTTATATGGATGTTCGGATATTGACTTCTAATCCAAACCTAATTAATGCTTTGGTGTTCTCAAATCCCCTAGATACCCTATAGCAATTCATTAGGGTGTATGGTCCCACTGCTCCCTCCCTTCGAAGGTTTTTTTTGTAGGCTTTAAGGGATGTGAAAAAATGCTTTTTAAAAATCTCGGTTGCTTATTGGAGATTTTAATATTGGCATCTCCTAAAATGATAAGCTTGGTGGTAGACATGTGGTCTCATCGTGTACTAGTGGATTAAATGGGTTGATTGAGGACTTTGGACTCATGGACTTGGGTTTAATGGTAGTCCATTTAAATGGAGTAATGAGAGAATTGAGAATGTTAATATTCAAGCAAGTCCTGGTCGGGAATTTGACCATCATAGTTGGAAATTTCTTTTTTAGAATGTCTCGCTCACTCATCTACCCACCATCCAATCAGATCACGAACCCCTTTTGTTGAAACTAAAAGGGAATTTATCTTTCTGCCCGAGACCTTTCCTTTTTAAGGGGATGTGGACCTTGGAGCAGTTCTATATTAATGTCATTCAGGAGACCTGGAATGCTCCTACCCATGGATCTTCATTATTTCAAATTGTGTGCAGTCTTAAAAATACAAAGGTGTCCCTAAAAAAAATGGAATCTGGTTGTGTTTGGTAGAATACAAATGAATATCTCTGAAGAAATGATTTATGCTATTCAGGAAATGCCCCCTTCAGATTCTTCTATTACTAAAGATAAAGAATTGCAAGTGCAGTTGAATTCTCTATTGAAAAAGGAGCAATTTATATAGAGGGAGAAATTCAAAGAAAAATGGTTTGAGGAAGGGGACCAGAATTCTCGGTAGTTCCATGTGTCTACGATCATTCGACGTAGATTTAACCACATTGATTCCCTCACAACTCAGAACAATGTTTTAGTTTCAAGTCCGAATGATATTGGTAAGACTTTTATTGATTTTTACCAGGATTTGTACATCTCTGTTGCTCCTCAATTCCCTCCAAATTTGTAAGGCCTCTTCCTGTGCTCTCTATCTAACATGGAAACTTATTAGTTGGATGCAGCCCCATCAAAAGAAAAAATTTGAATGTTGTGTTTTCCATGTGTAATGAGAAGAACCCCAACCTTGATGGTATGCCCCCTTATTTCTTTAAATTCTATTTGGATATTCTTATATTTACAGCTATCAAGGTTATCCAATTCTTCTTCTCCCAAGGGTACATGATCAAACATCTAAATCACACTTTTATTACCTTGATCCCAAACGAGATAATCCTAATTCTATGGAACATTTTAGATCCATCTTCTTTTGTAATGTTCTTTATAAGATAATTTCCAAAATACTCTCAAACAGATTGAAACCTTTGCTTGAAAAAAATCATCTCATCTATTCAAAGTACTTTCCGGGGAGAAGCATGATGGATAGTGTTATTACTTGTCATGAACTCATGCATCATATTAATAAGAAGAGGGGTCATTTGCATCTCATGTCGGTTAAAATTGTTTTAGCGAAAGCTTATGACAAAGTTGAGTGGAGTTTGTTGGAAACTATTTTGACTCTTCACGGTTTTCCTTCAACTTTCATTAATTTGATCGTGGCATGTATTATTTCAGCCTCCTTCTCTATACTTGTTAATGACAACCATTAGGGTATGTTTCAAGCTTCAAGTAGATTGCGACAAGGAGATGCCCTCTCCCTATCCCTTTTTGTGATATTCATTGATTTCTTTTTCCGTTTAATCTTAAGGGTAGAATCTGAAAATGTCATCCATGGTATCAAGATAGGTAAGCATTGTCCTCCTATCTCTCATCTATTATATACAGATGATGCTACCTTCTTCTATAGGACAAATTCTTTGCAACTTCAAGACTATTAGAGACTATTCAACTATTCTACCTTTAGTCGGGATAGTCTGTAAATTGGAATAAGTCACTTGTTCACTTCAGTAAGGATGTTCCTCTAGCGGTTAAGTCTAGTATTTGACATCTTCTTTCTATGACTGAATGTAACCACAAGAATCTATATTTGGGAACTCTTTTTGTAAACCAATTTCTAAAGGAGATGCATTTAACTTTTTGATGGACAGAACGAAAGCACGCTTAGCAAGTTGGTGAGGGAATCTGTTTTCACAAGCTAATTGATTGACATTGATCAAAAGTGTCATGGAAGCATCTCCTCAACACTCAATGCAAGTGTTTGTTTGGCCTAAAAATCCCTTGTTAGGGATTTATTTAGTTAATAATTCCTTTCACTTTATTATATTTATTTAATATAAAAAATAATATTTTAATTATATTTTGGGTTTTTAAGGTTCAATTTTACTTATTATTATTTTTCATATTTAAAATAGATATTTTAGAATAAATTGGCATTTCGCCAAAATATCCTTATGATATTTGTTTCTTTTCTGTTAGCTTTTGTTAACTCTACTTCCCTTATTCTTTTTTAGTCATTGCATATTATTAAATTTACAACAGAACACCTTGTCTTTCATCAAATCAAATTCTACTGAAGTTTAATTGGAAGAAGAGGTCTTATGTCTTCTAAAGGAAGATAGTTGTCATAATCTCTAAGAATTGAATGAAATTGATTTAAGTAATATCTTTGAAGATTATGGAAGATAACACTACAGAAGGAGGATAAACCCATTTGAATCAGTTTAGAGGTAGGCCCATGGTGAAGAATTTGAGTTGAAGAGGAGATTTCAAGATTTTGATTGAAAGTCAATTTGGGGATTATTTGAATTTTCTTATTGAAGCAAGAAGAGGAAGATATTTAATTCTTTTACTTATTTATTTTATTATTTAGTTATATTTTAGGAAAACAAATAGAGATAAAAAAAATGAAAGTTGTTGAGTTTTGAGAATCCCTTATTACTAAATTGGACAGACTTAACCATGACTTTTTCAGGAAATTTTTAGGGCTTGAGGGCTGACACATGTACCTGAGGACTTTGTCTCCATTATATGTACCTAAACAAGAAGGAGGTCTTGGAGTTAGAAGCTATTATAATATTAATATGGCCTTCATTAGTAAGTTAGGGTGGCATTTGATCACTCCTTCAAATCATATATGGGCCAACTTATTCAGAGCCAAGTTCTCAGAGGAAAGAGGTCTCTTGATTTGATAAAATGTTTGGACAATGCCTCATGGCTGATGCAAGGGATATGACAATGTCGTGAATTGTTTTTTGAAAATATTTGCTATAAAATTAGGTCTCGTCTGGAGTTATCTATCTTCGGAGATCCCTAGATTCCTTCTATAGTTGGTTTTTGACTGCCGGACTAGCCACATTACCTTTCCCAAGTGCAAGAACTTATAAACTGGAACACACTCTCATGGGATATTCCTCTTCTTCAATCACTTTTCTCCACCTACATCTGAGAGGCTTTATGAGTATTTGTATTCCTCATGGAGAGGAACATGATAAGTCAATTTGGGCTGCCTCTTCGACAGGAAAATTCTCTGTAAAGTCAGCTTACCAGGTTGTCCACCTAACAAATGTAAATTTTGTTGTTGCTGTGAATTAATATTTTATTTGGTCTACTATTTGGAAGTCTTCACTTCATCAACACCATAAATTATTGCTCTAGAGGATTGTATCGAATTGTTTGACCACCAAAGATAAACTAAAAATATTTTTGGATCTATAATCTATAGCTTGTGATATTTGCGAGGGAGATGAAGAATTCGTCTAACATATTTTTAATAAATGTCCTCTATGGCTGACCCTTTAGGCTAATTCACTGTGCTAAATTAGAGTAGATCATTTGATTCAGACTCCTCTGGAAGTAAAGTTTGCTAACATCCTAAGACTATTCCTCATGGGATTAACTGTTCTGAATTTTTACATTTTGTTGTTGATGCTGTAGAAAATGTTTGGGGAATATATAATGAGGCAAGGATGAACGCAACAAGGGTGAATAAGAATAGTATATGCAAGAAAGTGAAAACTTCAGCAAAGGTGTACTGGTATGCAAGTCTTAATAGGTGCAAGAATTCTCTTATCCAGATGATGGACAAATGGGAGCCTCCTCTAGCTTGTTGGATTAAATGTAATGTTGATGCTGAAATTCACTTGGACGTGGCATGGTCGGCTGCTCTATTCCGAAATCATTTAGGGAAACCAATTGGTGGTTGGGTTTCTGTCAGTCATTTTACTAGTGTTTATGCTACTGAATCGAAGGCTATTTTGCTTGCCTTCCAAGTGGGAGATGATCTCACCATCATCCTTCTCTAATAGAAAATTAGTATTTTGTGTATAATCGCAACCTTCCAATGAAAATATCTAGTATTTCGATCTCCTTCCAATAGCCATGCAGTAAGACTCCTTTGATGCCAATAAGATTCCTCCATATTCAGAAGATTCTCTAAAGATTTTGTAGCTTGAAAATATTATCATATCAACATTCCGATTACCACATAGAGATTTCAAATAAGCACGACTCTCTTTAATTTAATTCTTCAATCCCCCAAAAGTTCTCTAGTTCTAGGTATACATTGAGTGTTGGTAAAGTTTACGCGTTGAACCAAGTTAGCACCTATAGACCCTATGCATGACACTCATGCTTCCAAAAATAGAGGAACACAGATGATAAAACTTAGCCAAATAAAAAATCTATTTCCACTAAAAACTTGGATCCAATCTCTCTCTCACCAAGTGTTCCACCCGGTTATTTGACTAGGTAAAAGGTATATAATCGAAATCAATATATGATAATTCATTATGCATAACGACCCACTTGAAATTTCCAATTAAACATTGCCTCCTACCTGCTGGTCTCATTTTCTCCCAAGCATAACCATGGAAGACAATTACCCTCGTGACTCCAAGAATGAATCCTAAGATCTTGATTTAGGTTTCCATAAAATCCTGCAGCCTCCATATCTTTCTACCATTTTTGGTAATTAAAACATCAATATAACCTCGAGAGTAACTGGAAATAGAAACTATTGTGCCCCCTTCATCAAGGCCAAACCACCACTACTACCAATACTATCAGAACAAATTCTATTTAACCTAGCATAAATTAACTTTATTTCTGTTGAAATTAATGCTCATTTTCATATTCAAAATATTTTAGAGAGTTAGAGAATATTCTAGAATACCCTAGATAGGCCTTGAGCATGCTAGAGTTGAGTAGAATCTTCTAGAACATACTTGAATATGTAGGAGATTTTGTTAGAGGACTCTAGAATATGTTCTAGAGCCTTCACCTTGTGTAGAACCATATAGGCTTTTCTAGAAAACTCCATTTGAGGAGGTGGAGCACTATAAATAGGAGAGGTGCTCCTCATTTGTAAATCATCCAAGCAAAGTATAATCCAAGCATATCCAAGCAACTAAGCAATAAACTAAATATTCTCCCAAGTGTCCATCTCCCTCCTCCAACACCAAACTATCCTTCAACTAATCAACTATCCTCCATCCTAAAATCTCCTTAAACCCTCTCTAAACTAAATAATTTTCTAAACTAACCTTCCATAAACTAACAGTGGTATCAGAGCCCCGTTCGATCAAGAATTGGGCGTCCCCTCACTACAAACTATTTTTCTAAAATCATACACATACTACTACACAAACTCAACTATGGCCAACGCACTATCCAATAACCAAATTGCTCTTCCTATCTTCGTAGGAGAAAAATATGATTATTGGTCTATCAAAATGAAGACCTTCTTTAAATCTCAAGGATTATGGGAAATTGTCGACAAAGGGTTCATCATCCCGATCGACACTTCCATGCTATCTCAAGAGGAGCAAACTAAACTAGCCAAGGATATGGAGAAAGATAACTTGGCACTCTACAACATTCAAATGGCAATGGAGGAGTCTATATTTCCAAGAATTTGCGGAGCTACAAGTGCAAAGGAGGCATGGGATACTTTGAAGGAGGAATTCCAAGGCAATGCTAAGGTACGCACGATAAAACTTCAATCTCTAAGAAGAGAGTTGGAGAATATGAAAATGAAAGATTCTGAGACCATAAAAGAATACTACTCTAGACTAAGAGAATTAGTTAATCAATTGAGAGCCAATGGAGAAGATATTGTGGATAAAAGAGTAGTAGAGAAAATATTAATTAGTCTCCCAGAAAAATATGATCCCATAGTAACAACTATGGAGGAGACAAAAGATATCTCTACTCTGTCTGTCACGGAACTGGTAGGCTCTCTAGAAGCATACGGGAAAAGACTAAGTAGACGAGAAGGTGACTCAATCGAAAGTGCCTTCAAGTCTAAGCTCAAGACATGGTCTCGGAAAAGTAAACTAAGAGAAGGTTCTAGAAATGAAAAATATAAAGCAAAAGAAGACGGTGTAGAAGAAAATGGACGAAGAAAATCCAAGTATCCTCCATGCCGAATCTGTAAGAAGAGTAGTCATCTTGAGAAGGACTGTTGGTTTCACGGAAAGCCACAATGTCAAGGTTGTGGGATATTCGGACACGTCCAAAAAGAGTGCCGTTCGAGGCCAAGTCACCATGCCAACCTCACGGAAGAAGACGAGAGGAGTAACAATATGTTCTATGCATGTCATGCCGCATCCGAAGCAAGAAGCGACACATGGTATATTGATAGCGGGTGCAGCAACCACATGACAAGCAACGAAAAGATCTTTCAAGACATAGACAAGTCCGTCACGACAAAAGTAAAGCTTGGTGATGGATCTCTAGTGGAAGCTGAAGGCTTAGGCACAATCGCAGTCAACACTAAGAAAGGTACGCGTCTCATCTCAGATGTGCTACTGGTGCCTAAACTTGACACAAGTCTCTTGAGCGTGGGACAAATGATAGAGAAAGGATATTCTCTAGTCTTCGAGGGAGACTCGTACACAATATACGACACTAAAAATAAGAGCTCAGAGGTAGCTAAGATTAGAATGCAACCGAAGAGAAACTTCCCTATCAACATGCAGCATATTGAAGTAACCATGAAAGCTCAAGAAGACAATTCATGGATTTGGCACCGGAGATTCGGTCACTTCAACTACAACGGGCTAAAGATCCTTCATCAGAAGAATATGATGAGAGATCTTCCGGCAATCCACCAGAAGGAAGACGTGTGCGAGGGATGCTTACTTGGCAAGCAACATAGGAAGTCGTTCCCCTCGGACAAGGCATGGAGAGCCAAGAAAGTTCTAGAGCTCGTACACACTGACGTATGTGGACTGATGAGGACACCGTCAATGACGCAAAACAGGTACTTCATTCTCTTCATTGACGACTATACAAGGATGACATGGGTCTACTTTATGCGAGAAAAATCAGAAGTTTTCAAGATCTTTACAAAGTTCAAGAATCTAGTAGAAAATCAAAGTAACCAAAAGATAAAGGTCATAAGGAGTGATAGAGGAAAAGAATATACCTCCAACGCGTTCAACAAATTCTGCGAAGATGAAGGAGTTGAACACCAACTAACAGTCGGATACGCTCCCGAGCAAAATGGCGTCTCAGAAAGAAAGAACAGAACTGTGATGGAGATGGCAAGATCGATGCTAGAAGATAAAGGAATGCCAAAGACATTCTGGGCGGAAGCAGTATACACTGCAGTCTATCTACTCAACAGATGTCCCACCAAGGCTGTGCTCGACAAAACACCCATTGAAGCTTGGAGTGGTCGGAAGCCGTCTGCCAAACACCTAAAAGTGTTCAGAAGTATATGCTACGTCCACATTCCAACAGTTAAGAGGCACAAACTAGAAGAAAAGACAGAGAAGGGGATATTTCTTGGATATAGCAAGGAGTCCAAGGGATATCGGATATACAATCTCAAGACAAAGAAGATAGTCATAAGTCGCGATGTCGAGTTCGACGAGAGAGCTACTTGGGATTGGGAAAAAGAAGAGATCATAAAGAAAACTATCATGGTGCCCAGAAGACAAAATACTTCAAATGATCAAGTACAAGAACCAGAGGAAGTGGAGACTCCAAGAGGATCTAACAGTCCAGGAGACGAAACTAACGAAGAAGAATCATCTCCAGAGTCACCACCACGAAGAACAAGAATGCTCGAAGACATCTACGAGACGTGTAACTTTGCAGCTATGGAGCCAACCAGCTTTGATGAAGCATCCAAACACCAAGTATGGATACAAGCTATGGAGGAGGAAATCAAGATGATCGAGAAGAACAAGACGTGGGAGATGGTAGATCGTCCTCCTAACAAGGAAGTTATTGGAGTAAAGTGGGTATACAAGACGAAGCTTAATCCAGAAGGCTCAGTCCAGAAACACAAAGCAAGACTTGTCGCCAAAGGATACTCACAACTACCAGGTATCGACTACACTGAAACCTTTGCTCCAGTAGCACGCCTAGACACTATAAGAGCACTCATAGCACTAGCTGCCCAAAAGAAATGGAGTGTTTATCAACTAGATGTCAAGTCAGCATTCCTGAATGGCTATCTCGAGGAAGAAATATACTTAGAGCAACCTCAAGGGTTCGAGAAGAAAGGAAAAGAAGATAAAGTACTGAGGCTAAGGAAAGCTTTATACGGGCTTAAGCAAGCACCGCGAGCTTGGTATAGCCGAATAGACAACTATTTCATGAGTCAAGGATTCAGGAGGAGCTTAAGCGAGCCCACTCTCTATATCAAGACTCAAGGTACTACCGACACACTCATTGTCTCCTTATATGTGGATGACCTTATATACACAGGAAACAATGAGAAAATGGTAAAACAATTCAAAGAAGATATGATGAAGACATTCGAGATGAGTGATCTCGGAACGATGCACTACTTCCTCGGCATAGAAGTAAATCAGAACGAAGATGGCATCTTCGTCTCACAGAAGAAATATACGGAGAACATACTAATGAAGTTCAGGATGCACGACTGCAAACCAGTTGCTACACCTGTAGTGACAAATGAGAAACTACAGAAAGAAGACGGATCACCAAAGGCGGACGCTTCTCTCTACAGGAGCTTGATCGGAAGTCTGCTATATCTTTCAGCTACAAGACTAGATATTATGTATGCCACAAGCCTACTGTCCAGGTTTATGCAAAGCCCGAGTAAAGTACACTACGGAGCTGCTAAGAGAATTCTCAGGTACTTACAAGGCACGAAGGACTATGGAATATGGTACAAGCCGATAACAAGTTCGAATTTAACAGGCTACACAGATAGTGACTGGGCCGGATCACTAGATGACATGAAGAGCACTTCAGGTTACACTTTCTCACTTGGATCTGGCATATTCTCATGGGCTTCAAAGAAGCAAGATAGTGTGGCACAATCATCAGTCGAAGCGGAGTACATAGCAGCAGCGGCAACCGCAAGTCAAGCAATATGGTTGCGAAGGATACTAACATATATGGGCGAAGAACAAACAAAGTCTACAACAATCTACTGCGATAACAAGTCCGCGATAGCGATGGCAAAGAACCCAGTTCATCACAGCATAACTAAACATATAACCATCAAATACCACTTCCTGAGAGAAGCAGAAGCCAACAAGGAAATACAAGTGGACTACTGTCCGACCAAGGAACAGCTAGCTGATATTTTCACTAAGGCGCTTCCCCGACCAAAATTTGAAGAGCTGCGGAAAATGCTCGGTATAACTAAAATGAGCATTGAGGAGGAGTGTTGAAATTAATGCTCATTTTCATATTCAAAATATTTTAGAGAGTTAGAGAATATTCTAGAATACCCTAGATAGGCCTTGAGCATGCTAGAGTTGAGTAGAATCTTCTAGAGCATGCTTGAATATGTAGGAGATTTTGTTAGAGGACTCTAGAATATGTTCTAGAGCCTTCACCTTGTGTAGAACCATATAGGCTTTTCTAGAAAACTCCATTTGAGGAGGTGGAGCACTATAAATAAGAGAGGTGCTCCTCATTTGTAAATCATCCAAGCAAAGTATAATCCAAGCATATCCAAGCAACTAAGCAATAAACTAAATATTCTCCCAAGTGTCCATCTCCCTCCTCCAACACCAAACTATCCTTCAACTAATCAACTATCTTCCATCCTAAAATCTCCTTAAACCCTCTCTAAACTAAATAATTTCCTAAACTAACCTTCCATAAACTAACAATTTCACACAAAAAAAAAAAGAAGAAAAGAAAGAAGATTTTTTTGTCTGCACCAAGGCTTTTAATTCATTAACATGTCGAGGTAAGCCGAGACCCCAACAGTTATAAATAATACAAACTCATTGAACTACAGCTGCCACAAATACAGGTACATCAATTAAGATATCGGAACAAAACTTTTTGAAAAATAAAGAAGAAACATATGTTTTAGAATCCTTCGAACAACCTCGCTTTTGTGGAACAAGAGGAATAGACATATGATTCCTCACCATATGCTTCAAAAGCAGCCTATCCTTGGATTGCTTAGAAGATTTATCAATTACAGTATACCAAAATCAATAACACCTACAATCCTTCTCCCCTCATCCAACCGTTACTCCACAACATAAGGTACATTAATAGATTGGGGCTCAACAAACTAATGTGTAAATGGAACCAATTGAAGATGAAGCCCCATAGATTGGTCGAACTATTGCCCTTAGCCACGTCATTCTACTCCAAAACCCTAGTATGGCCATCTGTTGAGGAAGGAGCAGTATTAGTATCCATAAATTGCAAGGGCAAATGTGATGATAAAAAGAACCCCTTTATTACCAAAAGCATGGATATATGAACCATAAGGAAGCTTCAAAGTATGATCCATAAGACCAAGCAATACAAAAATTAGGTAACATCTCAAATTGATATGCCTTCGTACAATTAAGACCAATCCATAAACGAATCAACTATCCTCTTGTCCACCTTCGACATTACAAAGTCGTATGACAAACTGTGAATGTGAATTCAGAATTCGATAGAATGAAGTCCATCATCACACATTATCAGTTCACGACGCTAAGACTTAAGAATGAGCAAAACATCATCAAAACACCAAGGATTGTTCTCCAGAATCTACAAACACTCCGAGACATTAATAAACAATAATTGAAACTTTTCTTATTTAACTTTTAAACAAATATTAAAACTTTTCATTGTCCTAATATTTGTAATAGTAAAGAATTGGATTTTGAAAATTTTCATTTCCTATATTTTTTCTAAAGGTTAAAAGATTGAATATTGAAAACTTTCATTTCCTATTCTTTCTTATATATACAAGTATTTATTTTTCCTTCTCATATATCTGCTGCTGGAGGTGTCACTAATGCTCTAAAATCTGTGGATTTATACTTAGAGAGTAATAATATTCAAATGCCAGTTGAGGTAACCACAGTATTTTTCTTTCTCTTTTTTTTTTTTGTTTGTATTCTTATGAGTTCCTATATTTGCAATTGGACAATTGACAGCTTGAGGCATTAACATGAGCTAGTTATGTTATATTGCAAATTATGATATCTTCTGTTGTCATCTTCAGTTATTTCTTATATTTTATGAGATGAAGGTGAACTCTCCAACTCCTCGTGTAGACCCCACCCTCTCCTGCTTATATTCACACAAATAAGAGCTATCAGCATTGCATGTTTATGTACCTTGGTGAACCATGAAAAATTTACTTTGAAATCTAAAATTTATGCTTGTGGCAATTTCTTTAATCTGCTCAGATTGAAACCAGGACACTCCAAGAAGTGAATGAGGTGTTAGATTATGCTTCTCAAGAAAAGACTTCGCTGACTAGGATAATGCTGGATAACATGGTTGTCCCCCTGCCTGATGGAGATGTTGATGTATCTATGCTTAAAGAGGCTGTGGAACTGATCAACGGAAGATTTGAGACTGAGGTACATTATCTGCTACATACCCCTTGCCTGGGATGATCGATATTCATTCCTTAAATTTCCTGCACACAACTATATATCTGTCTCTTATCTCTTATTATTTTCTTGAAAATGTCCAAGATCCTGTATTTGAAACCTTCACCGTGGAAATATTTGTTCATGGGACCTTTAGCCTGTGTATATGTATATATGATGCCGACATACACAAATAGGCATGGGATTCAAAAGACTTCTTTCTGCTTATGTAGACACTTTTATACATCTTTTTACCTTTTTGGATTTTGAGTAATACAAAGCTCCCCCTTACTTGCTAGGAAATTCCAGATTTAGATACTTTCTTGAACTTGAAATTTGTTTTTTCATTTTATCTTCCTTTTACAATGATTATTAGTGTCTCATCTTAAAGGATTAGCACGTACACTTAAATGCAAGATGTGTTTTATATTTGTTATTCATTGGAACCAATACATCTTAAACTCTCTGTTTTTTCGTCTGCTGGGGATTATGGCTCTACTCTTATACCATATTTCCCTAGTATTTTTTAGCCCATAGATTCCTTTATGAGAACACAATATATGCTCTATTCAGTTTATTATTCATCGGTATCTTGTTTTTGATTGATTTGAATCTGTTTCCTGGCAGTTCTTTTAATTGAAAGCCAAAAAAAGTGAAAATGGCTAACAGGAAAGCAAGTACAGCAATAAAGAAAAAATAACACCTCTAACCCCTAACTCCCCACCCAAAAGAAAATGAAGAAAAGTTATAGACCGTTGATGATGTCATCTGGCAAATTCTGTTTTCCCATTTTTTTTGTTGTATACTTTTTACTTCACCTTATGCTAGCTATACTTATTATTATGCTGTGTATTTGCTGTCTCAATGCTCAACAGGCATCTGGAAATGTTACTCTTGACACAGTAAACAAGATCGGACAAACTGGTGTAACCTATATTTCAAGGTAATAGTTACTTGTGTGATTTCTATTTTAGTAAGATTAAAAAAAACACACACAACACTGCAATGTGAAATTTGCTTAAGCACCTTTTGTAACTAAATAATTTGCGAGCTAGTTCTCACCTCTACCAGCATATGAACTCTAGGTATATGATTTCATCTGAGGTTTGTCTCAGTTGCTGCAATTTTATGTTCATTCTCCAAGTATAAACACCCATATTCCATATTTATTTTACTGAATTCTCTGATTATTACTTGATGTTAATGTAAATCATCCCATGTTCTGGATAGTTTAACTATATGAAATCTTTCACTTTATTTGCCTTGTCAAACTTGCTAACAAACTGATTGTCACGCTGTGTTCATATATCTGCAGTGGTGCACTGACACATTCGGTCAAAGCACTTGATATTTCCCTGAAAATAGATACAGAACTTGCACTTCAAGTTGGCCGGCGGACAAAACGAGCATGAAAGGTGTCTAGTTTGCATCCATGAGTGAAATCTCTCTCTACACTTGCTTATGTTAAATGCCATACAGAAAGTTCCTTCTTTTGTTTAATTTTCTCAAATTTGCCGAGGGAAAAAAACTTAATTTCACAGGACCAACTTATTTATTAGTAATACTTTCATCCAAAAAGACAGGTAGAAATATTCTCACAGTTTGGAATGTAGCATTTGAATGTGTACAATATGGCCTAAAGAGTTCCTTTTCAGGATGGCTGTTTTGCACTCTGATATAATTTCAGTTGAATTCTTGTTTAGTTTCTGTTATATCCCAAACTTTGTTGTTGTTGAATATTACTCTGGAAAATTAGTGCTTTATTGCAAGCTTATGTTATGCCTTGATGAAACTCGCTTCCAAGTACTCAAAAATTTCAACTTTGATAGGATTCTTGACAAAAAAAAAAGAAAAGAAAGAAAATACTGAAAGTTGTCTCTTCTAATACTTTGGTGATCTTTCAATATCATAGCTATGGTGTATGGAGAATAAATTTTTTGGTAAGTTTGTATCATTACAACACATGGTTGAAATACAATTTGTATCTTAGGGTAGTTGGCAAGCGGATCTTAAATGTTTCCTCAAAGCGGATGATCTAGGGTTTGAATTTCTTGTAGCAAATAGCAGTGGAATTGGTAAACAGACTCCTAAATATTTCTTAGGGTTTGAATTTTCTATAGCAGTTGGTAAATAGACTCCTAAATATTTCTTCTAAAGCGGATGATTTGGAGTTCGAGTTTCAGTGAAATACTTTCTACAAGGCGGATGATCGAGAGTTTGAATTGGTTTGAATTCTCCTAAAACAGATAACTCCATATTAAAAAATTTTAGGTTATGTTCTAATCCTCAAATAAAAACTCTGGGTTAGGGTTAGGTTCTAACCCTCAAATAAGGCGAAAAAGTTGTGGCTTAGGTTCTAACCCTCAAATAAGGCGAAAAAGTTGTGGCTTAGGTTCTAACCCTCGAAAGGTTCTAACCTTTGAAAAAGGCGGAAGATCGAGAGTTTAAATTGATTTAAATTCTCCTAAAACAGATAGCTCCATATTAAAAAATTTCGGGTTATGTTCTAATCCTCGAATAAAAACTCTGGGTTAGGGTTTGATTCTAACCCTCGAATAAGGCAAAAAAGTTGTGGGTTAGGTTCTAACCCTCGAAAAAGGCGGATGATCGAGAGTTTGAATTGGTTTGAATTCTTCTAAAACAGGTAGTTTCATATTAAAAAATTTTGGGTTATATTCTAATCCTCGAATAAAAACTCTGGGTTAAAGTTAGGTTTTAACCCTCGAATAAGGCAAAAAGCTGCGAGTTAGATTCTAACCCTCGAAAAATGTGGATGATCGAGTTTGAATTGGTTTGAATTCTCCTAAAACAACTAGTTCTATATTAAAAAAATTTAAATCAAGTTCTATTTTTCAAATAAAAATTAAACTTTACGAACATTTCGCAAACTAAATTTAAATTAGTTTTACAAAAAGAGTAACAACATCATCTATCGCACTAAATGGGTCCTAAAAAATAATACATGGTTGAAATAGGATATTAAAATAAATTGTTTTGAGTAAAATTGAAGTCTTTTCACGTTAAGAAGTTAGATAGAGATTTAATTTGTATGGCATAATTAAATATACGATAAAACTGTGAGGATATATATATATATTCATAATGACTTACTTTTAATAACAGTTGAATTATTTAATGTTGACCATTAACTGTATCATGTCTCCTGGGTAGGGTAGTAGGTAAGACAAGGGGCTATGGAAAGTGCCCTTCTCTTGTCTCCTTTTTCTTTTCTCCTAATTATAATTCGAAATTTTCCTTTCTTTCTTTTTTTAGTTTTAATTATAAATAAAAGTATTTAACCAATTAAATTATAAAAAAAATGATTAATTTCAAGAAACCATTTGTAAAAGGTTTTAGCAAACACACACACACACACACACACATATATATTATGGAGCTATTTAAAAACTGTATTTACAGCATATAGCATATAGGGGTTTGGATTATAAATGCAGTGTATGCTTCTGGAAAAGTTTCAACTACCAAAACCGCCACCTAGAGTTCCATAATTACTGCAAGGTACAAAAATTTGGTAAACCTTGACTTTCAGACCTTACCACTTTCTTTTTCTTCATCCATCCCCTACCCATTTATCTTTATCACTCCAATTTTCTTAACTCAAAAAATCATTAATTAAATTTCGTATCTAAATTATTACAATTTCCACTTTTTCAAATTCAACTTCAACTTTATAATATTCACAATATATTTCTCATTATATTAAATTAAAATCTTTAAAGTAACTTTTACTGTAACATGAAATGAAATGATTAATGTTTATTTTTTAAAAAAACAAAAAGTAAATTAAAGAGTAAACAATAACAAAAACATTTTTGGTGCCAATTCCATATATGGAATATATCTTATCTAAATTTCTTTGCCTCCCTCTTTTTATCAGGACGCATACACTTTCCAAAGTGGTGTGCTTTTTTATTTATATTTTTTTTGGTAGAGAGAGAATTGTGATGGGTTGGGGATTTCTTGCATTAGGGGAGAATTAATTCTTTTTTGACTGTGTTTTGTTCTCTGTAGAGGGCTAAAATTGTAATTTCGCTTCAACCAAATAAAAGTTTTTACATCTTCAAGTTTCCTCAGTTAACGTGTAAGGTGCAACTGCTTTGTTTACATATTTCATATTTCATATTTCTTCATGGTCAAGGTAACTTTAAAACCTCCAAAAATTAAAATCTTGCATCACACCTAACCTTAAAAAGTTCTGAAGAATATATATATATAAAGGTTTTTTTTATTTGAATTTCTTTTATTTTCGCATGAGAAATTTAAATAATGTGTAAAAAGTTATCAGATGAATAATTTAACGAAAAATAAAGAAAATATTATTATATAATTTTTTTTTCTCTGTTGTTGGTATATCTTTATAAAACAAAATAAATTTTCTATATATAAAGGTGAAAATGAGAAAAATATTTAGAATAATAATTGTCACTACGATATTAAATGTTGAGTGATATTTATTATTAAAGAGATAAATATTGAGCGATATGTATCACTTTAAATATATATATTAGGTGATATGTATCATTTTTCACTAAATTCGTAATTATAGATATATTAAAAAAATAATATGGATTATACAAAGACATTTACTTACTCCATAAATTTTGGGGATTAATAACAATTTATTTGAATTTACCAAAATATTCTGTATCAAAATTCACATAGTTTTCAATAATTTTATCTTTGAAGAAAAACAAAAATTCTTCAACGAAAAAGGGGAGAACAATGGTCGAAATCAACAACGTCCCTGTAACTTGTTTTCCAAGGCAAAAGTCGGTATTCTCAAGAAATTCAGCTGGCATAAATTTCCTACGAGGTTCAAAGAAAAGTAATATTCATGCCCTTATTACAAATTCCTTATCTCTCTTTCTTTCTTTTTTTCAACCCTAACCTTGACCTCAATTAATTAAATTCAAATTTTCAATATATATCGTTGGGAGTTTTAATTTCTGCCCTATTTCTATAAAGTACTTTGCATGATTTATATATAAATTTGTGTAGAAAATATCACACATATGCATAACAAATTTTTGAGTTTGAAAAAAATAACATAATATCATTAATTTTATAATAATTTAGATAAAATAAGGCAAAATTAATTGATTATTTATATATATTAAAAAAATTGACTATAGGGTTAAATTATTGTAATTGCCAAAAATAAAAAAAGCAACTTTAGAGTGATAAGATCAAAGTTGAAAGTCACAAAAAATAAAAGTTTAGCTAACCAAAGCAATGTTAGACAGCTAAAAATTGCTTTAATTTATGGTGGGCAATCTGTATCTGTATTTATTAATATATTTTTTTATTTCATACTTATTAATTATTCATATTAAAATAAATCAAGTTAATATAATGTGAAAAGTATTAAAACAAATGTTAATTTAACTTTATAAAGTGACAAATATAATAATAATAAAGCATTCACAATTTTTGCAAGATGAGAAATAAATAAAATAAAATATAGAGAATATATGCAATTTTGAAAAAACATTTCTTGGACCTCAATTTTATGTAAAATTTTCTTTATTAATTTTTTTATTTGTGTTAAATAAGAAATGACACACTTTAAAAAATATAAAATTTTATATGTTTTTAATTGAAAAATTAAAATACTTTCTTCGTTTATTTTCTTCTATAAAATTAATTAATAAATATAAATTTTTATCATAAGAGTATTATCGAAAAATATTCATAATTATACCTTAATCTTCTAATGTAATCTTTGTAATAAATATATTTATTATGTGAGTATTCATTAAAATATCATGTACCTCTTATCTCTATATTCCTACTTTCTTTAGCGTTGTATCCCAACTTTATCTAGTGTTTTATTCCTATAAATAAAGAGCTTCGTGAAAGGATTAAGTACGAGTTTTGTACCAAAGAATACATCAATAAAATTACTCTATACTTTCTCCCCCTATATTAATTATATCTTTCCATTATTTTAATAGTTCCATAACAATCTTAAATTTTTTTTAAAAAAAAATCTATTAATTATTTAGAGTAAGCACTCTTACTTATAACTAAAATGTCATAAGGATGTATTTTTTTAAAAAAAAAAAACTATTTCAAAAAATTTTCAATTTGAGAGACATTTAACATGTGTAAATTATCTAAATAAGGATGGAAAGTGTCAAATTTTTAAAGATATTTTACACCAGAGTATTACACAGAATTTTTTTCATTTATTCCATAATTTCACTTTATCTGTCTCATATTTAACTTAATTTTATTTTAAATTTTAATTATCTCATTATAGAATGAATTTTTCTTTTCTTTTTTCAGGGATATATGAAAAGTAGTGTAAATTGTAATTTGGTAATTTTGTATGTATATTACTGTAGAAGGTAACAAGAATATATACAGGAAAATGTTCAATCAAATCCCTAAGATTAGGGAGAGAATAATGGAGTATATCCTAAATACTAGCTGTACATTTATCTTGTATATTTAACTTTCCTTAACACACTCGGGCAGTCGAAGCGGGAGGAAGCCGTATGCTGAGACTGGAGCGGAATTGTCGAAATAGGGAGCTAGGCAAACCTTTGGTGAAGATATCTGCAAATTGAGAGGAGGAAGGAACATGGAGAACCCGAATTTGATTAATGGAGACTAGATCACGAACAAAGTGTATGTCGATCTCAATGTGTTTGGTTCGGTGATGTTGAACCGGGTTTCCAGAAAGGTAGACTGCTGAGATGTTGTCACAGAAAATAATTGAGGCTTGGAAAACTGGGCATAGAAGTTCGGTAAGCAGGTTTCTTAACCAACAACACTCGGCAACAGTATTAGCAACAGAGCGGTATTCTGCTTCAGCACTGGAGCGAGAGACTGTAGTTTGGCGCTTAGAGGACCAAGAAACTAAATTTTCACCAAGAAAGATACAGAATCCTGAAGTGGATCGGCGAGAGTCAGGACAACCAGCCCAATCAGCATCAGAGTAAGCAACAAGGCGGTCAGTAGAAGAGGGGTGTATCCAAAGGCCGTATGAAGAAGTACCTTTAACATATCGGAGGACACGTTTGACAGCCTGCTAGTGATGCTCTCGGGGGTCATGCATAAAGAGACAAAGTTGTTGCACAACATAGCTTATGTCAAGTCAAGTGAAGGTGAGATATTGGAGGGCTCCAGTAAGTTTGCGATAGGTCATAGGGTTGGGTATTGGTGCCTCAGAATTTGCAGAGAGTTTAGGGTTAGTGTCAACCGGGGTGGATACAGAATTACATGATTCCATACCGGCATGTTTGAGGATTTCTTGGCTAAATTTGTCTTGAGTCAGGAAGAGACTATTGTTGGTGAAAGTTGCGGAAATACTCAGGAAGTAGTTTAAAGTGCCCAGATCTTTCATAGAGAATTGTTTTGAGAGAAGAGTCATAATGTCATGTAGGAGAGTATCTGAGGAGGCAGTGAGAAGGATATCATCAACATAGAGTAGTAAGTAAGCAATGTGGGAACCTTTGTTGTAGACAAAGAGAGAGGAGTCAGATTTGGTACTGGTGAAGCCAATAGAGGTGATGAAACTGGCAAATTTTTGATACCAGGCCCGTGGAGCTTGTTTGAGGCCGTAGAGAGCTTTCTTCAGACGACAGACATGATTGAGATGAGAAGGATCAACAAAACCAGAAGGTTGTTGGAAGTAAATGGTTTCTTTGATTTCCCCATGAAGGAAAGCATTTTTAACGTCCATTTGATGAATAGGCCAACTGTGGGAAACAGCTATGCTAAGGACAGTGCGAATGGTGGCAGGTTTCACAATAGGGCTAAAAGTCTCATCAAAGTCCACCCCTGGAGTTTGGGTGAATCCTCGAACTACCCAACGAGCTTTATGTCTTTCAAGAGAGCCATCGGAGTTGAATTTGTGGCGATACAACCATTTTCCAGAGACAATAGGAGCATTAGTAGGACAAGGTACAAGATCCCATGTATCATTTTCAATTAAAGCATTATATTCATCCTGCATTGCTTTGGTCCAGTTCAAGTCTTTTAGGGCTTGTATGTAGGAATGAGGAATGGGAGATATTGTGGAAGTGGAGAGGTTCATTAGGATGCGAGGTTTGAGGTTGCCTGTCATTCGACTAGTAACCATTGGGTGAGATGAGGGAGGGGGAGATGAAGAGTTTGTGGTGGTGGCTTGGGAAGGAGTGGGGGTAGGATGGTTATTAACAGTAGGTGCGGGAGAGAATAGATGCTTGGTGGGGAGGTGGAAGGCAGGTGAGGGCGAGTCATGAGGTTCAAGGAAATTATAAGTGGAGGGGTCTAGGGGAGTAGAAGAGTAGGGGAAACAATTTTCATTAAAGACCACATGGCGGGATATGATAATTTTTCCGGTGTCGAGATCCAGACATTTGTAGCCACGGTGATAAGCAGGAAAACCCAGGAAGATGCATCGACGAGAACGAGGGGCAAGTTTGTGGGGCATGGTAGTAGAAGTATTGGGATAGCATAGGCAGCCGAAGACTCGTAGATGAGAGTAAGTAGGTGGGCTGTGAAAGAGTTTTTTCATAGGGAGTCATGTAATTAATTGTGGTGGTGGGAGTGAGGTTAAGTAAATGATTAGCCATGTAGAGACTCTCTACCCAGAAAGAAGGAGGGAGACGAGCTTGGAAAAGGAGGGTGCAACTTATATTGTTTAATATTCGAATGATACGTTCAACTTTACCATTTTCTTGGGAGGTATGTGGGCAAGGGAAATGAAAGGTTATACCGAGGGAAGCAAAGAATTTTTCAAAAGATTGATTGTCAAATTCTCTTCCATGGTCACATTGAAAGGCTTTTATTTTGGGAATTGAATTGAGTTTTTATCAGGGCATGGAATTCTTGAAATTTAGCATAGACTTCAGATTTGTGACGTAGAGGATAGACCCAAGAGTAATGGGTGAAGTTATCAAGTAAGACAAGGTAGTATTTGCAACTAGTAACACTGTAAATAGGTGAAGTCCACAGATCAGTATGTATAATATCAAAAGGGGCAAAGGTAGGGGAGGAGTAATTATTAAAAGGAAATTTTACATGTTTTCCCAATTGGCAAGCATCACAAATATCTAAAGATGAGTTTCGATTACAATCAATGAATTTGTTTGAAACTAGAAATTGAAAAACATGAGATCCTGGATGACCTAATTTGCGGTGCCATAAAGTAGAGGTGCTTGGATAGGCGAGGAGTGATGAATGATTCTTGAGGTTGGTGACTGGATAAAGGTCTCCGTGGCTATTGCATCTGAAGATCTCGACTTGGTTCGTGAGGTTCTTGACAGAAAAACCATACGAGTCAAATTCTATTGAACAATTGTTGTCTTTAGTGAATTGACGGACATAAATTAAATTTTTGACCAGTGGAGGGAAAATTAAAATATTGTTGAGTTCTAAATTAGGATGAGAGGGTAATTGGGAATTTCCGATTTGTGAAACAGGTAAGGTGGAACCGTTACCAACTACAATATCAGGATGAGCATAATTACTAAAATTGAAAGAAGTGTGAAGTATACCTGCATTGGATGCCATGTGGGAAGATGCTCCAGAATCCATGTACCATGTGTCATTGGGAACATTTGAGTGAAGTTGCTGAAATGAGTTTGCATCTTGAGAAACTTGGTGAGAGGGAATGAAGGTAGAGAGACCGAAGGTGGGTCTTGGGCCAAGGAGGCCGGATCTGTTGATGGCGGCCCGAAAAGCAGTCGGTGGTTGAGATAACTGTCGGGTCGGCGGAGGCAGGCTGTTGTGCGGCGGCGTGTAGACAGCAGGTTGTGGGTGATGCGGCTAATGATGATAGTCACCGCGATATCCTCTGCGACGTCCACCACGAGAGGAACGTCCACCACGAGAGGGTGGATAACCATGGAGAGAGTAGCAGACATCATGGGAGTGTCCATACTTGTGACAGTAAGAGCAGAGATGAGGGGTGTCAACCATTGAAGAAAACTTTGAGGGTAGAACAGAGGCTGGGAGGGAAGAAAAGGAAGAAGAAATTAAACTGGCTCTGATACGATGTAATTTGGTAATTCTGTATGTATATTACTGTAGAAGGTAACAAGAATATATACAGGAAAATGTCCAATCAAATCCCTAAGATTAGGGAGAGAATAATGGAGTATATCCTAAATACTAGTTGTACATTTATTTTATATATTTAACTTTCCTTAACATAAATTAAATAGGGATACATGTACTTATATATACAATAGCATATTATTGTAATTTTGTCAAATTTTTTAAACTTTATTGTATTTTTATTTTATTTTAAAATCATCATGATTATATTATTGTAATTTTTGTAAATTTTTTTACCTTTTTTTATCTCAATCTATATTTAATAACTTTTAAAAGGGTAAAGGAAAACTCTTTTTTTTCTCACTCTCTCCTGCAATGGAGCTCTTCTTTCTTTCCGCTCCTCAGTGAGTCTTAATTTCCTCCACTTATGTTGTGGATTTGCACTATAATCTCCCGATGTTGAGCCAATTAGTGTTCCCTTACTATTGTAGTGTTCTAGCCATGAGAATGGTGTCTCCACTACCCAAAGGTAATTTCTTTTTACTACATTCGGATAATTTGGATCTGGATTGTCAGTCTAAGTTCAGACTTGTGGGTAAATTACTATATGAAAAGAAATTTAATTTTAAGGCTCTAAGATCTGTGTTCTTATCTACTTGGAATTATGAAAAGAGGTTCGAATAGAATATTAGCATAATGGATTTTTTGTTTGTCATTTTTCTTCTATGTGTGAACTGAAAAAAGTCTTGTGGTTAGGTCTTTGGAATTTCAAAGGAAGTCTGATTATCCTCAGGTGTTGGATGAGTGATTGTGTCTTTAATGATTTGCCTTTTGACTATTTTGATATTTGAGTTCAAACATTTAACATTTCTTCTTGCAAGTTGAATTGATCTAATGTAGAATGTATTGAAAATTTTATTGGGTCCTTTCTTGAATCTGAACTTGTAAGTTATTCATAAGAAGCATAGAAAAGAAGGTGTGGAGTATGAGGTCAGAAATTTTTACACCTATGCGTCTGTACAAAATAGTAAGTGTGAAGAAATACCTAATCCCATTTGGGTGAACATGGGCGGGCTGGAAATGAATTGAGTTTAAAAAATCACAAAAGGCAGGATCTAAAGGTAAGTTGAGGCCAGAAAAAAATGATCGACATGATTTGGAATAAAATAGTCAGACATTTGGGGATAAGTAGGCATGTAAAATATCATGAACTTTGTCCTATCCATGTCTAATTGCAAAACACCCATTTCAGCACTAGCAGTGTTCTTTTTTAAGACAAAGTCACGAAGTAAGTATTTTTTAGTTTTTGGGACATCATCAAAATTATCGACCTCCCTAATTAAGACTCTAGGGTATGGGATATCCCTAATGATAGATCCGGTAGCTGTAACTCCGACATATGTAATTTTAGGAGTCCTAGGATCTAAAGGAATTGCTATGGGAATAGTCAAGTCAGCAAAAGATACACTCGCCGAAGTGTGAGCAACTAACACCACAAAAACATCATCGTTTATTATTGGAGTATGTTCCTCTTCCTTTCTATTCCCTACACTCTCTTCACTTGAAGTAGATGTTGATGAATTAGACTCCACTTCGACCATCTCTGAAGTTTCAGAATTTTCAGAATTCGGCATGACAACCTGAGAAGAAGTGTTTTTCAAAAAATTAGTTAAAGTCTTAGTACTTCATCTAAAGACACCAAGTCTTCTAAAACACTTCAATTCTATAAATTTATCCTAAATATATATACATAAAAATAAATTTGTTTCCTCTGATCAAATCTTTTTCCTCTTCTCAAAACACTTATTTTTTGACCCAGAAATCCTAATTTTTTCTACCCAGAAGCAAAAACCCAATGCAATCCTAACCAATATACACATTATGTCTTCAAACTTTTAACCCAAAAATCCAAAATGAATGACTAAAACAGAAAATAGACATAGAAAACATATTTTGTCCAATACCTTTTTTACAGATGAAGATGAAGAATTTTGTTGGATGTGTTCAAACTTAAGAACGAAAAGAAAGAAGGAGATCAGAAAGAACTTCAAAGAAAAGAAAAGGCTTCAGGAATTCTTGAAGATCAAATTTTATGAAGGAAACAGAAGAACATTGCAAAGAAATTTAAAGATTTTCGTAAAAGAGGAAAAGGAAAGCTTTGTGGTATTTACAGGCGAAGAATTAAGGTATTTTTGCATATTTTCTACAATATTATTTTAATATTAAATGGAGAAGCGTATTAAAGAAGTTTGGCTGAAACGATATCTTTTGGGATACTGAATCACGCCAACAATCCTATCAATCGCTTCGTTCCCAAAATTTGTCTAGATCAACGTCATTATTGCCTCGATAACTCCAATGCAATGATAAAAATGTTTATATCCCTCTCTCCTCATTCATGGACAACATCTATTATTTTGGGATATTTAAATCTTCCTAAAACTGTCAGAGTATTTTTGACCTTTTATACTCCTGCAACAACTTCGCACTTTGAATCAACCGATTGAGATAATTAAATTTATTTTCTCAATCTCAGGGGCTACTAAAAGGAAAAAAAATTCAATAACTGGTCACATCATCACTTAACTATTGGAGTAAATGCCACTACGTCATCACATTACACTCCGATCTGAAATACTAAAGGAACATCAAAAGCACCAAGTGAAACCTCTAGTGAAAGAAGGTATACTTCGACATCACATTAATCCAGACCAAAAATAGCGAAGTACTGAAGTACTCCACATGCTAATGATCATTACTTCCACAAAGGATCTTGAATATCTCAGAAAATAATGAATAGTTAAATAACGGGTGTCAAAATTCTAATTGGACTAGGATTTGTGTCACTTAATAATGTGTACATGTCAATTGAAGAAACATCTTAACCGACAGGTGTCCTGGATGATTCATTAAATAGTGGTAACTTTATTTTTACCTCCCCACGGTAAATCAGGTAAATTTTCTTACTATAAATATAAGAAGGAAAAGAATGATCTTTTTTCCAATCTTACACTCTCATATACATATTTTTACACATTCTTCTAACAAATTATCGGAGGGTCATCTTCGGTATCCATCAGTTGTGTGACTTCTTTTTTTTGCAGATAGTAGATTTCAACTCAATTTCCCAAACATACAAAGAGGAGTGCAATTCTATAGAAATTTCCTAGATCAGTTTGGTTCAAATTCTTGTCTCCTATAAACTAGGTTTAATCCAAGTATGAACATTTGGTCAATTTTTGTTATAAATATGGTTCTATAGTGCATGTAGAATCTAGATGTTCTTTCCCCTGGTTTTGACGAATGTGGCTTTCAGACCTTGGCTCCAAGTAGACTTCTCAGGTTTTTCTCCCAAAGCGACTTCTTATCTTAAGGAATTTCGAGGTAAGTCATCTGACAAATAGAATATTCTTCTTTACCAATGAGGGTCTATCCCCACCTTCTACTATAAATGTGGAAGTTATATCATACCAAAATCTACGCATTGGCATATCTACCCCTCTCACTGAATTAATTGAATTTCATGTGGTGCTCAACCCTATTCTCACTCCTCCATCAATTTCCCCTCTCTTAAACTCCTCTAATTTAGATATGGGTCTCTCATTTCCTCCTTTCCCTACTGTCTCTCCTCCCACTCTACGGGTTGTCACGTTCTAGTCCCCCTCGGTCCCACATAATTTTGTAAAACTTTTTGTTCTAACCCTTAAAAAAGACCTCTAGAGTTAGGAATTGTGGGCAGTAAAACATCCAAAATTTGATCCTTCTCTCTCAGATGTATCTTTAATTTTTTTTTATCAATTGTCTACCTCACATACTTCTCATGCACAAGCTTCCCCCTTACTTATATCGTTGAAAAACCCTCCTCTTCTCCTCCTCAATCCTCCTCCACTCCAAGCCCCCAAATTTCCTCTTCCCCTCCTAACTATAGACATTTTATACATATTAAACGTCTGGCTTGTAATGGTGCCCTTAGGCACCCCTAGAGGAACTTACTATTTTTGTTGTCTTAAATTCTACTACTTTTTTTTAGTCTCAAATCATGACCAAGGAGGTGGGTCTTAACATGCCCGGAGTCCTCATAATTGTGTTAGTATGGAACTATCGAGAGCTCTCTTAGCCTAATGCAGTAAGGGCGCTATAAGGGTGCTGAAAAGCCTTATTTCAATGCACAAACTTTCCCTTCTATTTCTCTTAGAAATTAAATTCTCTTCCTCCTTTCATTTTTCTTCTCTTGTTAAATCTATAGGTTTTGTTCACATGAAATTTGTTCATGCTATTGGTAGTGCTGATGGCATTCCTCTCTTATGGAAAACTTGTATGGATGTTCGGATATTGACTTCTAATCCAAACCTAATTAATGATTTGGTGTTCTCAAATCTCCTAGATACCCTATAGTAATTCATTAGGGTATATGGTCCCCCTATTCCCTCCCTTCGAAGATTTTTTTGTAGGCTTTAAGGGATGTGGAAAATGCTTTTTAAAAATCTTGGTTGCTTATTAGAGATTTTAATATTGGCATCTCCTATAATGATAAGCTTGGTGGTAGACATGTGGTTGTCCATTTAAATGGAGTAATGAGAGAATTGAGAATGTTAATATTCAAGCAAGACCTGGTCGGGAATTTGACAATCATAGTTGGAGATTTCTTTTTCAGAATATCTCGCTCACTCATCTACCCGCCATCCAATCAGATCACGAACCCCTTTTGTTGAAACTAAAAGGGAATTTAGCTTTCTGCCCGAGACCTTTCCTTTTTAAGGGGATGTGGACCTTGGTGCAGTTCTATATTAATGTCATTCAGGAGACCTGGAATGCTCCTACCCATGGATCTCCATTATTTCAAATTGTGTGCAGTCTTAAAAATACAAAGGTGTCCCTTAAAAAATGGAATCTGATTGTGTTTGGTAGAATACAAATGAATATCTCTGAAGAAATAGATTTATGCTATTCAGGATGTGCCCCCTTCAGATTCTTCTATTACTAAAGATAAAGAACTGCAACTGCAGTTGAATTCTCTATTGAAAAATGAGCAATTTATATAGAGGGAGAAATTCAAAGAAAAATGGTTTAAGGAAGGGGACCAGAATTCTCGGTAGTTCCATGTGTCTACGATCATTCGAAGTAGATTTAACCACATTGATTCCATCACCACTCAAAATAATATTTCAGTTTCAAGTCTGAAGGATATTGTTAAAACTTTTATTGATTTTTACCAGGATTTGTACATCTCTGTTGCTCCTCAATTCCCTCCAAATTTGTAAGGCCTCTTCCCGTGCTCTCTATCTAATATGGAAACTTATTAGTTGGATGCAGCCCCGTCAGAAGAAAAAATTTGAATGTTGTGTTTTCCATGTGTAATGAGAAGAACCCCAACCTTGATGGTATGCCCCCTTATTTCTTTAAATTCTATTTGGATATTCTTATGTTTACAGCTGTCAAGGTTATCCAATTCTTCTTCTCCCAAGGGTACATGATCAAACATCTAAATCACACTTTTATTACCTTGATCCCAAACGAGATAATCCTAATTCTATTGATCATTTTAGACCCATCTTCTTTTGTAATGTTCTTTATAAGATAATTACCAAAATACTCTCAGACAGATTGAAACCTTTGCTTGAAAAAATCATCTCATCTTTTCAAAGTACTTTCTAGGGAGAAGCATGATGGATAGTGTTATTACTTGTCATGAACTCATGCATCATATTAATAAGAAGAGGGGCCATTTGCATCTCATGTAGGTTAAAATTGTTTTAGCGAAAGCTTATGACAAAGTTGAGTGGAGTTTGTTGGAAACTATTTTGACTCTTCACGGTTTTCCTTCAACTTTCATTAATTTGATCGTGGCATATATTACTTCAGCCTCCTTCTCTATACTTGTTAATAACAACCATTAGGGTATGTTTCAAGCTTCAAGTGGATTGCGACAAGGAGATGCCCTCTCCCTATCCCTTTTTGTGATATTCATTGATTTCCTTTTCCGTTTAATCTTAAGGGTAGAATCTACAAATGCCATCCATGGTATCAAGATAGGTAAGCATTGTCCTCCTATCTCTCATCTATTATATATAGATGATGCTACCTTCTTCTATAGGACAAATTCTTTGCAACTTCAAGACTATTAGAGACTATTCAACTATTCTACCTTTGGTCGGGATAGTCTGTAAATTGGAATAAGTCACTTGTTCACTTCAGTAAGGATGTTCCTCTAGCGGTTAAGTCTAGTATTTGACATCTTCTTTCTATGACTGAATGTAACCACAAGAATCTATATTTGGGAACTCTTTTTGTAAACCAATTTCTAAAGGAGATGCATTTAACTTTTTGATGGACGGAACGAAAGCACGCTTAGCAAGTTGGTGAGGGAAACTGTTTTCACAAACTAATTGATTGACATTGATCAAAAGTGCCATGGAAGCATCTCCTCAACACTCAATGCAAGTGTTTGTTTGGCCTAAAAATCCCTTGTTAGGGATTTATTTAGTCATTATTTAGTTAATAATTCCTTTCACTTTATTATATTTATTTAATATAAAAAATAATATTTTTATTATATTTTGGGTTTTTAAGGTTCAATTTTACTTATTATTATTTTTCATATTAAAAATAGATATTTTAGAATAAATTGGCATTTCGCCAAAATATCCTTATGATATTTGTTTCTTTTCTGTTAGCTTTTGTTAACTCTACTTCCCTTATTCTTTTTTAGTCATTGCATATTATTAAATTTACAACAGAACACCTTGTCTTTCATCAAATCAAATTCTATTGAAGTTTAATTGGAAGAAGAGGTCTTATGTCTTCTAAAGGAAGATAGTTGTCATAATCTCTAAGAATTGAATGAAATTGATTTAAGTAATATCTTTGAAGATTATGGAAGATAACACTACATAAGGAGGATAAACCCATTTGAATCGGTTTAGAGGTAGGCCCATGGAGAAATTTGAGTTGAAGAGGAGATTTCAAGATTTTGATGGAAAGTCAATTTGGGGATTATTTGAATTTTCTTATTGACTCAAGAAGAGGAAGATATTTAATTCTTTTATTTATTTATTTTATTATTTAGTTATATTTTATGAAAACAAATAAAGATAAAAAAAAAGGGGAAGTTGTTGAGTTTTGAGAATCCCTTATTACTAAATTGGACAGACTTAACCATGACTTTTTCTCGAGATTTTTAGGGCGTGAGGGCTGACACATGTACATGAGGACTTTGTCTCCATTATATGTACCTAAACAAGAAGGAGGTCTTGGAGTTAGAAGCTATTATAATATTAATATGGCCTTCATTAGTAAGTTAGGATGGCATTTGATCACTCCTTCAAATCATATATGGGCCAACTTATTCAGAGCCAAGTTCTCAGAGGAAAGAGGTCTCTTGATTTGATAAGATGTTCGGACAATGCCTCATGGCTGATGCAAGGGATATGAAAATATCGAATTGTTTGACCACCAAAGATAAACTAAAAATATTTTTGGATCTATAATCTATAGTTTGTGATATCTGCGAGGGAGATGAAGAATCCGTCTAGCATATTTTTAGTAAATGTCCTCTATGGCTAACCCTCTGGAAGTTTAGTTTGCTAACATCCTAAGACTATTCCTCATGGGATTAACTGTTCTGAATTTTTACATTTTGTTGTTGATGTTGTAGAAAATGTTTGGGGAATATATAATGAAGCAAGGATGAACGCAACAAGGGTGAATAAGAATAGTATATGCAAGAAAGTGAAAACTTCAGCAAAGGTGTACTGGTATGCAAGTCTTAATAGGTGCAAGAATTCTCTTATCCAGATGATGGACAAATGAGAGCCTCCTCTAGCTTGTTGGATTAAATGTAATGTTGATGTTGAAATTCACTTGGACGTGGCATGGTCGGCTGCTCTATTCCGAAATCATTTAGGGAAACCAATTGGTGGTTGGGTTTCTGTCAGCCATTTTACTAGTGTTTAGGCTACTGAATTGAAGGCTATTTTGCTTGCCTTCCAAGTGGGAGATGATCTCACCATCATCCTTCTCTAATAGCAAACTAGTATTTTGTGTATGTCTAATCGCAACCTTCCAATGAAAATATCTAGTATTTCGATCTCCTTCCAATAGCCATGCAGTAAGACTCCTCCATGTTCAAAAGATTCTCTAAAGATTTTGTAGCTTGAAAATATTATCATATCAACATTCCGATTACCACATAGAGATTTCAAATAAGCACGACTCTCTTTAATTTAATTCTTCAATCCCCCAAAAGTTCTCTAGTTCTAGGTATACATTGAGTGTTGGTAAAGTTTACACGTTGAACCAAGTTAGCACCTATAGACCCTATGCATGACACTCATGCTTCTAAAAATAGAGGAACACAGATGATAAAACTTAGCCAAATAAAAAATCTATTTCCACTAAAAACTTGGATCCAATCTCGCTCTCACCAAGTGTTCCACCCGGTTATTTGACTAGGTAAAAGGTATATAATCGAAATCAATATATGATAATTCATTATGCATAACGACCCCCTTGAAATTGCCAATTAAACATTGCCTCCTACTTGCTGGTCTCATTTTCTCCCAAGCATAACCATGGAAGACAATTACCCTCGTGACTCCAAGAATGAATCCTAAGATCTTGATTTAGGTTTCCATAAAATCCTGCAACCTCCATATCTTTCTATCATCTTTGGTAATTAAAACATCAATATAACCTCGAGAGTAACTGGAAATAGAAGCTATTGTGCCCCCTTCATCAAGGCCAAACCACCACTACTACCAATACTATCAGAACAAATTCTATTTAACCTAGCAAAAATTAACTTTATTTCACACAAAAAAAAAGAAAAGAATAGAAGATTTTTTTGCCCTCACCAAGGCTTTTAATTCATGAACATGTCGAGGTAAGCCGAGACCCCAACAGTTATAAATAATACAAACTCATTGAACTACAGCTGCCACAAATACAAGAACATCAATTAAGACATCTTAACAAAACTTTTTGAAAGATAAAGAAGAAACATATGTTTTAGAATCCTTCGAACTGATGGAAAGAATGATGGAAAGTAGTCGTTTATGGCAAGTAGTCGTTAGAACAGTATGGCAAGAACAGTATGGCAAGAACAGTATGTAATCGTTATACAATCACTTGTATAAATAGACTATACTTCAATGAAAAAATATACAAATTTATTTTTCTAACATGGTATCAGAGCCAATTCATTAATCCAAACGGATTATTACTTCTGTTCTTGTCCAAATCTTCTAAGCTCATCATCTGCCAGAAAACCAGAAAACCATGGCCGATAGCGATAGCGATTCGGTTCAAACCACCGGAGAGAACTCCGGAAATACCCTTAACATAGACCTCTTAGCACAATTCGCCCAATTCCTAAAATTATCAAAAAACGATCAAACCGAGATACATCTGCCCCAACCACCAAAAATTGAACAGAAATTAAATAACCAAAATTACTCCATGTGGGCTAGACGACTACATCTGGCCATAGATGCACGAGATAGGATCCACCACATCACTGGCAATCCAACGCCGCCATCTCCAGATGATCCAGACTTCCAGAAATGGAGGAAATCAGATGTCGTCGTCTTCAACTGGATCATCGACGCAATCGAAGATGATTTAGTCGGACAATTCATCGAATATCCAACAAGCAAAGATCTTTGGGACGGGATCGCCGCAACATTTAGAAGCGGTGAAAATGAATTACAAATCTACGAACTCAATGTTCGAGCCATGGAACTGAAACAGGGTAATGCCCCCCTGGAGAAATACTACGGAGCATTTCAAACTATATGGCGAGAGATCAATCGCCGTGAACCAAACCCGATGGAATGCTCCAAAGACATAGGCACCCACAACAAATTCAAAAACAGACACAGGTTATACCAATTCTTAGCCGGAACCAATATAAGATACGACTCAGTCAAACGAGATCTTTTAAGAGGAAAAGAAATACCATCGATTGAGGAGGCGTACGCAGCACTCCGGCACGAGGCAGCCCGAGCACAAATCCTCAACACATCGGGTGGAGACTCGACGGAGGACATCGGCACTGGACTCGCCGCTCGCACCAAAACCATCGCCGCTCGCATCAACTCCAGCCCACAGAATCACCAAAAGATTCCAAGACTACCCGCATCAGATGGACCCCCCAATTACAACCCTGGGTCAAGTTTTTCATCACGCGCAGCTCCCCTCACCGTCTCCAACAAAACCAAACTCCGGTGCACACATTGCAAGAAAATCGGGCATCTCAAAAGTAGCTGCTTCGAGCTACATGGTGAACCAGACTGGTTCAAGGAGCTCCAAAAACGGAGACAACAAAAGGGGACTGCGGCTACTACCGTGGGTAATACAATCGGACACGGTGACTACCAAGCAGAGGCCCCGGAATATGGCTTCGCAGCGGTCGGGGCGAGGGGAGGAAGGGATGGAATGATTAGGGTTTGTGAGAGCGGCAGAGGTGAAAGAGGTGAGAGGGTTTCATTGAACAAAGGGGAAATTGCCTATGGACTTGGAACTAAATGGGCCGAGAAGTGGGCTGCTGGACCTAGCCCAATTGAAGCTAGAAAATGGGCTGAGAAGTGGGCTGCTGGACCTAGCCAAACTGAAACCGGAAAATGGGCCGACAACAAATATGGGGCTGGACCAACCGAGAAATGGGCTGACAGCACCCTTGAAATCGCGGCCCAAACAGGCTGTGGCTTGGTGGTAAGTGACCAGGCCCAAATCTAGTGTCTTTAAAAGAAACTTTTTATAATAAAATCCACACTTTTCCTAATAATAACGTTATTCATGAAAATAAATTTGAACAACTTTATAACTTAGATAACGAAATTAGATACTCTTTCATAACCAATACCCTAAAACCAGAAATAAGAGAGTGGATTTTAGACTCAGGTGCCACTAACACAATGACATATGATGAAAAAGATATTTTAGATACATATAAACCTAATGTCTCACATATTGTAACTGCTAATGGAGAAATGACACAAGTTAAAGGTGCGGGAAGAGTTAAAATTTCAAACAATATAAATCTTTCTCACTGTTTATTTATTCTCACTTTAACTTGTAAACTACTATCTGTTAGCCAAGTTACAAAAGAACTAAATTGTATGGTTCTCATGTATCCAACCTTTTTTCTTTTACAGGACATCCTGTCCAAGAAGATCATTGGACGTGGTTCTGAGAAAAACGGGCTTTATTATATTAATGATTTTTCTCCACCCAGCACCGCCCTCCACTCCAAAGGCGTGTCTACCGGACTTTTATGGCACCGCCGTTTGGGCCACCCTTCCTCCAATTATTTTAAGATGTTATTTCCTCACTTATCTTTTCCCGAACATTGCGACTCATGCGTTTTAGCAAAAAGTCATCGCAAAATTTTTTCAATAAGCGATACTAGATCTAAAAAACCCTTTGATCTTATTCACTCTGACGTTTGGGGACCCGTCCCTACAAATTTACGCTCTTCCTTTACTTATTTTCTTTTATTTATTGATGATTGCACTCGCCTTACCTGAGTTTATTTTTTAAAACAAAAGTCTGAGGTTTTTGATAAATTCTCTCAATTTTACGAAATGATTTCTTTACAATATAATCAAAAAATAAAAATCCTTCGCTCAGATAATGGGGGAGAATTTGTTAATCATGTTATGCAATCCTTTTTTCTTTCAAAAGGCTTAATACATCAAACTTCCTGCCCTAACTCTCCTCAACAAAATGGAATTGCCGAACGAAGGAATAGAATTATTTTAGAAATCACCCGTGCACTCCTTTTAGATTCACACACACCCCAACGTTTTTGGCCTGAAGCTGTCGCCACCGCAGTATACCTTCTCAACCGCTTACCCACTAAAACTTTAAACTTTCAAACACCACTAGCTACGTTCAATAAATCGCTCCATAAAACTGCTACACCCTCATTGAAGCCAAAAGTCTTTGGCTGCACTGTCTTTGTCCATATCCCTAAACATGAACGATCTAAGCTCGATCCATGTGCCCTCCGATGTATATTTTTGGGCTATGGGGTTCATCAAAAAGGCTATCGATGTTACCATCCTCCTTCTAGACGACTCTATATCACCATGGACTGTGATTTCGTGGAGACCGAATTTTACTATACCAATTCCAGTGATCATGGGGGAGATCTCCAATAGTGGACCATTAGAATGGTTATATCGACCAACCCCCAGTCTTAACCTTAGTGGACCACGAATACCCACTACCCAAAAACATCATACGCCCGATCCTAGTCCTAACGTAACCGAACAAAGCCCGACTATATCAGATACACCACTCCAAATATCTTCCTTGGACAGCTCTCCTAGAGTAAGTAATTATGATATTACCATTAATAACTCTGATAATATTACTGACAACATTGTTGTAGATACTTCCACAGAAAATAATGCAGGTACCTACACTCTTCTGCCGCGAAACAATAGGGGAGTACCGCCTAAGAGATACAGTCCAGAGCATGTTCCAAGACAGTCAAAGTACCCTATAACTAATATGGTCAGGGGGAGACTCTCAAAAAAGGCAAAAGCTTTCGAAGCCACTCTTTACTCAGGAAAAGTGCCTCAAAATGTTGAAGAAGCGTTAAAATTAGAGGTCTGGAGACAAGCCATGGAAACAGAGATGGCTGCTCTAGAGAAAAATGGCACCTGGACAAAATGTCAACTACCAACGGGAAAGAAGTCAGTAGGATGTAAATGGGGGTTTACCATAAAACATAAAGCTGATGGAACCATCGAAAGATATAAAGCCCGGTTAGTTGCAAAAGGCTACACTCAAACTTACGGCATCGACTACTCCGAGACCTTCAGTCCAGTTGCTAAAATCGACACAATCAGAATCATATTTTCCATAGCCGCTAATCTTGAATGGCCTCTTTATCAGTTCGACGTGAAGAATGCATTTCTACATGGAGAATTAGAAGAAGAAGTCTACATGTCTGCTCCATCAGGTTTCTCACAAGAGTTTAAGGAAAATGAAGTATGTCGACTAAAGAAGGCATTATACGGCCTTAAACAATCTCCCAGATCCTGGTTCGGTCGGTTTACTACAGCCATGAAGAAATACGGTTACACCCAAAGTCACTCTGACCACACCCTTTTTCTAAAACGAAGAGAAGATCTTATCACTTCTCTAATTATATACGTTAACGACATGATCATCACAGGGGATGATCCAAATGAAATTATTGCACTTCGAGAAAATCTCTTCAAAGAATTCGAAATGAAAGATCTGGGAAGGTTAAAGTATTTTCTCGGAATTGAAGTTCTTCGTTCAAAACAGAGAATATTCATATCTCAAAAGAAATATATTCTGGATATTCTAGCCGAAACTGGAATGGTAGATTGCAAACCCGCTGAAACTCCCATAATAGTCAACCATAATTTGAAAATTGAAGAATGAGAACCACAAATCGACCAAGGAAAATATCAAAGATTAGTAGGAAAATTGATATACCTATCTCATACCCGACCAGATATTGCGTACGCGGTAGGGATAGTAAGTCAATTCATGCACAGACCACAAAAACTCACATGGAGGCAGCCTTCAAAATAGTTTGATATCTCAAAGGTACGCATAATTATGGAGTCTTTTTCAAGAATAATAACAAAAACCTTTGTTTGCAGGGATACACTGACGCTGATTGGGCTGGAAATCAACTGGATCGGAAATCAACCGCTGGGTACTTTATGTTCGTAGGAGGAAACCTTGTGACGTGGAAAAGCAAAAAGCGAAAGGTTGTAGCATTATCAAGTGCAGAAGCTGAATTTCGAGGGATGTCTAGAGGAATCACTGAAATAATTTGGATAAGGAAGCTACTCACTGAACTCGGATTCCCTCCCAAAGCTCCTTGCAAACTAATGTGCGACAATCAATCTGCTATTTGCATATCAGAAAACCCTGTCCAGCACGATCGAACAAAACATGTTGAAGTAGACAGACATTTCATCAAAGAAAAACTAGACAGTGGAATCATAAGCCTCCCTTACATTCCAACAAAGGATCAATTAGCAGATATACTCACCAAAGCCGTTACTTGAAAAGTTTTTTACGAAACCTTTTACAAGTTAGGTGTAAGAGACCCTACGACCTAACTTGAGGGGGAGCGATGGAAAGAATGATGGAAAGTAGCCGTTTATGGCAAGTAGCCGTTTATGGCTAGTAGCCGTTAGAACAGTATGACAAGAACAGTATGTAATCGTTATACAATCACTTGTATAAATAGGCTATACTTCAATGAAAAAATATACAAATTTATTTTTCTAACACGAACAACCTTACTTTTGTGGAACAAGAGGAATAGACATATGATTCCTCACCATATTCTTCAAAAGCAGCCTATCCTTGGATTGCTTAGAAGATTTATCAATTACAGTATACCAAAATCAATAACACCTACAATCCTTCTTCCCTCATCCAACCGTTACTCCATAGCATAAGGTACATTAATAGATTGGTGCTCAACAAACTAATGTGTAAATGGAACCAATTGAAGATGAAGCCCCATAGGATTGGTCGAACTATTGCCCTTAGCCATGTCATTCTACTCCAAAACCCTAGTGTGGCCATCAATTGAGGAAGGAGCAGTATTAGTATCCATAAATTGCAAGGGAAAATGTGACCAAAAGCATGGATATATGAACCATAAGGAAGCTTCAAAGTATGATCCATAAGACCAAGCAATACAAAAATTAGGTAACATCTCAAATTGATATGCCTTCGTACAATTAAGACCAATCCATAAACGAATCAACTATGCTCTTGTCCACCTTCGACATTACAAAGTCGTATGACAAACTGTGAATGTGAATTCAGAATTCGATAGACTGAAGTCCATCATCACACATTATCAGTTAACGACGCTAGGACTTAAGAATGAGCAATACATCATCAAAACACCAAGGATCGTTCTCCAGAATCTACAAACACTCCGAGACATTAACAAACAATAATTGAAACTTTTCTTATTTAACTTTTAAACAAATATTAAAACTTTTCATTTTCCTAATATTTGTAATAGTGAAGAATTGGATTTTGAAAATTTTCATTTCCTATATTTTTTCTAAAAGTTAAAAGATTGAATATTGAAAACTTTCATTTCCTATTCTTTCTTATATATACAAGTATTTATTTTTCCTTCTCAAGTCTTTTTCTTTTTTTTAATAAATATGATGAATAAAAAGACATTTATGTTTTTTATTTAAATTAAATTAATTTTCTTTTTTCCTTTAAATCTTTATTTTCTTCTATATAAAACTTTAAATTTTTATTGTATTGCTTATATAATTTTTGTTTCTAATTCTACTTCTATTGAGTTTTGTTTTTTATTTGATTATATTTCTTTTCATTTAATTTTATTTTTATTATAAAATTTATAACAACTTTTTTTTTCTTTTCATCCACCTTCTTCTCATTTATTTTTCCAAACTTTTTTCTTTCCTTTTAAATTCATTATTCTTTTTTTATGTTTTCTTTTTTGAATGATTTAAGCAGATTAAATTTGAAAAACTTTATTTTGCAAATCATTTTTCTAAAATATTTCTTGTAGTTTTAATAATTTTTTTTAAAAAAATTTTATTATTACTATTTTATAGTTCATACTTAAAATTTTAATTTATTTATTTCTTATATTTCTTATTTTCATTATTTTCATCAATATGTTTTTCATTTAAAATCATTTTTATTATCTATTATTTATTTTCTTTTTATTCTTTTTTAAAATACGCTTTTCTCTTTATTATTATTATTTTCTTTACAGTTATATACTCATGTATATATATATATATTGTATGTATTTGAGACAAATAGTAAAAGGAAGAAATTAAAGAGGTCAAATTAATACAAAAGGAGAAATAGTAGTACTATTTCCGTGGATTAAATTTGAAGGAAAAGGCGTTTCGAGAATGTCAAAACGATACGACATAAGAGTCATACAAACTACCAAATGCCAAACCTTTTTGCGGCTCAATTTTTTATTATTAGTTCAAAAACTTCATATATATATATATATACACACTATTATATTTTAACCAGCCGTATTTTCAAACAAAACCAACTAATTTTACATGCATTCACGAATTTCCCGCAATATTATAGTTCAAGTCAATAAACATGTCCATCGTATATATAATGTGTGAATCTGTCAAACCTAGTACTTTGTTTTCTAATTTAACTTTCGGTCTTTTATATATATATTATATTTAGTCTATACGGAGAATCATTATTTTTTGAATAAAATACATTTTTATGTAAAATTTATTTTTTTAAAAAATTGTATAATAAATTGTTATTTAGAAAAGATTTTACATTTAATAAATTGATGTTATAAAAATTTAAGTCATAACATATTTTCTCATTATTGAGGATTGAGTTATAAACAATCTAATTTTATTGTTCTTTTCTTTTATTTTACGTAAACATTATAAATTTAAAGTATATTATTGAATAAAAAATCTTAACCATGATTTGAAATTTCAAATCACAACAAGTGAATATTTATAAATGCAATGATACTATAATTATTAAATTATTTGATGTGCACAAAACAATATATATATATATATATATATATATATATATATATATATTTACACAATACACCTTAAAGTTCACATTTTTTTTGTTAGACCATTTTTATCCAAATTTATATGAACTTCTACTAATCCAGATATGATTCAGATATGATGTGAAAAGAAAATTAAAGAATAAAAATCAAAATACTACTAAATTGTTTTACAAAATTATGTAAAAATATCTTATTATTCCTCCCATGTATTAGTTATTATTTATGTATTGTGTGGGTCTACTATTATTGTAAAATGTGATAAAATGAAATAACAATGAAATTTGATAGACAAATATTTGAGAAGTAATCTTTTTGATTGGCCTAATATTTTTTACATTTTGGCAATTTTTCAAGTTTTAGTAGGGATAAGTACTTCAGGGTTAAGTAATAGATTATTCTTTATTCAGCAAATCCCCACCACCTTTAATTAATTTCCTTTAATATTAATCTCTTTTTCAGAATTGGTTGCCATAAAATTGGTAACTCATAAACACTTTATTCCCATTAAATTGTTCATTATTTATCTTTGAAATTTTTGGATTCAATTCTTTTTTGTGCACATGTTGTAACAAATTTTCTGCAATATGAAAAGTTTCAAATTTATTTATAATTTTTACTCATTTAATATACATATAAAAAGCTATATATATTGACATGTGAAGGAAATTTTGTGTCTTTTGAGAAGAACATGTGAACGGTCATTATGAACAAATTTTGAGATTAAGAAAATGAAAAGGACAATTTTTTTAGTAAATAAATTTTAAAAAAAAAAAAAGAAAAAAGAAAAAGGGCACAAGTCTTGGTGAGATTGTGACGTATGATATTGTGATTGGCGGTGGGATCTTTAATTGGGTACACTCAATTCTTCTTTCCAAAAAAGGAATAACATGTTTTTTTTGCCTACTCAAAATTGGGTCAATTATTACCTGTACCTGGTGCACCAATCCACTTCTGTACCAATTCCAAGATTAAATTTATTTTTATTACATAAAAAAAATTACTGTTTTTTATTTAAAAAATTAAAACTTATACTTTCTCTTAAAAAATAAAACTATTTTAATAAAAAATTTCGAAATTAATAAGGGAGGTATTGGAGTTTTTTTTGCTCATTATCAAATTCAAATAATATACTATCAATAGTTTAATGGCTAACAATCTCAAATTTATAAATTAAAATAAAATTTATAAATTAAAATAAAATTTATAAATTTTATTATAGTTTTATATCTTCATAACTTTTAACATTTCAGTACCTTTTCATATAACTTAAACTTATTTAGAATAATTGAGAGTTATGTATACATTTATATTTATATGTATATGTGTATATATGTTACACATATTTATTATTATAAATATGTTATGTGGTAGTTTGTATGTTTCTATACAACAGCTAGATATATACAAAGATTATACTATTTTGATTTCTTTAACTTTAGTCTTGTTATATTATTATTCTTATAGTAATTTTACAATATGTTATCAGTATGAGCTTGCTCTTCAAAATAGAATCATTTTGTGATATTTTCTATTAAGGTACATTTTTATTTATCGTATCGAATCTATCAAAACTCGAATTTGATGTTCTTGATATATATGGAAACAATTATTTTTCATGGATACTAAATGTTGAAATTCATCTTGATACTATGGGTATTGGAGACACAAAAAAAGAAGAAAATATTTGCATCAATTCAAGATCACACTAAGGCGATGATATTTCTCTGTCACTATCTTTATGAAGGACTAAAGTCCAAATACCTAACCGTAAAAGATTTATTTGTTCTTTAGAAAAATCTAAAAGAAATGTATGACCATCCAAAAAATATTATTCTTCTAAAAGCTCGTTATGAACGACTATATTTGTGTTCGCAAGATTTTAAATATGTTATTGAGTATAATTCCGCTATGTTTCGTATAAGTTTTAAACTAAAATTATGTGGAGAAGATGTAAATGAAAATGATATGTTAGAGAAATTTATCTACTTTTCATGTCTCGAATGTGCTCCTGCAACAACAGTATTGAGAAAAAGATTTTACAAAATACTCAAAATTAATTTTGCGTCTTCTTGTAATTGAACAAATAACGAGTTATTGTTAAAAAATCATAAAGCTCGTCCTATTGGTTACATTCCATTTTCTTAAGTGAATGTGACTATAATGAATAATAATAGAAGAGGACGAGGACGTGGTTATGGTCGAAGCTATGGTTGTGGTTGTAAAAATAAACATGAATCTACTTACCGCCAAAAGTGGAATAATCAGGACAAACAAGAAGATACAAGCCGACAAAAAAAAAGTTGTCAAAAAATATGAAAATTCATGTTTTCGTCATGGAATGAAATGACAATGGACACGTACCTATCATACTGCAAAATACATAGTTAATCTTTATCAAGCCTCAATAAAAGAAAAAGGAAAAGGTGTCATGGTTCAAAACCTAGATCAAGTAATATATATATTTTATTTGCTTGAAGAATATGAATGAAGATATATGTCTTGCCGATACTGCAACTACTCACACGATTCTTAAAAAATAAAAAATATTTCATTGCAATAAAGATGAGTGATGCATATGTTACTGCAATTTCGGGTAGTACAAGAATAATTGAAAGTTTAAGAAGAGCGATTATAATGTCACCCAATGGAACAAAATTGAATATAAACAATATTTTATTTTCATCTAAGTCTCAAAGAAATTTGTTCAACTTTAAAGTATTCGTCTTAACGGATATTACATGAAAATTGTAAATGAAGGGAATTATAGGTACCTTCGTATTACAAGCATTATTTCAAATAAGACAATCATATTAGAAAAATTGAATATGTTTTCTTCATGCTTGTATTACACAAGAATAAATGCAATTGAACACATTCATAAACCAGAAGTTTATTGATGAAAAAATGTTCATATTTAACATGACCGGTTGGAGCATCCTGGTTTAAGTATCAAACGTAATATTATTGAAAATTAGCATGGGCACTAATTGAAAAACTGAAGATTTTTCAATCAAAAGAATTTTCTTGTACGGTTTTGTTCTAAAAAAATTGATTATTAAGTCCTCATCAGCTACAGTTGGAATTGAATTCTAACATTTTTAGAAAAAATTTAGGGTGACATATGTGGACCAATTACCCTTCTTGCGAACCATTTCGATATTTTTCGGTTCAAATAGATGTGTCTAGTAGATGGTCTCATGTTAGCTTACTATTAACTCGAAGCATGATTTTTGTGAGATTGCTTGCTCGGATTATTAGATTATGAGCACATTTTTCAGACTATATAATTAAGCCAATACGTTTAGATAATGTTGATGAGTTCGCATCTCAAGCTTTCAATGATTATTGTAAGTCTATTGGTACAAGTGTTAAACATATTGTAGCTCATGTTCATACACAAAATAGGTTAGCTGAATCTTTTATTAAAAGATTGATAGCTAGACCTATACTTATGAGAACTAAATTATCCATTTTGGCTTGGGGTCATGCAATTTTGCATGCAACAACAGTTGTATGTTTGACCAACAAGTTTTTATAAAATTTTCCGATTGCAATTAGCTTATAGTCACAAGTCAAATATTTCCCATTTTAAAATTTTTGGAGGTGCGTTATATGTTCTTATTGCTCTACCACAATGCACAAAAATGGATCCTAAAAGAAGATTAGGAATATATGTTGGTTTTGATTCTCCTTCTATCATAATATATCTTGAACCTATGACATGAGATTTTTTTATGACACGATTTGTCAATTGTCATTTTGATGAATCAGTATTTTCTGGATTAGGGGGAGAAAAAGAAAACAGCCTAGTAAAAATATTACATGTGTAATACTTTGCAACATCTTGATACTTGTACAAATCACTTGAGGTTCAAAAGATAATACATTTGCACAGTATAGCAAATTAATTGCCAGATTCATTTATCGACCTAAAGAGCGTGACTAAGTCACATATACCAGTGAAAATGCTCCTATACGAATTAATATTCCAACATGACAATCTGTAAATGAAATAGCAAATCAATCTATAGCACGCCAGAAGCATAGTAGTCCAATTGATTCAAAAGGCAAAAATTCCAGTAAAAAGAAAGGATCAAATGTTAATTATGAATCTGAACTTAATACTCCAGAAGAGTCAAGAGACATAATAAATAAAATAAATCCATAAGAAGTTCAGGTACCTAAAGATATTAAAAATATATAAACAAAATATAATGATGAGATCTCAATAAATTATGTCTCAACGAGAAATAATTGAACCTGGAAGAAATAACTATTGATAGTGTTTTTATATATAATGTAGCATCAACTATTATAAATGAAAATTATTATAATGAGTTTACATCTGTTGATGAATGTCAACGTATAAGTGATTGGTTGAAATGGAAAGATGCAATTCAATCTGAATTAAACTCACTTGAAAAACATGAATTTTTGGAACCATGTCCTGGACACTTGAAGATGTCATACTTGTAGGGTATAAATGGGTATTTATGTGGAAAAGAAATGAGAAAAATAAAAAATTTGAGATATAAAGCATGTCTTGTTGCACAAAGTTTTCTCAAATACCATGGACTATGAGGTCACTTATTCTCCAATAGTGGATGCAATTTCTTTTCGTTATCTTCTTAGTATGATAGCTAATGAGAAACTTGATATGCGTCTTATGATGTAGTTACAACTTATTTATATGATTCACTTGATAATGATATCTATATGAAAATTCTCCAATGATTTAAAATGTCTGAAGCATATAAATCAAATTCTCGAGAATTATATTCAATAAAATTGTAAAGATCTTTGTATAGTTAAAAATAATCTAGACGAATATGATACAATCGTTTTAGTGAATATTTATTGAAAGAAGGTTATCAAAATAACTAAATTTGTCCACATGTATTTATCAAGAAAGAAAAATATTTGCTATAATTGTTGTATATGTTGATGATTTAAATATTATTGGAACCCTTAATTTTTTTTAAAAGCAGTAGATTCTTTGAGAAAGAATTTGATATGAAAGATCTCAAAAAAAATAAAATTGTCTCAGTCTACAAATCAAGCATTTAAAAGATAAAATTCAAATTTTTGTTCATCAATCAAATTATACTAAAAAGATCCTTAAAAGATTTTACATGGACAAGGTACATCCATTGAGTACCCCGATGGTTGTTCAATCACTTAATGTGAAAAATGACATTTTTGGATCTTGTGAGGATAATGAAAAAGTTCTTGGTTTTGAAGTATCATATCTTAGTGCAATAGGTGCATTAATATATTTTGCTAATAATACAAGACCTAATATAGCTTTTGTTGTTGTCCAACTAGAAGACATTGAGATGAGATTAAACATGTCTTTCAATACCTTGAATGTACAATTGATATGAGAATATTATATGTCAATAGTTTTAAACCACAACTTATTGGTTATGTCGATGTTGTTACTTGTTTGATCCACATAAAGTCATATTTTAAACACGCTATATTTTTACATGTGGAAGAATTGTCATTTCATGGCATTCTACAAAACAACTATTAGCTGCTACTTCTTCGAATCATGCATAAATTATAGTAATTCATGAAGCAAATCATGAATGTGTTTGGTTAAGATTCATGACTCAACACACCCGAGAGATATGTGGTTTATTTTCAGGCAAAGAACTTCCGACAATAATTTATGATGATAACACTACATGTATAGCTCAATTATAAAAAAAATATATCAAACAAGATCATACAAATCATATTTCACCAAAATTCTTCTTTACGCATGATCTTCAGAAAAATAGTGACATTAATGTACAAAAGACATACTTGTTCATAAAAACATTACTAACTTCAATATTTGAAAAACTAGTTCATAATATTGATGAGAAAGTAATATGAAAGGACAAAAAACTTGTTGGGTTAAATAGAATAAGATGTGTCGATCAAAGGGTGATGATAGCTTAGGTTTTCGTCATCTTTCGCTTTTCAATAAGGCTTTTTTTTGTACCCACTTGAGGCGCTCGATGTCCCCACCTTTAAAGGTGAAACTAATCCAAACTCGACCTGCGAAACGCTAATAGAATTTGACTCTCATTCTAGGGTTAGGACCTGACTCAAAACTTTTAATATGAAAGCTATCAACACGAAGAAAATTCGAACTCTCAATCATCGATCCTGAAGAAAGTTATAAGAGTACGCTTATTAATTTTCCCAAGCCACCAGGTCGAGTTGCTTTTCAATAAGGCTTTATTGACAAAACAAAGTTGCATATCTTGCAATTTCCCGATTTTGTGGTCTCTCATGTTATTATTATAACTAGAAAAAAAAAACATGCATCCACCGTATTAATTTTTGACGAAATTGTTTTTATTACACCTAAAGAATGAAAGAAATAATAGGAGTTTTAGAACAATAATTTTAGGCATAGAAATTTGTCATTAGTCTCAATTGTAATATTAATCAATCGACACTATACTTTCAAAATATTTTACAATTTCATTTTTCCTTTTTCATTATTAATTATACAATTCTAACTTAAAAGTTTATTTATGAAAAGTATAATCCTAACCTCAATTAAATTCCTTGGTTATTTTCATGTTTTACTTACAATTTTTTTTTCCATAAAAATTGTATCACTATTTGACACCATAAATAAATTAATTTTTTCAAAAGAACTTTTATAAAATTATAATTTTATTGTGATATGAAATTTCATAATGTTTTATTTACGAAATTTCTAAATTATTATTATATAAGGTTCAAAGCTTTTACTTTGTAATTTTTTTTTTATGATAGAAGAGTGCATTGTAATTTTTTTTAGTTAAATAAGTTTATAACAAAATAATATTTTTTCTCTATTCTAAAATTCTTCTTAATAGTTGTAGTGATTTATTTGTTTTAACTTGATGACATATTTAGTTTATTATTAACAACTATGAAATTAAACAACAGCCAATAAAAATCAAAGAAAATATTTTTACTTAATTTTAATTGAGATAATATTTTTTTCTAAATACAATTATCAATCACATAATAATGATTCTGAAATGTACTAACTTATTAGCACGAATTTCCCAAAACCTGACAAAGATATATCACGAAGAAATTATAGTACAAAATTTAAAATAAATTTTTCTTTTTTTTTTTTTTGAAAAAAGAAAAAACCTTATCATCAATGGGAAAAAAAATTAGTTCAAAAAATATTGTCCAGCGATTTGTTTCTTTTGGAACATCATTAGAAAGAAGAAAAGAAATTTGTCCCATGAAATCTCTCAACAACTAGGAGCGTGATTGAATATTCTAAATGAAATCAATCAATATTTTAGTATATTTTACTATGAAACACATCGGAATTAATTTAATGTAATTATATTTGGGAATACAAGTTTGGTGATGCATTTAAAAAATTGAAATAAAATTTTTTTTTTAAAAAAAGAACCTAATTCAAATACAATTAATTTGTATATAGATTGATTTAAAAAGTCTATTATAATTTAAAATCCTTGTAAAATACCTCGTAACTTTAGTAAAAATTCATTTATATTATTATATAAATTATAATTTTTTAATTTTTGAACAAGAATGTATAAATATTATTGTATGCATAATTATCTAAATTTTGTCAAAAACACTCATAATGATGTTTAGGAGAATAAAGAAATGGAACTTTCTCCCTTCAAACAAAGTGGACACAAAAAGATATATATAGAGTTTAAAAGAAGATGTGATGTGCTCAAGTTAATGTTTAACCATTATATTATATTATATATATATATATTTCTCATTTACCAAATAAATAAAATAAATAAATAAAATTTCTCAACTTCATATTATTATTATTACTTTTTCTTTATAATTTTTTCTTTATTATTATCAGTTTTTCAAAGAAAGAAAGAAAGAAAAACCTCCCAAAAAGATAAAACATAGCTATTATGAAGAGAAATAGTTTTAGTGCCAAAACCTTTCTATTTTTAGCATGTTTGTACTACATAGAAAATATTTAATAATTCAAGAACATATGGTACTATCAATAGTAAATTATTAATATTAATGTGAAGGGTTGTCGCCCACTTAAATTTATGAATTAAATTATTAAACGTAACTCTAACATATTTATTTAAGAATTTAATAACAAAAAAAATCATAACCACATATATAATATTTCCTAATTTTAGGAGCTTTTGATTGGTTAAGAGGAAAGAAAAGGAATGAGATATAAATAAAGACAAATAAATTAACAGCAAAGGGATGCATAAGGAGCTTTCACTAGGAATTAAGAAACAAGTACGACCTTTTTCAAGACATTCAAAGACTAAAAATATACTTTTGTAGGACCATTTTTCAATCGACAAATCCCTAACTATGACAAAGAACAAAAAATAAAATAATAGGGTTCTTTATTAGATTCCAAATTTAATTAATTATAAAAAGAAAGAGAAGAAGAAAAAAAAAATATATATATATATATGTATGTATGTATGTATGTATTTATAAAGAAATAAATTAATTCCAATATGCTCACATGGAGATGAGTCATGTATGATGATGAAGAAGAAAAAATTCCTCAAAGGGCGGCCATCGATTAATCTTTCTTCCTTATCCCACAAAGGAGAGCTGACACAAAATGTGCTTTGAGTGATGCAACTTTTTGGCAAGGTTGAGAGAGTGGGTAGCAAAACAACAAGACATATGCTATTAAAAACACCTAGGTTATATATAACATACATATATATATATATATATATATATATATATATATATATTATGTATGTATTGGAGTTTTGTATTTAGCTTTTTATAGTAAGATTGCTTAACATAAACTGTGGCATAAAATTATTTATCTTATCTTTTAATTATAAGATTAAAATTTTGAATTTTATTTATAAAAATAGAATATATTTTATTTAAAGAGAAAGAAATGCCAAGAAAATAATGAAATGAGTCAAGAAAATGGTTCAAGAAAATAAAGAAGTATATTTGAAGATCATAGGGTTATTAAACAGCAAAGAAATGTGTCATCTTTTGGCAACATATATTGGGGCAGAAGGGCACACATATAGCTCTGTCTTGTCAACAAAAACCGAAACCCTAAAAAACTAATATATAAACCTATATATATACAAATACATACATACAAAGAAAAAGCATCCAAATATTTTTCTCTTTTGGTAGATTGTAAGAGAAATGGACAGAGATTCTACTCATGGGATGTTCTTGTATAAGGAATCCCATGATCGTTAATGTATATTTATATATAATTTACTACCTCTGTAATTGAAGCTTTTGTAGCAAAGATTATTGGATAATATTTTTCTTCTTTTTTTCCTTCTCCCCTTTCCCTTTCGCAGTATTTCTTGAATAAAATATTTATGTGATAAAAATTTGTATTAGGAAATATTAAAATCAAGTTGGGTTTCTAAGCTCACTATTCTTGAAAATATATGACACAATCTTATCTTTAATATTTTCATTTAAAATCATGCAATAAATAAAATTATATTTTCATTATGTCCCTCTAATGACACTTTAATATTATTTTGTTTATTTTATAATTTTCTTACCTAAGGTTTCATCTAGGTGAGTTGTAATGGTAAGATTTAACTCAATTATAAATTCACTCAAATTATGTAATGATTAATATACTTGAATTATATATATATATATATATATATTATATTCTAAAATTATTTTTAATAATTTTAGCATAAATTTTTTTTAAAACAAAAACAAAAAAAAAGAGAAAAAAAGATGAGGGTTATTAAAGCATTAATCATGCACTGAGGAAAATGGATATTTATTTTCATCATGGAAGGTGAAAATAATAGTGCTCTTGGTAAGATGGTTTGAAACGTAATTCTTATATTTATTTAATCATAGTCTTCTTTTAATTAGACAACTTGCATAATTAAAAAGAAAGATTAGACAAAACCCTAAGATGTAGATTTGGGACAATTCCATTTCTCTTTCCTCATTACAAAAATAAAGAGTTTTTTCAACTGTGTTAAAATATAAAAATATTTAAAATATAATTCGATTAGTAACCATCTTATTTATAATTCTAAAAAATTATGAATTCGAGTAATATTTGATTTTAGATTTAAATTACTTTTTTATTAAAATTTGAAGAGATAAATTGATAGATATTTTTTTTCTTTTGTAATTGGGTAAAATTTAGTTGATAAAAGATAATTTCTAAATGTAGATATAGCCAAGAAGAATAACAATCCAACTATTACAGAATTTCATAATTATTGAATATTATTATTTGTTTGTAAAAATATTTTTAGCATTAAAAAATATAGTAGTTTGTCGTTGTTTTAGGTTTTTTTTTTTCACCTTATTTGGAGAGTTCGATGTTCCCACATTTTCGATGAGACTAATCTGGATTAAGCATGCGGAGCGCTCATTCACAGAATTGAACTCTTATTTGAAGGATTAAAGCCTAGCTCAAAGCTTGGATCAAAAAACGCTTACCAATTCCTCTAAATTATCAATTTTTTAGGCTTTTCTAATTTAGATATATTTACCTGATTTATAAAGTAAAAATTCTTAAGTTTGAATCATGGGAGGAAATCTTTGTTGCATTTCATCCATAAAATCCTTTATGATTTAATCAATAAAACTACATTAATCATCAAAAATAATTTTAGTAATCAATAAAAATTGAAGTTCATTAGTGAAGAAACTATATTTTAATTGATAACCTCACGATTTAAAAGATTATTGAAGAAACTAAAGATAAAATATTATTAATTTTTTTCATTTGTTTAATTACTGTTATCAAGTGCAAGACATGATAAATACTGTCGACAATAATGACTAATCTTTTCATAAATTGCATCGAATTTTATTGTAAAAAAATTTTCTCTACACCTTTTCTTTCCATAAGTAAATTTTATTGAATAAAGAACCGAACTCTTTCGGTTTTGGCAAACAAATGTGGATGGAATTGTAATCCTTAGTATGAAAGAATACTTGTTTGATGTTTTCTTTATTCCCACACACTGAAGCAAAGGGTTTGCGTATCGTCACGCGCCAAGCATGAGAGTGTGGTTTGATGATTATGACAAAGAAAGAAGAATAAAATGAAAAAACAATTGCAAGACTAAATGGTCTGAGAGAGAGCAGCCGAACTTCTTTAATTCCATTACACTGATTCTGACCAATGGCACGCACCTAAGAAAGGACTCTTTCACTCTATTTATTATTATTATTATTAATTTTTTATTAATAAAAAAAATAAAAATAAAGAACTTTATTGTATTTTTAATTGATTAGTTAATTCCCAGTATGAAAAAAATAATTAATGAATCTTGAAACTGATAGCTGACCAATCAGAATACATACAACATTTTGAAATACCCAAATAAAATACAGGGGCAAAAAAAGAAAAAAAAAAAAAACAGAAATTTCTAAAGAATTCAAGAAATGGGGTCCTTAATCCTTATTTTCTTGACATAAAGATAAAGTGGATAGTGAAAAAGATGTAAAGTTAGAGAGAGAAGAAGAGACATATCTACCTATACAAATGTATGTATGTATAAATAAACAGTATGTATTAGGTGTGGAGAGACAGAGGGATGTGAGAGAAACAAAGTACTACTGTAGTAATGTACAATGTACACAAGTGTGGTATTATTTTAATGTTGGTGAGGAGTGAAAATGAAAGCATTGCCGGGAAAGTTGGGGAAGAAAGAGAAGAAAATGAGAGTGGAATTGTTCTTGTTGAAGAAGCAGAGGAGGGAGCAACAAAATGTGGTTATGTTTATGGAGATGCGAGCCTCAGCAAAAGCCAATTCCTCTAGTTCTTCTTCCTCCATTACAACAAAGGGAACCTTCTCTGTACTCTTTCTTTTCCTCCTTTTCATTCTTACTCTCTTCATCCTTTAGTTTCCTTTTCCTTTTTCTTTCTTTTTCTAGCTTCTTTTTTTTTTAATACTGCATCAAAGATTTCATTTTTTTTTCCCTTTTGTTTTCGAAGTTTATACATACATAATCTGGAACAAAACCCACATCTTTTCTTTGAATTTATTGATCTGGATTTTCTGGGTCACCAACCTGTTCAAGAGATTTCTTGGCCCTTTTGCCTCGTTGAGTTGGGTTCTTTGTTTAATTTTTGAGGTATATTTTCTTGGTTTTAACTGTTTGATTGAGAAAATCAACGGAAAGATTTGATCTTGAGTGGACTTGACTCCTTTTCTAGTTTGATGCTAAGTTCTGGATCTTGAGTTATTGCTGATGAAAGAGTCAATCTCGGGATCAAACCTTGATGATTCTGGGATCGGTTGAACGGCGTTTTAGGGTTTGAGGAGGAGTTTTTCAATTTGCTGTTATCTACCGTTGTTTGATAAAAAAAAAAAAAAACTTGTCATTCTTGTAATCCATTTGGTGTGTACATACATAGTCTGATTCTCTGGGAAACTAATGCTATTAATCCGTTTCCACTTCTGAGATATTTGTGATTACAGGGGGAATTTCCTTCTGATTGTTTTACTATATCGTCAATCTCAGTGAGCTTCAAGAGAAAAAGAAAAAAAAAAATACTCATTTTGACTTGAAAAAAAAAAGAAAAAGAAAAAAAAGAAAAAGAAAAGAAGAACCCACTAATTTTATTGTGGGTTTTTGATAGTTTTCTTTGTTAGTCGGAGGATGTTTGTCTTTTTCAGCAGCAACAACAATCCGATATAATCTGTGTGAAGTATAGAGGCTTAGATTAGTTGAAGGAAAAAGTTGTAGGAAATTGTTTTCTGAGGCAGAATTGGTGGGTGATTGCTAGTCTATGGGAATACCTGATTGCTCACTACAAAATTTGATTGAGAAGGTCAAGTCTTGTTTTTTCTGGAGATTAAACAACCCAAAATCTGTATCTCCTGGATTAAATATGGCTGGCAGTGGGCTCAAATTCTGTTACGAGTGTGAGACAAACTTGAGGGATTCTTCTCTCAAATACCATTGCCAGAGATGTGCTCGAACTTTGTGTGGGAACTGTGTGCAAGAATATGGCGACTTGGATGATGCTGTGACAGGTGTTTCAAGAAAAAGAACAGAGGCCACTGTTGGTATCAGGTCTTGCAAGTTCTGCACTGACCTAACCACTTTGCCAATAGCTGGAAAAAAGTATAGTGAGAAGATATATCCGGTCGAGTCTCCCAGACAAAGCCCAGAACCACCATCACCAAGTTGTGGTGGTGAAAGGTTTGATAACTATTTCCCTCATGCTGTATCAAAGAGCAGTATGACATCCTTTTCTAGTCACCCTTCTCCAGTTTCATTTCGTCGCTCTCCTAGCAGGTACAGGTGCCCTGTACCTTTACATGACTAAATTTTGACTATTCAACTTATTGCATATTACATATCCATACTATAAACTTTATGCTTTATGCTTCAAATACATTAACATGTCAGATAAGAGTATTTATATCATAATTTTCTGTTCATCTTATATATCTGTATTATATTCCCTATAGGTTTCGTGTGAAAAATATTCTCTCTTTTGAGTATAGAATTATGGCAAAATTGTGCTTTATCTTCAACTTCTTGCTATTTAAAGGGTCATAAGATTAAGATATATCGTTCAGCTGATAATAGCCTAGTAAACAAATGTTAGTCATTCTGGTTTTAACTTTTGAATTTGATGACACTCCTTGCTTATGCAATTGTTCCACTTGTGGTTGTAGAAGTGATGAAGATGATGGAGAAGATTCTGCAAATAATTTTTTCTGCCCATCAAGTGAATACTCCCTCGATACTTCAGATATAGAGACTAGTAGTTTTAGTGGTAGACATGAATTTTACCGTGTTAGGTCATTTGGATCAAGTCCTTCTGACAGCCCCTCTAGGGTTCATATTATTTCCAATAGAGTTAGGCATCCTGTACAGGTAGAGCAAAGGGAAACCCCCAGGTCTCAGAATTATGGTCACTTTGACCAAGAAAACATGGCTGTTTTAAAAAGGCCTGAGGATCTAGAGACCACTGACTGTACTGATAATCTGTCGATATTCAAGGAACAGTGCGTGAAGTCTTCCAAGCCATTGGATTTTGAAAACAATGGTCTTATCTGGTTCCCCCCTCCGCCTGAAGATGAAGAGCAGGGAACAGAAAACAATTTCTTTGCATATGATGATGAAGATGATGAAGATGGAATGTCAAGTATGAAATTTTGCTTGGATAGTAATGTGGATCCAAAGGAACATCTGAAAGGAGTGGTACAGGGGCACTTCAGGGCTCTTGTGTCACAGTTATTGCAAGGAGAAGGTGTGAAGGTGGGGAAAGAAAATGATGCTGAGGATTGGCTTGACATAGTCACAGCCATAGCCTGGCAAGCAGCAAACTTTGTGAAGCCAGATACCAGTAGAGGAGGTAGCATGGATCCTGTTGACTATGTGAAGGTTAAATGTGTAGCGTCCGGAAGTCCTAGGGAGAGGTAAAGATTTCTTTTTGTCAGTGTCCTGAGATTCTGCAAATCCATATTTCCCCTGTTCCTGAAATGTGTCCGGAATGAAGGTCACTTCAGTTATCCATAATTGGTTATTGTCTTTTGCAGTATACTTATTAGAGGAATAGTTTGTACAAAGAACATAAAACACAAACGCATGACTTCACAATACAAGAACCCAAGATTACTTCTGTTGGGGGGAGCACTGCAGTTCCGAGGAGTTTCTAACCAGCTTGAATCTTTTGACATTTTACGACAGCAGGTCCCTTCCTTTTGGCCTTCTGTTTCCTTAATGAGCTTAGAGTGATCATGAATGAATTTTCTGACATCTATTTTTAACAGGAAATGGATCATCTTAAGATGATTGTTTCAAAAATAGAGGGTCTTCGAACTAATGTGCTGCTTGTTGAAAAAACTGTATCCTCATATGCCCAAGAATACCTTCTAGCAAAGGATATTTCCTTGGTGTTGAATGTCAAAAGGACAGTTTTGGAGCGCATAGCCAGGTGCACTGGTGCTCTTGTTACTCCATCTGTTGACAAGATATCCGTAGCGCGGTTGGGCCAGTGTGAACTCTTTCATTTGGAAAAGGTCTCTGAAGAGCATGAACTCGTAAATCAATTGAACAAGAAACCATCAAAAACTTTAATGTTTTTTGAGGGTTGTCCTAATCGTTTAGGGTGCACCGTAAGTTCTAACTTTTACTGCCATTTTGAGATTGACAAGACCCAGTATGCCAATTTTCTATCTGGATGTTTTGCAGTTCCTTTTATGGTCTATTTGGCCTTTTGTTATGAACTTACAACATTCTATTGCTTTTGAGATGTCAGTCATATGGTATCTTCTGTCCCTATTTTTAGCATATTATCCTGGAGTTTTAAGTTGTGTGATTTGAGAATTGGACTTGTTATACATATGTATGGTCTCGAAGATGTTCATATGTTTGTCAGTCCCTACAGTGTAAGTTAAGAACATGTAGACTAAATTTTCCATGCAAGTTGGCTATCGTTGATAGCTCACTTTGCTTTTGCATGCGATGGCTTTTTATTTCCCATATTTCCCTTACCCTTCATTCTTGTCTGGTTTTCTAGAGTTCTTAATTAATCCCTGTCAAGTGATATGTTTAGTTTCATATACTCAAGGTAATCATACTTCTCTTTCTTGCTTCGGTAGGTCTTGCTAAAAGGATCATCCCGTGAAGAGTTGAAGAAAGTGAAGCATGTTATCCATTATGCAGTTTTTGCAGCTTATCATTTGTCTTTGGAGACTTCATTTCTGGCTGATGAAGGGGCTAGTTTACCTAAAATTAGAGTAAAGCCACCTATTGCTGTAAGAGAAAAAACATCCACTGACAATTCCATTACAACAATCACAAATCCTGTAATTTCTGACCATTTACAGGATGCTTCTAATGTTCCACTTACTGATGGGGAATCTAAAGATCTTAATTTAGAGACTGAGTTGCGGGAGTCCTTTTCTGAGCTTCTCTCCAGTAATGCTGATGCTGCTTCAGTACCAGGAGCATGCGAATTTGAAAATGACCATTTTAATGTTGAGAAAGAATATTTATCATCTGATTCAGTGTTTAGCCATAGAATGTCTACCATTCCCAATGAGATCCAAAATCATAACAAGGAAGAATCAGAAAAAACATCTCGTGATGTGAGCCAATCAAATGAAACATCTGAAACTGCAAAACTGGAAAGTTCTGATGAAAGAGAAGCATCTGTGGAATACTATTCACCCACTGACACCCACCAAAGCATATTGGTTTCATTTTCCAGCCGATGTGTACTGAGTGGGACTGTGTGTGAGCGTTCTAGATTACTCCGGATCAAGTTCTACAGCTCTTCCGATAAGCCACTTGGCAGATATCTTCAAGATGACCTGTTCGATCAGGTAATCTTGTCCTTAAGGGTCATCTTTCTAAATCTACAGAGTTGTTATGATTTGAAACTTACATAACTCTCAATTCCTGTTGCCAGAGATCTTCTTGTCAATCTTGCAAGGAGCCAACTGAAGCCCATACCATATGTTACACTCACCAGCAGGGGAATCTGACAATCAATGTTAGGCGAGTTCCGACAGTGCATCTTGAAGGGGAACATGATGGAAAGATATGGATGTGGCATCGGTGTATGAAGTGTGAACACGTAAATGGTATACCACCAGCTACTCGGAGAGTACTGATGTCTGATGCTGCTTGGGGACTTTCATTTGGGAAATTCTTGGAGCTTAGTTTTTCAAATCATGTAACTGCAAACCGTGTGGCTAGCTGTGGTCATTCACTGCAAAGGGACTGTCTCCGGTATTATGGGTACGTGACCTTATAAAAGCCTATTTTAATTTCCTTAATTTTTCATTTTCTAAACAATGAACTTAAAATTGTGTCGTTTCTTTTTGGGTTTTTGATCTTTATCAGCTTTGGAAGTATGATTGCATTCTTCCGATATTCTCCTATAGAAATCCTTTCTGTTTGCTTGCCCTCATCAATTCTCGACTTCAATGTTTCTGGCCAGAACTGGTTAAGGAAAGAGGCAGCAGAGGTGCATACAAATTCAAGCTCTTATCATTTACTCACTAAAACTTGTCACTAGTTTTTGTTATTACAGTATACTCATTTATCTTATATTTCCTTTCTGTGTCAGCTTTTAAGTAAAGTCGAAGCCTTATATGCTGAAATGTCAAATGTTCTATATAGCATTGATCAGAAGATTTCAACAATTGAGCATGAATTCTCTGATATAAGCGAGTTACATAACCATGTCATGGACTTACAAGAACTTCTAACTAATGACAAAAGTTATTACAATGTAAGTAGCAATAAAGAACAACACATTTCTTCCTTAATGCTCAATTCTTAGCATGGAATATTTTCGAAGTTAAGCATGAGTAGAATGTATTGCTATTCTTGATTTGTTCTTGTTTTCTTGATAGGATATGCTTCAAACAGAATGGGGTGATTTTGACATTGACATCCTTGAATTGAACCACTTGAAACATTCCCTTCTAATTGGTTCACATGTTTGGGAACGCCGTCTT